>OZ026625.1:8346241-8793741 GCA_964020975.1 Hermodice carunculata | reverse complement strand
TTGTATATCTGTGTAGCCAAGGACCAGGGCACTAAGAGCTCAGGCTAATACAAGTCTCTGCTTTAGAGCATATATATGTAGTGCAATATACATGTAGTACATGTATGTGCAATATTTTGTTGCAAATTAACCATAGAAATGCCATATAGGAATATATGATATTGAAATGAGAAAATTTAACTTCTAATGATTTATTCATATAATTTATATATATAAGATACTATATATTTTTTTTCTTTTAACTTTTAATGATATATTTATGTAATTTATTTATATTGTATACTATATATATATTTTTTTTCTTCCTGGATGGGAAACTGCGAGCAGTGAAATCCGTGGAATATTGATCTTTAATCAATGGACAAAGTTAATGCTTGTATCTTATATAGGGCTGGCACATAAGTTGTAGGTAAGTGTGGGGTTTATTATACTTAATTGATTTCATGATTCAATTTTGGTAGGCCTTATCATGAATGTTAGGTGTAGACTTATTCTTCATAAAGGTAGTTTCTTGATATTAATGTAATATGGGCCACATTTTTAAGGACGCCTATTAACAAAGGAGCATCATATTCACTTTATTCCGTAACACATGAGCTCAGGATGTTTGTATTTGAAATGCAAACCTAGTGCCATCAGTTAGCAGAATGACTTGTCTGGGGATTAATGGCACTGAAACAAGTCTTGTGCTGGTAGCCTGATGATGACCTAATTTTATAAAGGCTAATAGAGCCTAAAACTTTCTCCAAATTTCAAATTTTATGAATATGATATGTTCCTTTCACAAAATAATTTGCTATAATGATTTAGAACTAAGCAGTTTTTCTGTGAATGTACGGAATAGGACTTTGCTCTTAGAATATTTGACTTGATAGTGTTCAAACGGTACATGGGCTTGCAGATTTAGGGTTTTTAAGTTTCTCTTTGTATTAAACATAACAATCTTGATAGAAACAGCTTACTGAACCCCTCCCCCCATCCCATGTATTTATTCTCAATTAACATGTAGAAAATGTGTTAATTTGGGTTTGTGGAGTTCACATTTGACATCAGTTGATGGCCAGTAATTTGAACTAAAATGTTCAGGACTTTCTGTAATTTCACTCATAGGGTATGTTCCACAATAATGAAGCAGTGCATATAATTCAGCAAAAACTGAGTGGTTTATGGAAAGTGATATATTATAATAAAAGGGCATATCGGTTTGTTTCTTATGTACATATTATTATTTCCTGCCATAATCTGGTACCCTGTAACTGGGGAACAGTGACAACCAGTGGCCATGATATGTTTAAAGTGACTCCATGTACTGATGAAAACCATGGTTGTTACTAATATTTGTGCAAATAAAGAAGATACTTATTCCAAGCATAACAGGGCCGCAGCAAATGTGAATATGCCCTATTGAAATTATCCACATGCTGCAGGATTTTCCACTGTTTTCACATGAGCCCATGCTTATAACTCTGGTAGGATGTTAAGATATAGCCAGGCCCATTTACCCCATTGATGTATAATAGGCTTACATGTGTGTGATGTTGGTCAGATGATTCTCAGTTAAGGACAGGTAAGACACCAAAAATAAATCCCACTTTAGTCAATCCTAGCTCAAAATGTATTTACTTTAGAATAACATATCATATGTGTGTACTCGTCATACTCCAAAGAATTTATATGTTCCGTATTTGGGTGTCTGTGATGTTAATTGTTGAATAAACAATTGAAAGTTGACCGCAAAGCATCCATCCCATAAATGTCGATATAAGTCACTAATTATTTGTGATAAAATCATAATTACACTTGGATCTTAATCCTGACATATTGGCAACAAAAAAGGATCCAGCGATATTTTATATTTGGTTTCGTTTTTCTGTTATCCATCCTCAAAGTTTGACGTTTCAATTTTCCCTTTGATTTTCAAGATGTTCATTTTCTTCATTTCATAGAAAAAGAACGAAGCAAAATTTAGAAAATCGCTGAATCGTTTTTGCAGTTCAGACATTAAAGAATCAAAAGCCGTTAACCGGATTAAATTTCGCCCAGTCGTTTTCTTGGAATAACCATTCTTAGGTGGGGCTCTCGTCCAATTATCCTTTCTGAGAAAACAAGCTTCAAAGGCCTTTGATGTTGATCATTTGCCTCTGAAACAATACCATTTGCTCAAGTTGAGTTGATATTTGTACAAAATGTCGCAAACATCGTCCCTGAACATTTGGGGAGGTTGTCAATCAATTCTTGGCCAATCACATGAATAAAAGAGCCTTTGAAGTACGGAAAACATTATTCAGCGATCTGTCAAACGGCGATAGCGACAGTCTGGTTTCAAAGTGTGGCGTCATGGAGGCGGCCCTTCCGGCCCCGTGACCTCTAGCCTGGCAACGAAAGTTGTGTTGCCTTGCCTTGCTTCGGCGGGGCGGCCTGCGGCCGCTCGTGTTCAGTGCACGGATGGCGGGTTTGGTCTTCCGCCCCCTACCTCTTCACCCCGTTTTTAGGGATTGTGTTTTATTGTATATACTCGTCTCGTATCTGTATACTTTATGTAGTTAGCTTGTTAGACTTGTCTTTACACTTTACTTAGTTAGCTTGTCATTATTTTGTAGATATTTTCTCAATGAGTTTCATTTCTCTTTCCAACCTGAGCTTTGTAACGCTAGTTTGTGTGTTTTCTCTTGTGTTCACGTTTATGCTTATTTCAATGTGTTTATTTGTACTTTTATTTCCTCATCCCTGGGTTCCGATAAAGTATTATTATGTGCGTGGGTATCGTTGATTAGGGTGTAATTTTTTTCGCCCGCCTGTCTTTGGTTTGAAGGACCACTGGGGTAATCCATCGCGGCACGGCCTTTGAAGTTTGAAGGGACATCGTCAGACGATTCCCGCTCCTCTTCAACATTTAAAGTCTCCCTTCATTAGAACGCAAAAGAAGCAAGATAAATATAAAGTAAACCACTAAGGCTATGATATGTTACCATGTTTGCATCTTTGCCCTGCCCACAAACATACTTTCGGCATGCTGCCTTATTTCGCATTGCCGCCCTGACACCACTGTCTTTGTGCCATGGGCCGTTGCTACCTGCAGCCACGTGACAGGCTGTTAAGTATGATTGACGGGTGGCATTGTTCCGTTTGGCGGCTGAAAACCAAAAGAATGACACATGGACGTTCCGATGTCCACATGCCTGTGTGGTTTTTGGCGTTTTTCTTATATTTCTACTTTAGTTAAAAGCTCGAAACTTTGACAACTAATAGAAAGGACATTCATCTTGTAAAAACCGTTAAAATTTTAAAATCGGCCATGCAAAGGTTTTTGGTGTCTGAAGTGTCCTTAAGGATGAGCATCTGGTTCAATGCTATTTTGAGGGTGCTTGTTAAGGTTCTCTCACAAAACAATACAAACTGAAAAAGCGTGTCTCAGATTTTCAAAAACAAGTGTAGTTTTGTCATGAGCATGAGTCAAAGTCTGGTCCCTGTGATGTATTGAGTGAGTGTCATCGATACGACTCCAAATGTGAATCAAGTGCCGTAACAAAACATAGATCACACAAAATGAGACACAGTTTTTCAGTTTACATTGTTACGAACAGTTTACCACAAATTTGATGTCTGTACATCAGAAAACAAAAAAGTTGAATCCAAGTTTCTTCAAGGTTCTTTGAAAAAGAGGACGACACTTGGTTTAATTGCTGTATAAACATAGGACAACAAACAGACAGGAATGGGAGAAAATGAATCAATGGTTTAATTTTTAGCTTTCCAAAAGTCTATAGTTTGTGGCAGTTTTTATGCATATTGATTGTTTCAGGAGAATTTTTACAAGCATCCGCAAAATAGCAGTGAACCAGATGCTTTAATTCAGCATAAAATACCAAATTAAGCTTGAATGAATGCTGGTATAGATAGAATGCCTTAAATGTGAAAAATGTGACTGGGTTGCACATAATCATGACTTAGTCTAATTCTAGGTTTTGTGAAAAATGAGGGTTACATTGCATGGTGCAATTATTGATGTCAATTAAACCCAACAAAAATTCTTACCGGGTATGGTACAACATTGTGGTTTGTGTCCTTTCTTGTTGTCCACTTCAAGACAAAACTTATAGTTGTCTGTTGGTTTGTGTTTGAAGGTCTGAATGAATGGTGAGATTTGCTTGAGCTTGTGTTCATCTTTTCCTTCATTCACCTTGAAATAAATATAACATATATCTGTAATGAGGACAGCTGTTTACTGGTACAATGTTATTCGTGATGATGAGAAGAAAAGACACTGTGAGCCAGACAATTGTGGTCATTGTCAACGTGAAATATGTATGAGGATACATGCTGGTCGTGAGGTTTGTCAAGGTTAAGAGGGAAACATCATTGAGATGAGTTAATTTCAGGCTACTGTGCAACATTAAACTGTTTCCTGTTCAGAAGGAGACTAAGTTAATAGTTTTCCTTGGTGCAGGCAGGGCAGAATGAGCGCAACCCATGCTGGTAAAGCTACTGACCTGGAGTATGCATCATGACAGGTCCCACAATTTTCAGCAAAATCATCTTTTATTTGTAAGGAATTTAACCAAAAACATTGAAACGGCTGACAGCGTATTAAGATCTGGGCATTTTAGTTGGTTTGTGTAGGAAAGGGTTAACAAGTGAACTCAGCTATTCTGTATAAAATGTTTGCTGGTCAGAGTAATGCTGAGTCAATAGCTGTCCTTGGAGCTGCCCCAAAACTGTGCCCAAGAGAGTTGTTGGTCTTAGGTGCATCATCCCGATTTACATGTATATTAATTCAATCGCTACAGTTGTTTTGCCAAAATGATTTGTATGAGAATGAAATTTACGTGGAGTAAAGAATGTTAAATCAGATGACAGTTTATATCCAGGTGTTTGGGGGTGGTTTGAGCAGGAAAACAAAGGGATAAAGTGAAACCCTCCCAATATAGGATGGCGGTAAATGTCATGCCCCACGTGCCTTTGAAGCAGCTTGAAGTAGCTACACTACAATGATCCCAGCAGTATTCTAGAACCAGTTAGTGTAGACTGTGTACAATATATTGGAACTTTATCTAGAGCTGTTTTTTGTACATGTAAGTACGAAGGAATTTAAACTTAGATTTTACATTGACTATATATATATATATATATATATACAGTAAAACCTCCCTTACCGAACACCTCTATATACCGAACACCCCCTTATAAAGAACACTTTTTCTCGGTCCCAATTTTTCCCCATATGCTTCCATTATAAGCAAACCTCCTTATACTGAACACCTCTCTATACTGAACATGAACACCCCAAATGAACACCATTTTCCCCAAAAACCTCCCTATACTGAACACACATTCAGTATATTTTTGTGTATTTGCAGGGAGTAATTACTGATAAGGCTGAAACTAACCAGATTAACTTCAGAGACAGCTTAATTATTGCTTATACCAGCAGCAATAGAAACAATCCACAGGCAAGCTGTTGAACACCTGTTGCCACTTCTATAGATGGCAACAACAGGGTAGAGGGTGAAAGTGTCAATGTCACTCAGCACCTTGCTCCTATCCTCTCAGGGATAATTGGACCAGTTTTGGGCGTTTTCTTTAATCATTCTAACAAACAATAACTTACAAATTAAGTCATTATGTTTGTCTCACCAAAGCCAGGGGATTTAATTTCAAGGAGTACCAGTAGACCGAAATGAGCAACAGCTCTGGTAAAATAGGTGCAAGGTGGTAAGCATGTTATTTCAATATGAACATACACTATATTTTATAGTGTTCTTTAATAGTTACATATACATGGGCATGTACACATCTGAACGTTGCTCTATCATAGTCAGTACATCTTTCCCAAATAATAAAACAATCAAAAATTACTTCTTTATTGTTCATTTATTTAATGATGTACATGTAGATAACATGAGTATCTCCCACCATAATGATCTCAGCTGGTATCTGTATAGTATGGTTGGTAAGACATGAGGCCACAATGTGGAAACCTCCCTAAACCGAACACCTCCCTATACCGAACACTTTTGTTCGGTCCCATGGGCATTCGGTATAGGGAGGTTTCACTGTATATATATATATATATATATATATATGTATATGTATATATATATGTGTGTATATATATATATATATATATATATATATATATATATATATATATATATATATATATGCAGTTAATTGAGAAACTAAATGATGTCGCTAAATCTGTTAACCTTCTGAGCCCCGGTCATGGCAAGCACTCTTATCTGAATAGTTTAACCATTGCACCTTCAAATTTCTCAAGCAAGGGTCTAGCTGTCATTCAAGTCAAAGGGTTGGCAGAAAAGTTCTTGGTCTTGTAATGCATTATCTGTAATTTCCAGAAAGACCTTGGTTCAAAATTTTGACTAGTGAAAAAATGTGTGAGACATACAGAACACTTGTTATAATTACAGAGATAATTGGCATATATAGTATAGTATAAACATATTTATTTTCTCTGGATTGCCTAATAGTACACAAAGACTAATCTGGAGGCTCTCCAGTACATAAAAGGACGCACAGGAATATATACAATACACACTGGACGAGAACAGAAGACTAAATTCACGGCTTGTACACGAATAATACAATTGATGCCAGATAGTGGAGACTTATAATTAGATCATATACTAAATTAGTAGATGAAACGTCTAGATTCTGATAAGAATGTCTGAACAGCCTCAAAGATGAATACATTATCAGTGTCTGGCAAGTCCTCACTTCCTTTCAAGAGAATATTTAGTAAAATGTCACTAGAGCACTGAACTATTAAAGTCGGATTTACACCTGGAGCGAGTAAGTGACACACAGTGTTCAGTAGACGGACCCTTTGCACAGTGAACTTGGGGCAGAACAAAAGGTAATGTTTCATATCTTCAGTGGTATGAAAGCATGCACACGTTGAGGCTGGAAGGATATTGACATGATGTAGATGGGCATTTAAAACAGAGAAGTTAAGACGTAGCTGCGTGTGGCATATGTTCAGAAAACGACTTCCATGTTTAAAGTATGTGGGCTTTTTGTCAACACTTAAGAGTAATAGATTTAATTTAGATTTAAACTGCGGCAGGGAATTGGTGAGACGAGCATCAACCGGGAGGTTATTCCATAATTTGATAGCAGACGGGAGAAATGAATCGCCGAAGCGATTGGTGGTGAACCTAATTTGGCGTAATTCAGTACGATTTCTCAAAAGGCGCCCAGTAGTGAATGCAACGTCACGAGGAACGAGATCATGTAGGTATTGTGGAGTTAACCTATTGTACATTTTAAAGAAAAGAATAAGTTTAAAGTATTTCCTCCGGTTTGCCAGAGTTTGCCATTCAAGCTCTTCGAGAAGTAAGACACGTGGAGTGTATCTAGTTGCGCCAAGGCATATCCTGGCTGCCTCATACTGAACAGCTTCAATAGATTGTGACAGGTTTTCAGTGCAATTGTCAAACAGGACACACCCATATTCGAGGATAGGACGAATCATTGTACTGTACAGCCGTATGAGTGTTTGGCGGGAGAGTTTATATTTGAGTCTACGTAAAAGAGCAAGCCGTTGGCTGGCTTTATTAACAATACGTGTTATATGCTGGTGCCATGACAAGTTATTTGAGAGTGTAACTCCAAGGTGAGTATGTAGAGTGGCCTCAGGTATCGGTGTGTTTCCAAGAAGTAGGGGAGGATGATCTGGCTTATGTCGTTTAGCTGAGAAGGTCATTGAGATGGATTTTATGGCATTAAATGTCATACGCCAGAGCTTGCCCCAACGATGAATTTGTGTAAGATTATAATTAAGGTTTTCAGCTGTGGCCATTGGTTCGTGGACAATTTCAAGAATACTGGTATCATCTGCGAATAAACGGATGTCACAGGTGATGTTGACAGTTATGTCGTTGATGTAAACGAGGAAAAGTAAGGGACCAAGGATCGAACCTTGGGGCACTCCAGCCTCTATAGGGAGCCAAGGTGAGGTCTGTCCTCCAATAGTAACACGTTGAAGTCGGTTTGAGAGATAGCTTTCTATAAATAGTAACACAGGATCTTCAAACCCCAATTGTTTCAGTTTTAAGAGTAGACCAGCGTGCCAGACTCTGTCAAAGGCCTTGGATATGTCCAGGAAAACCATACGGGCCTCATAGCCCAACTCAAGGCCACTGTAAATAGTATGAAGTATGCTAACAAGTTGATTTATGGTGGAATCGTTTTTCTTAAAGCCAGAGTTTTTTGGCAGAAAGTAAATTATTAGAGGTTAGATACTCATAGAAAACGTTATAAACTAGACGCTCAAGAACTTTAGAGACATTACAGAGGAGTGAAATAGGCCTATAATTTTCCTTTGACTGTTTGTTACTTTTCTTAAAAACGGGGCACACGTTGGACCTCTTCCAGGGATCTGGAAAATATGAGTTGGATAAGCAGAGATTGAACAGATCAGTGAGAGAACGTGAGATTGAGGGGGCACAGTATTTAAGAAGGGTGTTACCTATACCGTCAGGACCACAAGCAGAACTGGTTTTCAGAGATTTTAAAATCTTTTCCACATCATTTACTTGCACTTGAAATATAGACAGGCGGGCCTCGGTTCGGAAGGCAAGGTCGGGCAAGGGCAAAGGATTGTCATCATGCGGAGTCTTACACTGATCAGCAAAATACTTGTTGAAGGTCACTGACTTCTCAATATCAGAAGAAATATTCCTTCCACCGTCAATAAGAGTTGGTATGTTTTGATAAAGTTTGTGACCGAGAATAGATTTGCTAAGGTTCCACCACCTTTTAGAGTTTATCTCTCTAGTCTAGTTCAGGTCGGAGTTTGGTAAAGTAAAGACGAATGGAGTTTTTAATAGCGTTGACTGTAAAGTTGCGTTTCCGTTTGTATAACTGAAAGAGGCGTTCAATATTTTGAGTGGTGAAGAGCGTGTGAGGCCGAGGCTTTTGTGTCTGGCATTTATATCTGTTCCACGCGCGATTGCGCTGCCTTATCAGCCTCTTGATAATACAGTTGATCCAGGGCTTGTCCCTGGGTCAAATAGTGACCAAGCGGAACGGAATAAACTGTTTACAAGTGTCAATAAATAGGTCTGACCAGTATGACACAGTGTCACTTATGGAGTCAAAAACTGTGAAACCAGTTTCCCAAGGAGCATCAGGGAGTACATTGTTCAAGTTGACAAAATCAGCCCTCTTGAAGTTCCAGACAGAGCGTTTAAAGGGGCGATCCTTGTAATGATTCACAGAAAAAGAGCAAAACACGACAGAATGATCAGAAGAGGATATAGGAGGAAGTATGTCAGAGTTAAGGATATAACCAGGGGAATCAGTTATCATGAGGTCTAGTAGGTTTGCAGAGTACTCCGACACACGAGTAGGTTTGGATATGAGCTGATGCAGGTTGTTTTGAGCCAGCAGATCAAAGAGGCGCTGTCCGAGTTCACTGTCTGTGTGGGGAGAATCCCAGCTTACACAGCGATCGTTAAAATCACCTGTTATTAGGAGTATTTTAGGGTTCAGTTGGATAGCAGACGAAATGGAGTGAGATAAATTGTCCAGAAATAGGCCTCTCTCTGCGGCAGATTGGCCTGGTGGACGATAATAAACACCTAGAATCAGTTTACCAGAAGGGACAGTAATTTCAGCCCAGATACATTCACTACTGGGAGTTTCCAGCTCCGCACATCGTCTGACAGGTAGTTGTCTTTTACATACAGGGCAACCCCTCCCCCTACACCAGTTTCACGATCCTTACGTAGCGGGGTTTGAAAGCCTTCAATTGCCAATAAAGCATCAGGGTAGGAAGTATCGAGCCATGTTTCAGATAAAGAAATGACTTCCAATTTTTCAGACTCCGCCAAAATACTTATTTCTTCGAGTTTACCATCAGATTTTAAGCTACATACGTTGGCATGACACACAGAAAACTTATTAAGAACAATATTATGAACTGGACCAGGGTTTGGATGAATACTCGTGGAGAGCACCCTAAATATAAGAACCGTCACATGTCTCAGATGGCATAGACATTCGGTAAGTAATACTGCGGCAAATACTATGAGGAATGTAAAAGAGAGGATGAAACTATGATCGTGATATGAAAATGTAGACACGTTGGCAGACATGGACAGGAACATAAACCCATCTTTGTAGTGAAATAACCCTACCACAGCTCTATATTGATTTAAACAGATGCCCATTAGGGGGTATCATACTGGTTAATGTCCGTCGCTGAACACTGTGAGACACAACAGAAAATAAATGCATTCGTGTTTACAAAAAACCCAATAAGTATATGACAATGTATGCTGGAGAATATAGTCTTCAAAAGAACAAATAAACAAGAGCACGAGAGAGTGCAGAAAACAAAAAGTGTACAGACATGGCAACAAAAGAGAGCAAGATCATCACAAGTGTAATGATGTTCATATGAAAATGATTGAAAATCTGGATGTAAGTTAAATCGGAGTTGATCAAATATAACCTGTTGTTGTACCGAATATCATATCTGTAAATGAATGAGGCATTTAGCTCAGTTTACATAAGGTATGGAGATGCAGAGTGGCAAGAATGATGACGGCTACTATGATATTGTAGCAATTGTAGCAATTTTTCGCTCGTTTAAAACAGTCTGTGTGAAGCATGTTCGAAGATCAGTTTCAACTGTTGTAATATGGTAAGAATACATGACCGTGATCCTCAATATGTACAAGTATAACGTGAAATGACATCACAGCGTGTAGTATTATGACCATGAAAAAAAAAAAAAAAATGCATCTGAAATCGAGCCCATGCGTTATATCATATAGAGTGACCAGAATGCAGTTGGTCGACCGTGTGGTGTATAATACATAAATGCGTTGACAACTGAAACTAATCTAAACGGTCAGAAAATTTAACACAAGATTATTTCATATATAGAGACTTAAATTGAATAAAGTTATCAAGACATATGGGCTGCATTTGTAAATACTTGTACACACAGATAGCCAAGCGTACATCTGAGGTCATAACAGGGCATGTCACTTGCGGTTACATAATGTGTAAACATACTTTTCTAAGAATGAAGTGAACCGAGAGACCAGCTCTGGTTCTTGCTATGCATACAACCTGTAACGTGATATTATAAACCGAGATATTCATATGAGATGATGAATCAGGGTGACAAAAAACTTGGAAACGAAAATAAATGGAATTGGAAATACTTTGGTATGTACTATTAGTGTTGAAGATGCAGTAAAGACGTATGTTCGTTTGCACACATACACACATACCAGACATCATTCCGACACGTACGGGATGATGCATAATGTACAATTTTAGCATATGTGGAGACGGCAAAACATAATGCTAAGAACATATATAGATAAAGAAAACTTAAACAGTTAGATCCACTCAGTAGATTGAAACAGAATGGAGATATCCTTATTAATACCTTTGTGGTCAGAATTAGTTTAATGGTACAGTTACAAATGTACTTGAGCAGTGGAAGTGCAACATGACCTTAAACTACGCTGAAATAACAGTAGTGCGTTGCAGTTGGTGCAAATTGATTTACCCAAGTTTAAATTTCAGGCGTCGCAGCACATAGTAAGTTACCATGGTATATGTATAGAACAAAACAGACGGTATTTTGGTCAACATATTGACATTACATCAACAATGTGGTAATTGTACATGTACATCACAATCAAGTATCCCAGGGCATTGGCAAAAAAGGAAAGATGACCATACATGGCGCAATCAAACATCGAATGACAATAATGTAAATCATACGCATGACTTTGTATAACTCAAAACAAAGAAAGAGAACCATAGAATCGATTAATTGAAATTAAGGTCGCGCTTCCAAGCTACGAAACATGAAATACATAACAAAAAAAAAAAAAAAAAAGTATAACTACTCAACGACATACAGCGATGGATTGATATTTACATGATTTGTGTATGTCGAGGACCCAACAATGCATGGAAGACATCAAGAGAAACAAAGATGCATCTCTTCCGCAATTATATAGAGTTCAAATGTAATTACATAGTAATACAATGTCCAATCTGAGTCCACAGTCATGTTTTAGGCACACTAAATGGGTGATAACAATCGCTTGCAGTGGTGGGGGTGGGGTGAAAAGTGTTCAGTTGTGCATATACATTTTCTTCTCACTTTTTAAACTTCTCCAAGTCCTCCTTATCGTGTATTTGAACCACACGGCCGAGAACATTTTCTCTGTTTGCTCCCCACGGGTTATTCTCTCTGACAAACAAACGTCCGTCTTTTGACCAACAAGAGTGTATAAGGTTTTGTCTTTTCAAACCGCGTGCCAAGAAAAGAATGTGTGCTCTCTTTCTGGTCAGGTCTTCGGTGACGAAAACATCAGCGTTCTTTCTTCTTGCTTCATACACCTTTTGTCTGGTCCTGTAGGACAAAAATTTGACAATGATTGCCCTCGGTTTACCTTCGCGACTTTTCCCAACACGGTGGGATCGGCTGATACTGCCTTTGTCAATCTGAATGCCAAGACTGCGGGCTGTTTCAATTACAATATCATCAGTGTTTTCACCTTCTGTTTCTGCTTTTTTTGACCAAATTCTGAGCGCATTACGCCTCCCATACTGTTGGAGCTCGTCAAGGCTTTTTTCAATATCTCTGAACTTTGTATCACACTCATCATGTTGTGTCTTTAACTGAGTGTTTGCTTCGGCAAGTTTCCCCTCAAGATTGGCCACTTTAGTCTCAAGATTGGCAACCTTTGTTTCCAGATCTTCTATTCTCTTCTCATGGACACTTTTAACAGACTCAACAATAATTTTCCTTAGAAAGGCTTCTATCTTAGGATATGTAGCAAGCACAATGTTAGCTTAAAAGCTTAAAACTGAAAGTACTTAATCTGGATATACAAGTTTTCCTTCATACATGTATGTGACCGGTGCTCAGAAGGTTAACAGATTTAGTGACATCATATATGGGAGTCTAAAGAAAGTAGAGAGTTTATACTTTTCTGGAACATGGTCATTAAAATACTACTACTACTATAGTGGAGAGCCAGTCAGAATGTGGCTACAAGAATGGGATATTTTTCAGTATGTCTTCAAAGTTTTGAATAGATAATATGTATGCACTTGCTAAATTGCTTAATCGTCTATTACAGACCGGGCTTAATTGATACAGCCAATCTTTGTACCAGTAGTTTGAGCCCAAATTTATCAATTCCAGAGAATATTACTGGTCCAGATCAGTGGCTTCCATTAGTACAAATACAGTCAAAGTGCACAAAAAAGCTGTTGACCTGGTCTAGAATTAGGACTTTAACCCATTCCTGGTCAGAGTGTGACTGAGTCAACAGCTGTCGTTGGCACTGGTTGTACCAAACCTGTGACAACTAAGGAAAGCTATTGATTTTCAGGGTGGACCCTCATGAATGGTCTTTACATATGTCAGAAAAAATGTTTTCTATTAATGAGAAATTTAAATAAGAATGTTAGTGAAGATGACAGTTTACATCCAGGTGCTTTTAGTGGGTGATTTGAGTAAGAAAGGGTTAAGGCTTAAAATCTTACCTCCTCCTCCTCGAAGCAGCCGGGGTCACAGTGGAAAGTACATTGCCATTCCCATGAATAATCACCTAGAAATGCAATTTTACCTTCTGTAAGCTTATGTCTGATTTTATGTGTACATTCAGTCAGATAAAAAGTTTTGATTTTTTTTTTGACTCTTTCAATACTACTCACAATAGAAGTTAATGTGCTTATCTAATTTGTATCACTGTGTACATGACAGTTGTGTTCACGGACAGGCTCCCTGTGAAATAAAACATTTTTCCATGCCTTTTCCGTGCTGCAAACACCAAAATGTCATCACGTAATTGCATTTTGTCACATTTATTTACTCGCACCATGTTGAGCTGCTATTTCATTTGCGCTTCAGCGCACTCCGGAACCAAGTGTGCGGACGTGTAATTTATTCATATTTTCCTTAACAGCGCGAGAGGGAACCAAGCGCAACTATAGTTTATTTAGCCGTATGCCATTGATTCTCAGAAGCACGATTGTGCTTGAGTGCACGTGATCATGCATTTAAGCATAACTTGCAAAAAAAAAAAAACCCAAAAGAAAACCAAAAAAAATACGAGCGGAAATTTGTGTTCCCGACAGGTTGCTTGGTACTTGCATGGGTGTTTCAACAGTTTTGCAGTATAGTCAACTCAAACACAACATTTTATTTCAACTTGTCTGGAGGGGAAACAGCACATGCAGGCTGCATGGCCCCGGTTGCTCGAGGACAATATTTCGCTGGGTTCCAGGTGAATTTGAGGTCCCATAACGCCTGTTGTGGTATGTGCCGCTCCCCATACATCCAAGGAATGATGAGAATTTATTGTATTCCAATATATTTGGAAAGAATGTTAACCACATTAATGTGTTTCCCTCACCTCAAAATTAATTATCTTGCATATTTTTCATGTTATTTCCAATTAGCTGTAGGATTAATTGTATCAAAACTGAAATTTCTCTCTGTGCACATCAAGTTCGGAGCACATCGTTTTACTGTCATTGACACAAGACTTACGGAAAATATTCCTTCCATACTTCTCGTCATCCTTAGAGATCCTTTCATAAGATCTTTTTGCATCTTAATCCGATAAAAATATCACAATTTTGCATTGTAATCGCACAGAAATGACCAGTTTTACAGACTAGTTTAGCTTTGTCAAGCCGCCATACTTCCTTGCAGGCCCAGATTGACCTGGGCGGAAGTCAAAGTGGGGGTCAGAAATCTGCTTTTCCTATTGGCCCATGTGATTAAACTTCAGATATTTATATTCAAAAAGGTCACATGTTTCTCTGAGCTCTGTCATCATTAGCCATTAGAAAGAGGTTTCAGCACGATGGGACCCTTGGCATTGTGTTTTTGCTGCCAGATGGTAGCACGTGCATGGTACATGTAATACTCCCGCTCACTTCACAACAGTGCGCTTACGTACGCTTGACAGCAAAAAGCAATCATCTGCGAACAAACGCGCCACGTTCCACTTGTTTTCATTTGACCATATACCTCAATCTTGGCGTAAGTGAGGTACATCTGAGAATAAAACCTAATGGAACATAATGCGCATAAGTAAAGCCACAAACAATTAGACCTAAGTGCAATTTTACGCGAACACAAATACGTTTAAGTAAAATTTATAATGGGAAAATATAGGAAAATATGCTTTACTTTCCGTGCGAAATCCCGGAAGAGGTGCACTTGGAGGAATCCTATCCCTTTACAAAACTGTATACAGATTGCGGATTCACGTTACATGTACCTATAAGAGTATCTTTCATTCAAGCACCAGCCAAGGAAAAAAAAAAATGGTCCGGAGAAACAGCTTTCTTTGGCATTCTTTTTATACCTTGACCAAAGTTTGCCAAGGAAAGCTGTTGACTGAACCTTGGAGCAAGCATTGAGAAGCTTAAACGAAACACTCGAAGGGTTAAACCAAGCACTCAGAGGGTTAAACCAGGCGCTAAAAGGGTCAGGCCGCACATTTGGAATGAGGCGTCATGCTTTGATAAACCAACCAAACCTACATGTATACAACAGAACCTCTCTTGAGAGACCTCCCCTAGGGCAAGCCCCAAAGGTGATCCCATAAAGCAGCTGGGTTCTCAATGGAGGTAAAACAACATGGAGAATCGACTTTGGGATCTGGGTATGAATGTAGTCCAAAAAAGCAGGTGGTCTCTCAATGGAGTGGTCTCGCAAAAGAGGGACTACTGGACATGTGTTTGTCATGCTTTACATGTTACCTGACAATTCAAAGAGGAGGTACCTGTGTATAGTATGTGTGTCATCAATGTCACATCATGCATGAGACTGTCCCAAGCATCTGACTGAGATAAGCTTGGGTTATGCTTATGCTTGCACTGAACAAGGTGAATAACAAGTTGACAGGCAATGTGAAATCATGACAGTATTTAGTGACATACATGCATATGGTACATACATACCTACATACATACATACATACATACATACATACATACATACATACATACATACATACATATGTATATACCACCTTATAATTTAACAATATAATTTAGTATTATACTTGTTGTGAAAGTGCAAACCACCCTCCGATTAAGTGTACAGTTTGTATAGTTTATATGGTTGTTATACATGACCTTGTAGGGTAAATAGCAGCTAGTTTTATCAGAAGTGGTGGCAACTTGCTAATCTGTGGAAATTAACAAATTCTGCACTTGATAACCATAAAGCAGGACTTAACCTTAAGAGTTTGACTCACAAGCCAAAATGAGCAAAATTAACAAATTAGCTAGGGTTTACTTGTTTTAATGTTTTGAATAAAAATCTTTAGTCTGATCTCCAGCAAAGAGTAAAAATTCACTTCCCAACCTCAAGATTGACCAGGATTTGGTTGGTGATTTTTAGCCCCGTAGCCCAGTAAATACACATGAATGTGATAAAATAAGTTGTGCACAGATTGTGACAAATCATGTCTGAGCAGCTTATAGCTCATTGAGGCATGTGTTAAAATTCTTTCTCCTGCATAGCCATAAAATTTCATACAAAGGTAAATGATCTTACTTCCTGTATATTTGGTACATGATCCTTTCAGAAGAGTAACAGCTTGTGTCAGCTGCACAGAGACGATCATCAAAACTGTCGTCGTCCTCGTCAGCTGTGCCAGCATGATAGTAAAATATGAAGATGCTCACGTCCAGTCAAAATAATCAGAGCAATCTCTAAAACAAGTCGGTATATGCGCGTAGCTGGATTTGTGTCTCTTGAGCTTCACAGATCACATGTTTCCCAAGAACAAGAAATAGGGAAGCAGTTTGACCTAGACAGTATCAGGCTTTTATGTTGTTCACACATGGCTAACTTTAGGGGAGTGATGAAATGTTCAAGTGAGCTATTTAGGTTGACACAGACTTACCAATCGTGACTTCTGATTGCTGATTCAAGTGGATACAGCATGTAATGATCACCCTGTATTTTTATTACAATCTTCACTGATCTAGTTTTTAGGGGGTGCGGTTTTATGGTTGTGGTAGGTTTTTTGTTAAATCTCTATGATCTTTAAAAGTGCTCCGTACGGACTATTTAACTCTTCATCCTTGAACTAAGACCGAGTTAGAGACTGTGTCAACAGCTGTCCTTGGAGTGGGTTTGTCATTAATCACCCAACCCATGCCAAGCGAGGCTGTTGACCTGAGACATGTTATCTTGATAAGTCTCACCTACAATACTTTTAATTTTGTTATGTCTCCCCACGTACCCACAGGGGGACATGCTGTTTTGGGGTCCATTTCTTCTGCTTCTTCTTCCCCCAGCACATTGGACGTGATAATTCCAGATGTTTTTGAGCCAGGGCTTTCATATTGCACATGATTATAGTTCTCTAAAGGGGCTCGGTCAAGTTTGAAGATGGGTGACCTTGACCATAGTTCCAAGGTCATAGAGCCATGTTAGTGAATTTGGTGTCTGCATGATAACTTTAGAAGTTTTTGAGCTGGGCTTTTACAGCATACAGGGCAACAGTTCTGTATAAGGGCTTGGTAAAGTTCAACAATGGGCAAACTTGATCCAATTTCTAAGGTCACAGAGCCACTTTGAATAAGATAACTCCAGAAGTTTTGGGACTATGGCTTTCATATTGCACCGGATTATAGTCTTCTGTAAGAGTTCGATCAAGTTTGAAGATGGGTGACCTTAGTTGACTCCATTCTGAAGGTCACAGAGCCATGTTAGTGAATTTGGTTTCTGCATGATAACTTGGAAGAAGTTTTTGAGCTGGTGCTTATATATTGCACAAGATGATAGTTTTGTAAAAGGGCCTGACAAAGTTTAAAGATGGGTGACCTTGACCCCCTTCCCAAAGTCATAGAGCCAGATCAATTGATTCTTCAACACCTTTGTGGGAAGGAGATAACTCTAGAAGTTTTGCAGCCAGGGCTTGCACATGACTATAGTTAATATAAGGGTTGTATTAAGCTTGAAGATGGTTGACCTTGACTCTCAATCCCAAGGTCACAGAGCCACATTAGTGAATTTGATTTGCTTATGATAACTTTTAAAGGTTCTGAGCTAGCGCTTTCATATTGCAAAGGATGATTATAGTTCTCTATCAGGGCTTAGTCAAGTTGAAAAATGGGTGACCTTCACTCCATTCCAAAGGTCACAGGCCCATATTAGTGAATATTTCAACACATCAATGCAAAAGGAGATCTATAGCTCCACAAGTTTTGGGGCTTGGGGTTTCATATTGCATAGGATTATGATCCATTATGAGGGTGTCGTCAGGTCAAAAAATAGGTAACCTTGACAGCATTTGCAAGGTCACAGAGCCACATCTTTATTAGTTGATAGCTGGCAATACCAGTGCATGAAATTTGTGTGATTTGTAAGGGCAACAACTGATAAGGGCACACAGAGGATGCTTGATTTTCTGTTGCAAAAATTGGCCTGTTCTGGTTTATGCTAAAATTAGTCAAAACACTGAAGCAGATGACATTTGATCCTTTGCCAGTTTTAGCCAGCTCTAAGCAGTTTTGGCCTGTTTAATGGGAAAACGGTTGAAGCTCCTAAGCAGAAAGGTAGTAATAGGTGTTGGACTCCACATGCATGGTGGAGGGATCATTCATAAACTATTATATGCACAAAAAGTGTTGCAGTGTCCCTTCCTTCTTGCTTTTAATTTCGTTCTTTCTATTTCTTTCTTTCTTTTCTTTCTCCTTCTTTCCTCCCTTCCTTCTTTTCTTTCATTCATTTACTTAAGTGTGTGTGTCAACACACACTTTTCTTTCTTTCTTTCTTTCTTTCTTTTTCTTTCATCCGTCCATCCGTCCGTATTACTTATTAATTAGATAATTATCCAGATTCATAGATATCACAAAAACGATATAGGCCTACTTTCTACTTTTGCTGTAAACTCAGCTGACAAACTAGTCAGAAGAACCAAAATAGTGATAGGCCTAACAATTCTCCTTTATCTTTTGCAGAAGTAATAAACTTTGGATTTTGAGTGGTTGGGCCTGTAGATATTGGAAACACTATACTCTGTATTTATTGAAGAATATTTCAAAGGTTGAGAGGACCGGTTTAAAACCACCAGTTGCCTTTTGTGGGTGACTGCCTGTCTCAAGTCAGGAGTGAAATTTGTTTCTTCACATTGGTATTGGAAAATGAATGTTGATGGTTTGGTAACTCTGGAATCTCTTTGCTGTCATTGTTGGGTTTGATATTTATGAATATGGGTCATGTTTTTCTACATAAGTGTATCATAGTAGAGACGTCCGTCCGACGGAGGGAAGGTCCTCTGAACCTTTGAAACATTCTTCATTCATGAAGAATGTTTCAAAGGTTGAGAGGACCGGTTTAAAACCACCAGTTGCAAATTTGGCCAACATTTCATTTGAAAAGTATTACATGTAGAAACTCCAAACTTGGCACAATTATACTTCTGTAGATGAAGTCTGGCCTTTTGATAATGAGAAGTCATGCTTTTCAAAATTATGCAAATGATGGCTAATTAAAGTTTTAAATCTTCAGTATGTTATATACTATAGCAGATGTGGATCCGATTGTATAGGAGTTTGATCATAGCAAGGTTAAGGTCATCTCAAATGTCAAGGTCATGTCAAGGTCAATTTTAGGCCAAAGTGTCATTTTTGTGGTCAAGGTTCACTTCAGGTAGAGGTCATCTCAAGGTCAAAGGTCATTTGAAGGTCAAAGGCCACTTTCGATGGTGGCTTTCTTCTAGCCGTAACTGGGTCAATTTTTATCCAATTTTGATCATGTTGGGCTCAAATTGTAGCTATGGCAACACTACACATTTTTATCTGTGGCAAAGCCACAGATATTGTAATCAGTTCTGGCGGCCATTTTGTTTACATGTTCCCATAGCAGTGCCTAAAAATTTTTCAGATTCATATGCATGCTAGATGGGACTTGATGTTCAATTTGAAATTCTTCATGTTCAGGATCTGAAGAGTGGGAACAGACATTATTACAATAGACAGGCAATTTGAATCATCAGAAAAGTTGTAACAAAACTATACGTGGAAGATGGGACTCGAATGGGGTAGCAGACTCATGGTTCCGAGTCAAGCTGTCAGAAGTAAAAAACTCGAGATTCAGATTCTATCACAAGTGAAGCTTCTAGCATACAGCACGGGGAAGGAGTTGTCATCATGAGTGAAACTCCAATGTAAACACAGTGTTCACGAGTGATGCGGGGCCCGCAGGGGGTCTCACCGTGCAGTGTTGTTGCTCGGCTAAAATAGAAGGGCGCTGCGCCCTGCCCTTTTATTCGGCGCCCTACCCTTTTGTTCCACGCCCAGCCCATTTTTCCTGCGCCCGTTCATTTTTCCGGTAAATTTTACGGCTAATTTTGCCTCCCAGTTCCATTTTCCTAGCAAAGATTGAACCAGATCCCAAACAGGTAATTAGATGCTTGGGCAGTAGGGGCTGCGGCTGTCCATGTTATATAATACTTTATTGCAGTGTTATATCACTTCCTCCCACTGAAAAACATTTTGCTGCTTTTACAATGCAACGGGTTACATGGCGTCAGGCCAAAAATATCCAGCCTCAAACGTCACATTTGGTCCAGAGGATAGATAGTTGTGTACTGCAAATGTACAGAAATAAAAAAAAGTTGTGTATTTTGTGATTTAAGTAGTGAATTGTTTACTTAAGCGTTTCCTTCGTGCCAGCTGACCGGGGAGGAGTGAGAGTATGCCACTGCCAGGTCGGTGTGACCTCAGAAGCACGGCGGTTATCCTGTTGAAGTACAGTAAAACCTGTCCTTGTGGACACGTGTCTACTGTGGACACCTGCTTAATGCGGACAGTTTTGGCCAGAACCAAATATTTTTAAGTCATTTTCATATTGGTGATACCTGTCTACAGTGGACACCTGTCTATTGTGTATTGTGGACACTTTTTGGGGTACCAAATGCAAAAACAACTTGTCTATTGTGGACACAATATATCAATTCATTTTTTGCAACTTGTTATATCCCAAGCTGTAATGCCAGAACAATGCCGTGCATGTTAAGCTGGAATCAAAGACTAATTAGAATAGAATAGAATAGAATTGATTTTATTAAACCCCCACGAACGAGGAACTCATAATACATGTACATCGAGATAAATCATACATCTACATGAACACAGGGTAATAACTAGCCAGGAGCATAGTAAATAAATACATCAGGATTAATCATATAACTAAACCATACATCTATTTACACACAAAATATTATAAATGATAATTGACTAGAAACGTATCGATATTCCGGAGCACCGTAAGTATTTATAATAATGTATATCTTATCATGACTTTTATAGTTGCCCAATGTCTCGGCAGAGGGCGCCCATGTGCATGGTAAGAGGCTCCCCTGATGGGCCGAGATCACACCAGTAGCTCTGAAATAGTGAGCCCCTGATCTGAACCGCCCCACCCAATGGGACCCCCCGCAAAACACAAGAGCGCATACAATTAGAGTCAGAAGGACCTCAATAAAAGTGTAGCTAAATTATGCTGAATGCTACCTCTCTGATTGAAAGAGGGGTGATGCACCAAATAACGTAAAGAATCTACCACTCCATCATTTTCACCTTCCGGCGAGGGCATTACTTGATCAGCCGGGTAAAGAAACGTGCTTAGTGGTGCAGATCCACTGCTGATAACCCGGTCTACTAATGTGTGTTGTACCCGGTTACCTTTCACCATGTATGAAGCCAGAAGATAAGAACATAATGACCTATAGACTAAGTTCGATTTAGAACATCTACATAACAAGGAGAGAGAATTAGCTTTGATAACTTCTGATATTAAAGGAACTTCTACAGCTTTCAATAACTTACTATGTCTATATCTCTTACCGTGTCCCATGGATGCTTTTAAAATACATGCTTGGGTAGAATTTAAACAGTTATGTTGTTGATTTGTCAGATGTACTGATTCCATCCCATAAGTCAAACTCGGGACTCCTATGGTATTCCATAGATGTACTTTGGCACTTGTATCAAGACCTGGATAAGTAAATCCGGCTGTACATAATCTATACATTGACTGTCTGGCAGAAGAGATACGATTTGTAATATGACCATGGTATTTATTATCTTTTGTAAAAGTTACCCCTAGGATGTTAAGAGAGTCCTCGGTACTAAAGTCTTCATTACCTAGTTTCCAAGCTGGACGTTGTCCATCGGCGAATACAAAGCTGCCTATATCCATACATTTTGTCTTTTTAATGCCGAAGTTGAAGCGCCATCTTTTGGCATACAAATGACATATATCTATTAATGACTGAAGACCTGGTATACTGGTAGAAAAAACTGTTATATCATCTGCATAGGCACAATTATTATATTTCTGATTTCCTATCATCACACCATTGTCGGAGAATTGTAATTCAGATAGTAAATCATGAATAAAGATATTAAACAACCTGGGCGACAGGACACTGCCCTGTCTTGTGCCTCGTGTAACCTGGAAACATTCACTATATTCACCATGCATTTTTATTACGGCTTGCATATTACTATACCACCTATAGAGGAACATCCAATGAGATAAAGGTAGGGTATTCATTAACTTGTAAAATAATCCAGAGTGCCATATGGAGTCGAAGCATCGTTCTGCATCTAAAGAACATATATATAAAGGGGAATTTTTACTTTTGAAATATGAGATTGTTAATCCATGGGTCAGTGACCTGTAATACATAATAAGCTCACTCAGCCAAGCAGTTAGGCTGTAATGCCTCAACGAACATGCCAGGTGTCTCTGAGCACTGGTGCTCCTGTTGACTGAGGCTGCTGACACTTTCTCTGTTTATCAAACAATTGAGCTTCATAGATCAATCATTAAGCCTAAAACAAAGGACCCACTGAGACTCATGTGAAGTTATTCACAATTTGTAACAATGGCACATACAGTTATATTGTACTCAAAGTGTTGTTAAAAGGCTGTCGATTCAAGTACCAGCAGGCCGATAGTTATGTAGAATATAATACTGATAGTCCACGTCAACAGCTTTATTGTGCCCAAAGCATGCAGAGGAAAGTGTTGACTCAGTCCCAGATGTGGCACTGAAAGAGTTAACTGCTGCGCCACCTGGTGAGCTTATGCCAAGTCCGGCCAGCTGACAAAAGCTAATGGCCTGCAGTTGACAATATAGTCTTCGAATGAAGTCTATGCTTGGCTATGTGGACCTGTTCTCACCAATATACACCGAGGCTGAAGGCTGATCAAGGTGTATATTGATGTACATGTGGACAGGACGATAGACCCATGTAAAGACCTAATTCAAAGAATGCAGCTGTTTTTTCATATTCATCTTTGCAATTATCAGTGTCAAAGATTCAAGATTAACACAGTACACTGATCTTTACCAATTTATCAGAAATGGTTGCGAAATGATTCGCACCACATGTACATGTACCATTGTCATCTGCCATGTTCTCCAGTGAATCAAGGTGGGTACTACCCAGCAGTGCATTTAATCCTGGAATGTGATTGGCTGAAAGTTTCTGATGCTCGCTAAAGTCAAGAGGTCTGGACTGGCTGCACATGAGGTCTGAACCGGGTCCAGTGACTGGGAGACAGCAAAAGCAGTGCATACCTGTCAACATTCCACACCTCAAAATAGGGAGATTTTTGTAAATTTGAAAAATCCATGGGGGAGATTTGTATTTTAACAAAGAATACAATAGAAAATACTAAATTTTCATGGGGGAGATTCTGCCAAATTTGCAAAATTTTGCACCTAAATCAAAAAAATTTTGGTGGAAAAGTGGGAGACTCCCACGTTATGGGGGAGACTTGACAGATATGGCAGTGGATCCACGTGTTTATAGCATGGCACATGATCTTTACTTATGTGGATGAGGAACAAATTAAAAAAGTAATACGTAATTTAAATCCTAAAAAAAGTACAGGAGTGGACAATATATCCTCAATTCTGCTTAAACTTTGCTCAGAAGCATTAATCAAACCCCTGACCTTGATCATAAATCAGTCATTAAAAAATGACATTTTTCCAAATAAATTAAAAATAGCTAAAGTAATACCAATTTTTAAAAAAGATGATCAGCATGATCTCAACAACTACAGACCTATATCTCTTCTACCCTCTATTTCCAAAGTGTTTGAAAGAGTTGTTCACACACAGGTCTTTCAATGTTTCACAGAGAAGGGTTTATTTTATAATCATCAATATGGATTCAGGAAAATGCACTCTACAGAAACAGCAGTTCTGGAACTTATTGATAGATTACATGCAGAACTTGATGAGAAAAAACTGCCAATTGCATTCTTTTTAGATCTTTCGAAGGCCTTTGACACTATAGACCATAATATACTCCTCAAAAAGCTTGAACACTATGGGATCTTAGATACTGAGCTACAGTGGTTTAACAGCTACTCAAGTAACAGATCTCAGTATGTTGAAATTGAAAATGTTAAATCATCTTGTCAGGAAATTACTACTGGAGTCCCCCCAGGATCTATCCTGGGCCCTCTTCTATTTCTTATTTACATAAATGACCTATCCACAGCCAGTAATTTTACCTCAAGTATGTATGCTGATGATGCAAACCTATTAAGCACAGTATGTAATTTTAACTCCCAAACATTGTCTCAATCTTTATTATCCGATCAAATAAATAAAGAACTAAAAAAATTAGTGACTGGCTGGCTGTCAATAAGCTATCACTAAATGTAAATAAAACTAAGTTCATGATCTTCCACTCCAAACAAAAATACTTATCCCCTCACCAAATACCAAACATAATGATTAACAACAAACCAGTTGAGAAAGTGGAGAGTTTTAAATTTTTAGGTGTCTTGATTGATCATAACCTTACCTGGAATAAGCATGTAAATTTTATTTCAAACAAATTATCACGGGTATGTGGCATACTTTCCAAACTGAAAAACCTACTGCCCAAACACATTCTCCTATTGATTTACAATGCCCTATTCTTATCTCATTTGAACTATGGAATAACTGCATGGGGGTTCCACTCCTGTGGCAGACTTATCAAGCTGCAAAAGAAAGCAATAAGATGGATCTGCAATAGCAAATACAATACACATACATCCCCCCTTTTTAAAGAATGTGGCCTGCTTAAATTTAATGACATATTTAAGTTATCCTGTATCAAAACATATTATAAATTCAAAAATCATATGTTACCCTACTACTTTAACACTCTGTTTGATGCTAATCAACAAGAGCCACAAATTGAGCGAACTAGAAGAACGGTAGTGCCCCCAAGCAGATTTGAGGCAACAATCCATGACATTCCAATCTTAACCCCAACCATGCCAATACTCTTCACAAATACTAAATTTAATCGATCATGTATTAGACATAAAATACCAGACTTAATTAATGAAAATTACTTACCGGAGATAGTCATGACAAAGATTGACACTCACTCTTTTAAAGGTTTCTCGCAGTATGCTAAGAATTATATTGTTAACAATTATGAGACCAACTGTAACATTAACTGTCATATATGTAATAAGCCATAATCATTTAAACTCTATATATTTCTTCTGTCGTTTGGTCTACTTAAATTTATTTTGCGTGCAGTGTATGAATCATTGTTAAGTACTGTAATAAATTTATGTATCTTGAGGGTGGCCTGCACGACAGCGACTCACTGGAGTCTTAGTGCAGAGTCTCCCGGTTTAAACATCTGAAGACTATACTATGTACACAATATATATTTAGACCGAATAAAGCAACTGTCAACTGTCAACTGTCAACTGGTGCCTCGACCAACAGGAGAAATAGAAATAGTCTACTCATATGACAATGGATATGGTCAAGCGGTGCAACCAAGTGTAGCCTCCTTGGTTCAACATACAATCGGAATCCTGCTTTTCTATTTGAGGTTTAATAATATGAATGAAATCATGTATACAAATCATATGTATTAAAAACAGCCAAGAGAAACACATGTTGGCATTGGAATAATTATATCAATTGTTAGCTGCCGATTAAAAAAGTATAGAAGTTACGGAAGTAATTCTAATACCATAACTCAGTAAATTGACTCCACAAGTGCATTAACATTTTGGATTGCTCATAACATGGTACAGTGAAACCTCATTATAACGACACTCAGATATCCGACATATTCATTATAATGACAACAAATTTTCAGAGGAAAAGGTTTTAATTTTCTTTGTTATTTGACTCATTTATCTGACATATTCAGTTATCCGACACATTTCTTAGGGAACAGATGGTGTCATTATAACGAGATTTCACTGTACATGCTGCTGCCACACTATTGGAATAATTATATCAATTGTAAGCTGCCAATTAAAAAAGTATAGAAGTTACGGAAGTAATTCTAATACCACAATTCAGCAAATTGACTCTGCAAGTAACATTCTGGATTGCTCATAACATGGCACATGCTGCTGCCACACTATTGTATGAGGAATGGTGGATATATACTCCTGGTCAATAAAAAGATGCCACGCCCCTGTGTTCAACATTGAACAGTGGCATCTTCATTTTTAGCAATAGTATATAGCTTGAGATGAAGACTTCTGGAAGGTAACTTTGCATAGGGCGCTTCTGAAATACTGTCTTCCTGGGGAAAAAGACCTGTTCCCATCATGCAAATCTTTATCTGGGGAGCGCTCGGGGCTAGTATATCGCATTTTCCACCATTTCTGTGACATCATCAGTGGCGTCCAGCTGATGGTCATGTGACTGTTTTCGTTCTGTTGCGACTGTCCCATTGTCCCTTTTGGTGCCCGTGACTGTCCCGTCACTCATCCTTAGATTGTGTACTGGTGATGGGCCTGCATTACTATAGACATGTGCATCAAGATGTGATAAAGGTACGTTTCCGTTAGGCGGAAAGATACCAGCATCTGTTTCATAAACAGATTCATATGCAGTTATGTTTTCATCTGTGGAAGTGTTGTCGCTTGTACGCCGTGGAGAAGTGCTGTACGTGTGGTCAAGAGCTCTGTGTGCAGAATTACTATGGCCGTCTGTGGGTCGCCCTAAAGTCAGCTCATGATTTCTGTGCCTGCAAACCATAAACATGGTAAAGAATTATGGGGTTATAATGGCAAGTGTAATTCCAATTATATGAAGGAGTCTAAATTAATGATGTACATGAATGTGATAACATACATGTGACAATACAGTGAAATTTGTCTTGAAAGACCACCTCCAGGGATAATCAAATTGTGGTCTCTCAAGACAGGTGGTCTTTCATAGGAGGTATGATAACAAGAAAAGTACTAAGCAAAGTTTTTTCTCTCATTGGAGTGGTCTCTCAAGACAGGGACCACTGTAATCAAATCCATTACCCTTAGAACAAATCAAGTCAACTTGTATACATGGTGTGTGTGTGTGTGTGTGTGTGTGTGTGTGTGTGTGTGTGTGTGTGTGTCCATGTACGTATTCTATTAGAGTGGTCCCCCGCTATTATTACCCCTCTCAAGAGAGACCACCCTCTCTACAAAGGCCACTTCTCCATGCCACAAAAGTGAGATTTCTTTTGTTTGTCTCTCTTAAGTGAGGCCACCCCTCTAATGTGGCTATTTCTTGGTAGCATGTGGGATATGGCCTTATTATATTAGTAGGTTTGATGCTTTTAACGTGACTCCTCAATAGTTCATCAAACTGTGTTTAACGTGATTGTTTACTAGCATGAGATAATATTGTTTATTTATTTTTTGTGGTCATTAATGTGTACGTAATTGAGAGGAACAGACCTTTGTCTGCAGAGAAGAATCAAGGTAGTTATAAAGGCCACCAGGAGAATAATGACTAGAACACCAAGAACAGCAACAGGAACTGATCCATCTTGACATGCTTGATCTGCGGTGAGATAATAAATATTAATGTATACAACTGATTAAAATACATGTACATGATAAATTGAACCAGTACTATAGAGATGACACTGAAACACGCCTTATTAGTTCCTGCTGAAGATCCTGACACCATACTTATGAAGGCAGATATAGCCTTTTATACTGGTTTAAATATATTTTGTTTCCCAAAATACAATGATAAACACAAAAATCATCGCAGTTGAAAAAAAAAAAGTTCTATGTTAATCCTTCTTGCCAGGAGAAGAACACGACTAGACAAGATGCACAAGTGTAAACAAACACTGTCCAGTAGGTCCATGGCCTCAATTGGTGTGACCTGGCTGCACGGGGTCATAAAACTGCTAATTCCTCGGTGCCAAATTTTGGACACATATATATATATACATACATATATATACATATATATTTATATATATATATATATATATATATATATATATATATATATATATATATACATATACATATACATATACATATACATATACATATACATATACATATACATATACATATACATATACATATACATATACATATACATATACATATATATATACCTACATACATATATATATACATATATATATATATATATATATATACATATATATATACATATATATATATGTATATGTATATATATATATACACATATATATATATGTATATATATATATATATATATATATATATATATATATATATATATATATATATATATATATATATATACATACATACATACATACATACACACACATACATACATACATACATACATACATACATACATACATATATATATATATATATATTAGAGTCTGACCGAATCCGAACAACCGAACCCGAGCTTGCCGGGTTTCAGGTTTGAAGCCCTGCTCGGGTTCGGCTTTTACAGTCATTGGGGTTCGGTTATCACTGTCAATATTGGCAATGAAGTTAAATAAAAATGTCACTGAGGTTAGTTTTTGTACTTGTATACACTTAAACAATGCAACAAACGATACTTTGCAATTACGTATGTCACATGGGTTGCATTAATGGCCTTACTTACATAACAACAGTAATACCCCAGTGCATAAGAATAACAGCTATTAACCCCTGTCAAACGTTTTCATGTTTGAATTGCATATACCGAACCCGAACGGTGCCCGGTTCGGTATCGGTAATGTGTAACGAGTACCGAGTACCAGGTTCGGTTTCAAAATGCATGCTCGGTCAGGCTCTAATATATATATATATATATATATATATATATATATATATTATGTATATATACACACACATACATACATACATACATACATACATACATACATACATTCATATATATATATTAGTCAACAGCTTTTCTCAGTGTGCATTGTGCCCAATGCACACCAAGAAAAAGCTGTTAACTCGAAATATTCTCTTTGGAACTATAGGCATGCTGGTACTTGAATGAAAGGTCCTTTTGCGAGGAATACGGATCTAAGATCTTCATGATAATTCAGACTAGTTTTACTTCAGTAGATTGACTTAAGTCATGCTTGGCACTAAAAGAATTCAGAGGGACAGGGACAATAGATGAAGAACATATATAACACATATTTGCTGAGCTTGCGTGATGACTACAATAAGAATTTATAATGTACCTTGTCTATTCAAAAGTACTTCTGTGAGGACCATTTGCTCATAAGTGTAACCTACATAGAATCTAGATAAATGCACTCAAGACATTGAAAATGTCTACTTACAATTTGTGTCTTGACAGGTCATTTTATAAAACTTGTTTGTTTTAATTTGTCAACTAACTCTTTTAGTGCTAATGGCAAAAGTGAAAAGTAAAGGAGAGGACAGGAAAGACAGGAAAGAAAACAGTATAACTTAAGACAACTGGGGTTTCAAGTGCCAAGCCCAAGTTCAAGTATTGCATTTTGTCTTTCTAACATTTATCACATATTTGAATTTAGGATAATGGCACTATGTTATCAGACTATATTGTGCTTTAGGAGTCTGGTATTCTTTAATTATTTTTTACCTTTTCGATTTGCTAGAGTTTTAGTTGTGACTGGACTCTCAGTTGTGGCTGGACTCTCAGTTGTGGCTGGACTCTCAGTTGTAGCTAGACTCTCAGTTGTGACTGGACTCTTAGTTGTGACTGGAGTCTCAGTTATGGCTGGACTCTTAGTTGTGGCTGGACTCTTAGTTGTGGCTGGACTCTCAGTTGTGACAGAGGCAGGATCTGTTGACAGCACTAACAGACTTGAAAATCTGCATTAAACCCTTCCCTGGGTTAATTATGTCAGTGTCTTTCCTCCGTATTATCTGGGCACAACCCATGGTGAACAAACCTATTGATGTGGGCACTGTCTTTCTGATAGGTCTTTTAGTCAGCAAAAAGTATTTTCTATTGATAACATTGTATATCTGTGTAGCCAAGGACCAGGGCACTAAGAGCTCAGGCTAATACAAGTCTCTGCTTTAGAGCATATATATGTACAGTGGTACCTGCTATTTAAGACCATCCTTAATGCCAAACAAAAGTGGTCACATATGACAGGTGGTCTTTCACTGCAGGTAAGCTAGCAAAGAATTTAAAGACCAGTGTCTTGAAAGGGTGGTCTTGAAAATTAGTGTGGTCCTTCACGACAGGTGGTCTTTAGAGCAGGTACCACTGTAGTACAATATACATGTAGTACATGTATGTGCAATATTTTGTTGCAAATTAACCATAGAAATGCCATATAGGAATATATAATATTGAAATGAGAAAATTTAACTTCTAATGATTTATTCATGTAATTTATATATATTAGATACTATTATTTTTTTTTCTTCCTGGATGGGAAACTGTGAGCATTGAAATCCATGGAAGATTGATCTTTAATCGATGGACAAAGTTAATGCTTGTATCTTATATAGGGCTGGCTCATAAGTTGTAGGTAAGTGTGGGGTTTATTATACTTTATTGATTTCATGATTCAATTTTGTTAGGCCTAATCATGAATGTTGGGTGTAGACTTATTCTTTATAAAGGTAGTTTGTTGATATTAATGTAATGTGGGCCACATTTTTAAGGACGCCTATTAACAAAGGAACATCATATTCACTTTATTCCGTTACACATGAGCTCGGGATGTTTGTATTTGAAATGCAAACATGGTGCCGTCAGTTAGCAGAATGATTTCCTGGGGATTAATGGCACTGAAACAAGTCCTGTGCTGGTTCCCTGATGCTGACCCAATTTTATAAAGGCTAATAAAGCCTAAAACTTTCTCTAAATTTCAAATTTTATGAATATGATATGTTCCTTTCACAAAATTAATTGCTATAATGATTTAGAACTATGCAGTTTTTCAGTGAATGTACGGAATAGGACTTTGCTCTTAGAATATTTGACTTGATAGTGTTCAAACGGTACATGGGCTTACAGATTTAGGTTTTTTAAGTTTCTCTTTGTATTAAACATAACAATCTTGATAGAAACTACTTACTGTGCCCCTCCCCCATCCCATGTATTTCTTCTCAATTAACATGTAGAAAATGTGTTAATTTTGGTTTGTCGAGTTCACATTTGACATCAGTTGATGACCAGTAATTTGAACTAAAATGTTTAGGACTTTCAGTAATTTCACTCATAGGGTTTGTTCCACAATAATGAAACAATGCATATATTTCATTAAAAATTGAGCGGTTTATGGAAAGATATATTATAATAAAAGGGAATATCAGTTTCTTTTTTTATGTACATATTATTATAATAACTTCCTGCCATAATCTGGTACCCTGTAACTGGGGCTCAGTGGCCATGATATGTTTAAAGTATCTGCATGTGCTGATGAAAACCATGGGTGTTACTAATATTTGTGTAAATAAAGAAGATACTTATTCCAAGCATAACAGGGCCGCAGCAAATGTGAATATGCCTTATCGAAATTATCCACATGCTGCAGGATTTTCCACTGTTCTCACATGAGCCCATGCTTATAACTCTGGTAGGATGTTAAGATATAGCCAGGCCCATTTACCCCATTGATGTATAATAGGCTTACATGTGTGTGATGTTGGTCAGATGATTCTCAGTTAAGGATGAGCGTCTGGTTCAATGCTATTTTGAGGGTGCTTGTTAAGATTCTCTCACAAAACAATGCAAAATGGAAAAAGTTTGTCTCAGATTGTCAATAACAAGTGTAGTTTTGTCATGAGAATGAGTCAAAGTCTGGTCCCTTGGATGTATTGAGCGAGTGTCATTGATATGGCTTCAAATGTGAATAGCGCCGCAACAAAACATAGATCACACAAAGTGAGACACAGTTTTTCAGTTTACATTGTTGCGAACAGTTAACCACAAATTTGATGTCAGTACATCAGAAAACAAAAAAGTTGAATTCAAGTTTCTTCAAGGTTCTTTGAAAAAGAAGACGACACTTGGTTTGATTGCTGTATAAACATAGGACAACAAACAGACAGGAATGGGAGAAAATGAATCAATAGTTTAATTGTTAGCTTTCCAAAAGTCTATAGTTTGTGGCAGTTGTTATGCAGATGCTTTAATTCAGCATAAAATACCAAATTAAGCTTGAATGAATGTCTTAAATGTGAAAAATGTGACTGGGTTGCACATAATCATGACTTAGTCTAATTCTAGATTTTGTGAAAAATGAGGGTTACATTGCATGGTGCAATTATTGATGTCAGCACTTGGTTTGATTGCTGTATAAACATAGGACAACAAACAGACAGGACAGTGGGAGAAAATGAATCAGTAGCTTGTTAGCTTTCCAAAAATGTATAGTTTGTGGCAGTTTTTATGCATATTGATTGTTTTGTGAGAGAATTTTTACAAGCACCCACAAAATAGCAGTGAACCAGATGCTCATCCTTAATTCAGCATAAAATACCAAATTAAGCTTGAATAAATGGTGGCACGGATAGAGCGCCTTAAATGTGAAAAAAGTGTGACTGGGTTGCAGATAATCGTGACTAATTCTAGGTTTTGTGAAAAATGAGGGTTACAGAGGGCAATTATTGATGTCAAGTAAAAGCAACAAAAATTCCTACCTGGTATGGTACAACATTGTTGTTTGTGTCTCTTCCTGTTGCCCACTTGAAGACAAAACTCATAATTGTCTTTTGGTTTGTTTTTGAAGGTCTTAATAAATGGTGAGATTTGTTCGAGATATTTTTCTTCTTCTTGTTCTTCCTTCACCTTGAAATATATATAATATATACATATATCTGTAATGAGGACAGCTGTTTACTAATATAATATTATTCTTGATGACAAGAAAAGACACAGCCAGACAATAGGAAAGGTCAGAATTAGCTTTTTAGATGTGTATTTGCCCCAGTGCACAAACATTTGGAGAGTTACAGCTGTGTATTTTCATTATTTTGTATGTTAAAGCAACATTGAATAAACTAGTCACTTATGTAGCACTGGTTTTATGATTTTTGTGAGGTATTCAGTTTTGCATTTGGATATATGGTCTGAAATTTGGTGTTTGTATGTACAATAGTTTTCAAGTTATTAAGTTGCAAATTACCATGTAAATTTATGGGAAAATACAACCCTAGCCCTCCACTGACTGCAGTGCCCTCTTTTAGGCAGTTCTTGGACTTTCTGTTCTTGCCCTTGCCAATTGTGGTCATTTTCAACATGAAATATGGATGATGATATATGCTGGTCGTGAGGTTTGTCAAGGTTGAGAGGGAAATTCAAACATCATTGAGATGAGTTGGTTTCAGGCTAGTGTACAACATTAAACCATTTCCTCTTCTGAAGGAGACTGAGTCAATAGCTTAGTTTGGTGCAGGCAGGGCAGAATGACCCTAACTCATGCTGAGGAAAGCTACTGACCTGGGGTATGCATCATTACAGGTCCCACAATCCTCAGCAAAATCATCTTTTATATGCAAGGAATTTAACCAGAAACATTCAAGCGGCTGACAATGTATTAAGATCTGGGCACTTCAGTCAGTTTGTGTAGGAAAGGGTTAACAAGTGAAGTCAGCCATTCTGTATAAGCTGTTTGCTGGTCAGAGTAATGCTGAGTCAATAGCTTTCCTTGGAGCTGGGCCAAAACTTTGCCCAAGTTAGTTATTGGCCTTCGGGGCACCATTGTGATATACATGAATATTAATTCAATCCCTACAGTTGTTTTGCCAAACTGATTTGTATGAAAATGAAATTTAAGTGGAGTAAAGAATGTTAAATCAGATGACAGTTTACATCCAGGTGTTTTGGGATGATTTGAGCAGGAAAACAAAGGGATAAAGTGAAACCCTCGCAATATACGGTGGCGGTAAATGTCATGCCCCAGGTGCCCTTGAAGCAGCTTGAAGCAGCTACAGTACACTGATCCCAGCAGTATTATACAACCAGTTAATGTAGTCTGTGTACAATATATTGGAACTTTATCTAGAGCTGTTTTTTTGTACATGTTATTATGAAGGAATTTAAATGTAGATTTTACATTGACTTTTTATATATATATATATACATATATATATATATATATATATATATATATATATATATATATATATATATATATATATATATATATATATATGTATATATATATATATATATATATGTATATATATATATATATATATAGCTAAATGAGAAACTAAATGATGTAGCTAAATCTGTTAACCTTCTGAGCACCAGTGATGGCAAGCACTCTTATCTGAATAGTTTAACCATTGCACCTTCAAATTTCTCAAGCAAGGGCCTGTCATTCAAGTCAAAGGGTTGTCAGAAAAGTTCTTGGTCTTGTAATGCATTATCTGTAATTTCCAGAAAGACCTTGGTTCAAAATTTTGACTTGTGAAAAAATGTGTGAGACATACAGAACACTTGTTATAATTACAGAGATAATTGGCATATATGTAGCAAGCACAATATTAGCTTAAAAGCTAAAAACTGAAAGTACTTAATCTGGATATACAAGTTTTCCTTCATACATGTACAGTGGAGAGCCAGTCAGAATGTGACTACAAGAATGGGATATTTTTCAGTATGTTTTCAAAGTGTTGAATAGATAATATGTATTTACTTGCTAAACTGCTTAATCGTCTATTACAGCCCTGGCTTAATTGATACCTCACTCACTGTGGTTGGCCAAGTAAGAGTTTTTCAGCCAATCTTTGTACCAGTATTCTGAGCCCAAATTTATCAGTTCCAGAGAATATTACTGGTCCAGATCAATGGCTTCCATTAGTACAAATACAGTCACAGTGCACATAAAAGCTGTTGACCTGGTCTAGAAATTAGGACTTTAACCCAATCCTGGCCTGAGGGTGACTGAGTCAGCTCTCCTTGGCACTGGTTGGGCAAATTTTACCAAACCTGTGCCAACTAAGGGATAGTTCAACATTATCATCATTTTTGAATTAGTATTTAGGGTACTAAATTTCATGACCCCCTCCCGCCCCCCAAATCAGTACTTTAAAAATGATGATTTTCCTCCAAATCATAGCAAAATTGCACAAACAGGCCAAAAATTGACCATCATTTTCCATATCCTTTGAAAGTGTACAGACCCACTTAGCCCCCTCCCCCCTTGCGTACTGTAAGTACTAATTCAAAAATGATGAAAATGTTGAACCATCCCTAAGGAAAGCTATTGATCTTAAGGGTGGACCCTCATGAATGGTCTGTACATATGTCAGAAGAAATGTTTTCTAGTTATGGGAAATTTAAATAAGAATGTTAGGGAAGATGACAATTTACATTCAGATGCTTTTAGTGGATGATTTGTGCAAGAAAAGGTTAAGGCTTAAAATCTTACCTCCTTCTTATCAAAGCAGCCTTTGCCACAGTTGAAATCACATTGCCATTCCCATGAATAATCACCTAGAAATGCAATTATATAACTTTCTGTAAGCTTATGTCTGATGATGTTATGTGTTCATTCAGTCAGATAAAAACTTTTAATTGTTTTTTTACTCTTTCAGTGCTACTCACAACAGAAGTTGTGCTTATCTTAATTTGTATCACGGTGTACATGTATACAGATTGTGGATTCAGATTACCTGTAAGAGTAACTTTCATTCAAGCCGCAGCCAAGGAAAAAAATGGTCCAGAGAAACAGCTTTCTTTGGCGTTCTTTTAATACCTTGTCCAAAGTTTGCCAAGGAAAGCTGTTGACTGAATCTTGGAGCAAGCACTGAAACGGTTAAACCAAACACTCAAAGGGTTAAACCAAGCAGTCAGAGGGTTAAACCAGGCACTGAAAGGGTTAAACCAGGCACTCAAAGGGTTAAACCAGGCACTCAAAGGGTTAAACCAAGCACTCGGAGGGTTAAACCAGGTGCTGAAAGGGTCAGGCCCGCACTTTGGAATAAGGCCTCATGCTTTGATAAACAAAGCAAATCTACATGTATACAAGAGAACCTTTCTTGAGAGACCTCCCCTAGAGCAAGTCCCAAAGATGATCCCATAAAGCAGCTGGGTTCTCAATGGAGGGAAAGCAACACGGAAAATCGACTTTGGGACCTGGGAATGAATGTGGTGTGAAAAAGCAGGTGGTCTCTCAATGGAGTGGTCTCGCAAAAGAGGGACTATGGGACATGTGTTTGTCATGCTTTACATGTTACATGTCAATTCAAAGAGGAAGTACCTGTGTATAGTATGTGTGTCATCAATGTCACATCATGCATGAGACTGTCCCAAGCATCTGACTGAGATAAGCTTGGGGTATGATTATGCTTGAACTGAACAAGTTGAATAACAAGTTGACAGGCAATGTGAAATCGTGACAGTATTTAGGGACATATATACATACATACATACATACATACATGCATACATAATACATACATACATACATACATACATACATACATACATACATACATACATACATACATACATACATACATACATACATATGTATATAGCATCTTATAAAAAAACAGTATAATTTATTATTATACTTGATATGAAAGTGTAAACCACACTCCGATTAAGTGTACAGTTTGTATAGTTTATATGGTTGTTGCACATGACCTTGTAGGGTAAATAACAGCTAGTTTTATCAGAAGTGGTGGCAACTTGCTAATCTGTGGCAATTAACAAATTCTGCACTTGATAACCATAAAGCAGGACTTAACCTGAAGATTTCGACTCACAAGCCAAAATGAGCAAAATTAACAAATTAGTAGGGTTTACTTGTTTTAATGTTTTGAATAAAAATCTTTAGTCTGATCTCCAGCAAAGAGTAAAAATTCACTTCCCAACCTCAAGATTGACCAGGATTTGGTTGGTGATTTTCAGCCCTGTAACCCAGCAAATACACATGAAAGTGATAAAATAAGTTGTGCACAGATTGTGAGAAATCATATCTCAGCAGTTTATAGCTCTTTGAGGTATGTGTTTAAATTCTTTCTCCTGCATCGCCATAAAATTTCATACAAAGGTAAATTCTCTTACTTCCTTTCTGTTCGGCACATGATCCTTTAAGAACAAGAACAGCTTGTGTCAGCTGCACAGAGACAATCATCAAAACTGTCGTGGTCCTCGTCAGCTGTGCCAGCATGATAGTAAAATATGAAGATGCTCAGGTCCAGTTTAATAATCAGAGCAATCTCTAAAACAAGTTGGTATATGCAGGTAGCTGGATTTGTGCCTCTTGAGCTTCACAGATCACATGTTTCCCAAGAACAAGAAATAGGGAAGCAGTTTGACCTAGACAGTATCAGGCTTTTATGTTGTTCACACATGGCTAACTTTAGGGGAGTGAGGAAATTTTCAAGTGAGCTGTACAGGTTAACACGGATTCACCAATTTGTGACTCCTCATTGCGATTCAAGTGGATACAGGATGTAATTATCACTCTGTATTTTTATTACAATCTACACTGATCTAGTGTTTGAGGGGGTGGGGGCCCGGTTTATTGTTGTGGAAAGTGTTTTTGTTAAATCTCTACGATCTTGAAAAGTGCTACGTGTGGACTGTTTGACCTTTCAGACTTGAACTAAGACAGAGTTAAAGACAGAGTCAACAACTTTCCTTGGTGTGGGTGTGACAGTATAATCACTCAACCCATGCCAAGCGCGGCTGTTGACCCAGGCCTGTTATCTTGATAGGTCTCATTTACAATTGTCTGTTTTTATGTCTGTGTGTGAACACAGACATATTGTTTTACCCATTATTCTTTCTTTCTTTCTTTCTTTCTTTCTTTCTTTCTTTCTTTCTTTCTTTCTTTCTTTCTTTCTTTCTTTCTTTCTTTCTTTCCTTCCTTCCTTCCTTCCTTCCTTCCTTCCTTCCTTCCTTCCTTCCTTCTTTCTTTCTTTCTTTCCGCCAGATTTTTGTGTCGTCTTAAACTCCGACACTGTGCAAGCTAGAAACTTCAAACTTTGCATGGCTATAGCACATGCAGTGAAGTTTTGCATATTGTTCTGAATAGTCAAGATTTTGAAAATTATGCAAATTAGGGCAATTAAAAAAATTCAGTTGCTTCTGGCTTCCAAATTATTCATCCGATTTTGATGATGTTGGACCCAAATTGTAGATATTGTAACACTGCACATTTTTATACTTTACATGTGACCTCTGGAGGTCAAAGATAAAGGTCATTTGGACCTTTGAAATATTCATCAAGCCATAACTCGGTCACTTTAAATCCAATTTTGATCCTGTTGGGCTCAAATTATAGATATTGTATAAGTGTTGCAACACTGCATATTTTTGTAATTGTGCAAATTTTTCACACACACAGACAGATTTGCTTTCAAGCAAATGTTTCTTTTCTAGTTTATTATACCTCCCCATGTACCCACAGGGGGACATACTGTTTTTGGGTCCATTTCTTCTGCTTCACAGCACATTGACATGGATGTGATAATTCCAGACATTATTGAGCTAGAGCCTTCATATGGTGCATGATTATCATCATCTATCAGGGCTTGGTCAAGTTTGAAGATGGGTGACCTTAATCCTATTCCCAAGATCACAGCCACGTTAGTGAATTTGATTTCGGCATGATAACTTGAGAAGTTTTTGAGCTGGGCTTTTATAGCACACAGGGTGATAGTTCTGTTTAAGAGCTTGGTAAAGTTGGAAGATAGACAACCTTGACCCAATTTCCAAGGTCACAGAGCCACATTAGTGATTTCTTGAACACATCGATGTGAACAAGATAACTTCAGAAATTTTGGAGCTAGGGCTTTCGTATTGCACATGATTACATATAGTCTTCTGTTAAAACTTGATAAAGTTTGAAGATGGGTGACCTTGACTGCATTCCCAAGGTCACAGAGCCAAGTTAGTGAGTTTGGTTTCTGCATGATAACTTGAGAATTTTTTGAGCTAGGGCTTGTATATTGCACAGGGTGATAGTTCTGTAAAAGGGCCTGACAAAGTTGAAAGATGTGTGACCTTGACCCCCCTTCGCAAAGTCACCGAACAAGATCAGTTAATTCTTCAACAAGAGCAAGATCACTCCAGACATTTTGGCGCTAGGGCTTCCTTATGATGACAGTCAATATAAGGGCTGAATTAAGTTTGAAGATTAGTGACCTTGACCTTATTTCCAAGGTAGCAGAGCCTCATTAATGAATTTGATTTCCATATGATAACTTAAAAAGGTTCTAAGCTAGGGCTTCTTATTGCACCGGATAGTAGTTCTCTATAAGGGCTTGGCCAAGTAAAAAAATCGCATGACATTGACTCCATTTCCAAGGTCATAGAGCCACATTAGTAAATTAACTCCTTTCACAGGACCAGCAAAGCATCGAAGTTTCTCACCTCCATCTCACTGGAGGGGGCTTTACTGGGGGTGGACACTTGTAGGCATAAGGTCATGTTAAAAGTACCACAATCTTCAAAGTAAATTTGAGGTCAATTACAGCAGCATTTACATAAATTGAAAAACTTTTTGATTAATATGCCTGTCAATACTGGTAATGAAGCAGGCATTTTAAGTTTGAAGATGGTAGAAACTTTTTACAGGCAAAATTAATGAGAAACTCATACAGTATCTGTGTGGTGACCACCACACATGCATACATGTAGGTGTCAATTGGTTTCTGACACCTGTGGGGTACATTACGGTAATCACCAGAGTAGTTTGTGAAACCTTTAAGCTGAGTACATTTTGGAGGCATGTGTTCATGATGCCACATCATATGGCTCTGTTGGACATAATCGTTCATATAAGTGTGGTGTTTAAAGGGCAAAACCCCATTGTTTTAGTTATGGCAGACACTTCACTGATTAGGCAAGCTTTACTGCCCTAAAATAGTCTTAACCTATTGTTTTAAGTTCAACATCTGATGAAAGGTTTCATTAACAATTTAGAGGCCATTTTCCTTCCATACTTAAACTTGTGCAGCTGAGATATTGATGTTATTTTACCATGTAAACCTTGCTCTGTGGCAAGTGTCTATGTTAAAACTATACAATCAAGTAGTCTTATCCCAGCAAAGAGGCTTGCTCTAGGCATTGGAGGTGAGAAAATCCCTGAGCACAGTGGTCCACCTGTGGGGGAAGGTGGAAAGTCCTGAATTCTTCAACACATCAATGCATGCAAGGTAACTCCAGATGTTTTGGGGCCAGGATTTTCATGTTGCACAGGATTGTAGTCTGCTATAAGTGCTCGATCAAGTTAACAGATAGGTGACCTTGACTCCATTCCCAAGGTCACAGAACCATATGCTTATTTGTGGGAAACTGCCAATATATGTGCATGAAATTTGTAAGGACACAAATGCTGAGGGCACACAGGGAGATGTTTGATTTTCTGTTGCAAAAATCAGCCTGTTCTGGTTTTTGTTGGAATTAGTCAAAAACAAAAAAGCAGATGACATTTGACCACCAGCCAGTTTTAGCCAGTTCTAAGCAGTTTTGGCCTATTTAATGGGAAAAGGATTGAAGCTCCTAGGAGAAAGGTAGTGATAGTGGTTGGACTCCAAATGCTTGGGGGAGCTAGGGAAGTTTGATTGAGCCAGTGTGGGCCGGTATTGTTTTATTTTGCCCCCCCCCCCCCACCACCACCAGAGGAGGGGCATATTGTTATCATTTTTTCATGCGTCTGTGCATCCGTGTGTCCACTTTTCATGTCTGAGCTATAATTCGCTTGTCCTTTAACTTACATTAATGAAACTTTACACACAGGTGCATGTGTACATAAGGGTGTGTCATGAACCAAAAGTAGGTCACTAGGTCCATCATCTGGGTCACAGTGACATATTCTTGTAAAATCGTGTCTGGGCTGTAAATCCTTTACTATGTAAGTTAGGCTAATGAAACTTAAGACACAGATGCATCTACACACAAGGGTGTGACATGTACCAGAAGAAGGTCAGTAGGTCAAGTTTAAGTATCTTGGTCCCAGTGACACATCCTTATAAAATCATGTCTGGGAAATTCCCTTACTGCTCAACTTAGTTTTTGAAACTTCACACACATATATCTTAACCTCAAGGTGTGTCATGAAACTAAAGTAGGTCACTAGGTCAAGTATCTGGGTCACAGTTATGCAATCATGTATATCTATATGACGTGTGGGCTGTAATTCTGGTGTCCTTCAAGTTACATTAATGAAACTTAACATACAGGTGTATCTAGACTTAAGGGTGTGCCATGAGCCAAAAGTAGGTCGCTAGGTCAGGTATCTGTGACTTTTCATTGTGAAACTATCTCTGGACTACAATTCCTTTACTATTGAACTTAAGTTTCTTGAAATTGACACATTTATCTAGACCTAAAGGTAAGTCATGTACCAAAAATTGGTCACTAGGTCAAGTATGTGGGTCACCGTGACATATTCTTATAAAATCGTGTCCAGGCTATTATTCCTGTACAGTTCAACTTAGTTTCATGAAACTTGACACACACAAATATTTTTTTACCTAAAGGTGGGTCATGAAACAAAAGCAGCTTACTAGGTCAAGTATCTGGGTCACAGTGATACATTCATCTGAAAGTATGTGACACTTATTCCCGTGCTGTAATTATGTTATTGTGTTATTTAGAATCATGAAACTTGACACTCTTGTGTATCTGGACACGAGATTGCACATGCATGAAAAAGGTCACTAGGTCAAGTATCTGGGTAGCCTATTTTTATTTACTAAAGTCATTTTAAAATGTGACCTGTGATTAGCAAGGTCATAAATGAGGCCCGGGGTGGAGGGGTGGGGGGCATGGATCCAGCAATCTCCAGTTGCCTTTTAATTTTACGGGCCCTACTTGGCCAGTGGAAATTGGAAGAGGTCAGCCATGGAGTGTGATCCTTTATAAGTTGAACAAAGAGATCAATAGTTATGCTAATAAGTTATGTGTTGATAAGCAGATGTTCAAATGAATTCTATTTTGAACCTTTGGGCCAGTATGTGTCATATGTTCCAGTATATTTAAAATTTTAAAGCTCCCCCCCCCCTTCGTGGGCCAGTAAGCTTAGAGGCTGAACCTCAACCCCTGCAGTCAAATTTGCACACTCTTGACTTGTCTGAAACCACTGGTTGGATCCTCTTCATAATTGGTGGGCATATAAAAGTACCTTGGATGGGTCTGTACTGTGCTCAAGGGTCATGCTTCACAGACATTAGTATTTAGTAGCCTTGTCATTATTTTGCTTCCAAAGGAAATAAATTATCTGTACAACACTTGAAAGTAGAGTTAGGAGAGAGCGCAGTGAGCGGTCTGTGAAGTTGCTTCCTCATTACTGTTAAACATATAATGGTTAAAAGAATCCAATTCCTCAACTAAGAAAGATGATTTGCTGCATAGCAAATCAGTGTGTGTGTCTTCAGAGCATATTGGTGTGGCAATGTACAACTATTCCATTTCACAGGAGTAGAAGCTGGAATGGCTTTTCTATCTTATTCAAGATTTAAAATTTCTTATGGTGCTATTTAGCATAACTTGAATTGCTACAACTTTTATTTTTAATTCATTAGGTGCGCAATGGTCAACAACCCCCTAGTAGAAGTTGGAATGACATTTCTATCTATAATAGTTTTGAAGATATTCAAGTTTTAAAATTTCAAATGCTGCTAATTAGCATAATTTAAATTGCTACAGCTTTTGTTTTAGATTCATTACAAGTGCAATGGTCAACAGCCCCTGGTAGAAGTTGGAATGACATCTGTATCTATAACAATTTTGAAGATATTCAAGTTTTAAAATTTCAAATCCTGCTGATTAGCATAATTTAAATTGCTACAACTTTTGCTTAAGATTCATTGGATGCACAATGGTCAATAACCCCCTAGTAGAAGTTAAAATGGCATCTATGATAGTTTTGAAGATATTTGATTTTTAAAATTTTAAATGCTGTTAATTAGCATAATTTAAATGTCGACAACTTTGTTTTAAATCTATTAGATGTGCAATGGTCAAGAACCCCCCAGTAGAAGTTAGAATGACATCTCTATCTATTATACTTTTGAAGATATTCAATATCTAAAATTTCAAATGCCCCTAATTTGCATAATTTTAAAGATCTCCATTCATCTGTATAAAACAGTCAAACTCCTTGTATGGAGGTACAATCATGCCATGTTTGAAGTTTCTATGTATAATAGTGTTCGGAAAAGTGTCAGACAAATTTGCTGGTAAAGAAGAAAGAAAGAAAGAAATAAAGGAAGAAAGGAAAGAAAGAAAGGAAAGAAAGAAAGAAAGGAAGGAAGGAAGGAAGGAAGGAAGGAGGGAGGGAGGGAGGGAGAGAGAGAGAGAGAAAGAGAGAGAGAAAGAAAGAAAGAAAGAAAGATGATTTGCAGTGTGTGTGTGTCTTCAAAGCATATTGGTATGGTAATGTACAACTATTCCGTAACACAGGAGTAGAAGTTGGAATGGCATCTCTATCTATTATAGCTTTAAAGTTATTCAAGATTTAAAATTTCTTATGGTGCTATTTAGCATAATTTGAATTGCTACAACTTTTATGTTAAATTCATTAGGTGCGCAATGGTCAACAACCCCCTAGTAGAAGTTAGAATGACATCTCTATCTATTCTAGTGTTGAAGATATTCAAGATTGAAAATTTCAAATACTGCTAATTAGCATAATTTAAATTGCTACAACTTTTGCTTTATATTCATTGGATGCGCAATGGTCAATAACCCCCTAGTAGAAGTTGAAATGGCATCTCTATCTATAATAGTTTTGAAGATATTTGATTTTTAAAATTTCAAATGCTGTTAATTAGCATAATTTAAATGTCTACAACTTTTGTTTTAAATCTATTAGATGTGCAATGGTCAAGAACCCCCCAGTAGAAGTTAGAATGACATCTCTATCTATTATACTTTTGAAGATATTCAATATCTAAAATTTCAAATGCCCCTAATTTGCATAATTTTAAAGATCTCCATTCATCTGTATAAAACAGTCAAACTCCTTGTATGGAGGTACAATCATGCCATGTTTGAAGTTTCTATGTATAATAGTGTTCGAGAAAAGTGTCAGACAAATTTGCTGGTAAAGAAGAAAGAAAGAAAGAGAGAGAGAGAGAGAGAGAGAGAGAGAGAGAGAGAGAGAGAGAGAGAGAGAGAGAGAGAGAGAGAGAGAGAGAGAGAGAGAGAGAGAGAGAGAGAGAGAGAGAGAGAGAGAGAGAGAGAGAGAGAGAGAGAGAGAGAGAGAGAGAGAGAGAGAGAGAGAGAGAGAGAGAGAGAGAGAGGTAAATTAGTAATAGCAGGATTTGTATCTATGTCTTGCAATTGCTGTGCAAACTGTCAAAAATTTGGCAAAATTTTTTACACAATTCTCAGTGCATTCAGTTGTAAAATACAAAGTTACAAAATGTGTGCATCTGGGTATAATGCAGACTATATGTTTGATTCATTGGCTTTCAATATGCCCACCATCTCCAGTCTGTTCATAACAGTGTCTTCTATGGGTACCACACATGCTGTACGTGTAATCATAAAACATGTACTGGAGATAACACGTCGGATATATTTAACCTTCCATTCTGTGCTAATGATATATATAATTAAAAAAAAACCAGTGCTCATCAGGTTATCATCCACATACGTATACTTTGGGTGCACTTTACCAAGGAAAGCTGTTGACTCAGTTTTCAATGGAGCATTGAAGAGTTAGGAAATTTTCCAATAAGAATCCATGTCTTGGGTACCATTTATCATGTTAGTATTTGGCCATCATGCAGAGAAATTAACTGTGTGGTACATTTTGTAACATTTCTGTTTCATCCTCCACAGTACCAGTCTAGTCAAAGCTACATTGTACCATTTCTGTACCACCATTGTTGATGTCTGGCAATTGTGATCTGGGGATGTCACTACAACAGCTCCATTGTCCATTTTGCTGTCTGTCAGACATAACCAGCCTGAAGTGGTTCATATGGCGATGACAGGTTAATATTGCCACTGTAATCAGGATGGGACCCGAGGTCTTCATAATGATGGTTAGTTGTAACAATGTTTTCATAGACATATGGCGCATGTGTGCCTTTATCTGTTGGAGCATTGTTGTCTGTGTGTTGTGACGAAGTAGTGTCCATGCAGTCAGGACTAGTGTGTACAGGTTTATCAATGTGGTCGTTACTTTGTACTTGTTCTCCCACTGCGTCTCCCTCTTGGTTCCTAACAACAATGCATAAAAAAGTATCATGGGGAATCAGGTCAGGAGTTTAAATGTTAATAGGAGGTATTCGTAAGTAACTGTGGTCATGTGCTGCCACCTATCCTGCCCCAAGGAATTTGACAGGAAGGAGGGCACATTCGTGTATTTTTGTGTATTTGTAATAAAAAAAAAGTAATCTGAGAAAGCCCTTCATGTGGTTCAAAACATAGAAAGCTGCTTAAAATATCCAGAACGTTTCATTTTATTAGCAGAAAAAGTGAAATTAACAGATCTTGTAGTAACAAAATTGCTGCAAGTGCCCTCATCATGGTGGAGGCATAGTTCTGTTACCAAGTGACATAATACGGGCGTTCCGAGTTAGGGATTTTTTTTAACACCAGGCTTCGCATGGTAGAATTTTTCCCTCCGCGCATGCCCGACATGCCTGGTAACGCAATTCCGCGGTCAAGCTTTCCTGGGGTAATAGTATGCCGTGACCAACACAGCGTGACAGCGAAACCCATAAGAGAATCGACATGCAACAGTGATCGTTCAGTTTCAATGAACATGGCGGGAAATACGGACGACGGAGGAGCGGCGATTAACGTGATTGAACAGACGGAAAATGAACTACATTACAAATTCTCAAAGATGAAAGTGGTTGACCTTAAGAAGTTTCTGAAGATTGCCTACCTAATAAGCAAATGTGACTGGACACCCAAGAATGTTCAGAAGTGCCGCGAATCCAGGGGCTACCAACTTGCGGAACAGGGGCACATCCATGGGGTTAAGTTACACGTGCTGTCGAACTTTGTTCCGTGCAAACTTTTGTATGTGAAGGCACTTTGTACAAGACCAACCTCGCAAGGCGAGGCACTGAACCAGGTCTGGGGAATAGTCACGGAAGAAGGGGTCATCCATACTTTTTTAATAATAATTATTCGATATTTATCTATTGTTTAATGTCGCCAATCTTAAACAAATAATAAGAGCTTCTCTGAAAATGCTTGAAGGCTTACAGTGTGCCAGTGATCAGGTAACAAAGTTTGCAGACAGTGTATTGTGAATTTAGGTCAGGTGCTTTACTGTTACCGTAATTTCTGATTGCACCCGTCAAGCGCTAATCTGGTTAGTGGTCAGCCAAGCGCGAGGATCTTTAAAGCACTGGCAGAAGTGCGCCCTAGGCTAATCCCTCAGAACTCACCGAGTCAATCACGGGTAACTTAATGCATGGTTAGTTGTGCCACAATGCAGGCCCCAATTTGTATCTATAGGTTTTGTCTCAGGTTTTGTGTCAATGTTTTTCATAGTGACCGTGTTTTCTGGTATCTATGGTACATCCTGGTATCTTACAGTTGTACACTGGCATGCTTTCTTGGAGTTACACTTGTAAATTATTGAAATAACCGGCGTTAAAAAAATGACACCAACTTTCCCGTGTTAACCCAATGGGGAAAAATGGCGAGACTTGAAAGTGTCCCCCGAGACTTGGAGAAACGTCCGTGACTTCGCGGGAACATAGAAGTCAGCACCACCAGTGGCAAAAATTGTCCCTATCTCGGAACTAAGCTATTAGCAAGAACAGGTCTGCCATGACTTATGAATTCCTCCTATCCCCACGAGTTGAGGGAGATGACCATGGTGCTGGGATAATTGACACTTAAATGTTGTCAACTTTAGAACGATGACTTGCTATTTACAAAAGTTTGTTTCACTGATTTGCCATAGGGGCCCTGTATACATATTATGTCGTCAGACTAAAAGGGTCAATGATCATCTTTACCACCAGCTGCCTACCATCATTCATATTTGGCATCTTGGTTAATAAGGGATTTTCATAATAGGAGACTTAAGATCTATTACTTTAAATACTGTGGCATTCTGTTTGCATAATTACACATAATGGTGAACATTTAAGACATTTAATGTGTTATTTCTACATTTTTTGAGTCAAAAAGAGACAATGTTTGATGTCCTGTCATTATGAGAGGGAGGCTCCAGCATAGAGGTTCAAATCAAGTGCAAGGAATCGTGCAATGATGTCATGGATATGACTTTGACTAGGGTGACTGGCAATACTTTCAGTAGACTCCCCTTATACAGGCCTTATACCAGCTTTTCTGTAATAGAACTTGCACAGTTAAAGGATATGCCTGATGAGTCCGAGGTACGAGGAAATATGCACACAAAATCACTAGAATAAGCATGCCAGCTTTCTGGCCTTAACTTTTATTTCCATATATGCCTCAAAATGTTCAATAAAGGAGGTTTTGGTGGCATACATGTATATTTTGATCAGGTCAGACACATGTACCGCTATTCCTTTTGGTCATGCTTGTATCATTAATTATACAAAGTCAGAGTTTCAGCATTCTACTATATTCATTCCAATAGGAGCATGTACCCTAATAGATGCATCCCCCCCAACTTTTTCTTTTGCGGACTCCACATACAATATCAAAATGTTTCTCTTCTTTTTCAAAAGCAGTGGACTCTCTTGAAAAGGCAGTACTTCTGGTAGTTTTAGCTTTTCATGCTTAATATGCCCTGCATATTGAAAAGAATGCAAGTTGCACAGTGTTGCCATCACTGAGTTTGATCAAGGGATTTTTTTGCATTGGCTCAGTGTTCTGCTATTTGAATGAATATGGTATATTCCTTTGAAAGTGGGCAACAACTCAGGCCTAGTACATAGGGAAACCTCAGTTTTTTATTGTTACATATGCAACCAAGTTTAGTACCAATGAGTTTTTGGAGGATGAGAAAGAAATATTGTTGCAGCATGAACCTATATTTACTGATGCTGTGGTGCAGTGAACCTGTCTTGAGAGACCTGATGCCAATAACAGACCAGCTGTCCTGAAAGATCACCTCTTCAAGAGACTTTCTTTCGTTACTTTCCTGTTCCTTATAATACCCATGAGAGACCACCCATCTTGAAAGACCACAATTTGGCCATACCTAAGGACGGTTTTGCCAGCCAGGTTTTACTGTACATTACCCATGCAGTTTATTTATGTTCATAATTGTGTGAAAGCCTTAAGGCAGCGTACCTTTGTCTGCAGAGAAGAACCAGAGTGGTAACAAGTGCCACCAACAGGAGAGCCAGAAGGGCGGCAAGAATGCCTGCCAAGCGTGTGTACTGACCACAGTGACATCTATCTGCAATAGTCCAGTTCACAACTCCGTACCATAATATCATATCTGTTCGTAAAAAGTGAGCATACTGGTGATAATATCCCATTAACACCTGAATCAATAACTGTGTATTTTATATGCAATACTTAATTTCCTGAGGGACCCTTGCATTGTTTGGTGATAAACAGTTAGCCTAATGAGGCTTGTACCTCAGTACCATATTGTCATATCTGTACTTGGAAAAGTGACCATGCTGCTGATGTTCCTGTAAAACTTGGATCAATGACTGTACTTTACCTGCAATACTTAATTTCCTGAGGCAGCCTCATATCGGTGGTAAACAGTTTGCCTGATGAGGTTAGTAATCTAGCTGAACACTGTATCAGATGGGTCTCAGGACTCATCAGAGGCTAATGGGTATAGATTGACCACAGGTTGAACGTAACTCTAGTCTTATGCCCAGCAGTACAGAGAGTTGAAATCTTTCAACTCCACAGTCAAGTGGTTCAATCAAAACTGAATGCTGCGTTGTGTGCATGCATGGCCTTTATGTAGGGCCATGTAAAGTTACTAGGGGAAATCTAAACGTTAAAAAAAAAAAAAAGATCTGGATAGTGTTGTAGATATTTATTGCAGTAGCAAATTTAATGGTATGTATATCTCTTTGACAGTTATAACTTGGCAACACATGATGACCTTTCTTTGGATTACTTTCAAAGTGAAATCACCAGATCCAAATGTTACTTGTTGACAATAATTTAAGCTTTGGATTGAACACAAGTTTTAGAAGTAGCATTCTAACATTCTGAATAAATTGACGTTAAGTATGGTAAATGCCTTTACTTGATTGGCTATCATATTTCCCGAGCACTAAAACCAATGTGATCTAAACACTTCAAGTTGAGATTCAGTATTTAATACAAAGAGAAACTTGACAAACCTAATTCTGTAAGCCCATGTACAGTTTGAACACTATCAAGTCCGATATTCTAAGAGCAAAGTCCTATTCCGTACCATTCACTGAAAAACTGTATTGTTCTAAATCATAATAGCAAATTAATTTATGAAAGGGACAAATCATATTCATAAAATTTGAAATTTAGAAGAAAGTTTTAGGCATTATTAGCCTTTAAAAAATCGGGTCATCAGCGGGGAACCAGCGCAAGACTTGTTTCGGTGCCATTAATCCCCGGACAAGTCATTCTGCTAACTGGCGGCACCATGTTTGCATTTCCAATACAAACATCCCGAGCTGATGTATTACGGAATGAAGCGAATATGATGTTCCTTAGTTAATAGGCCTACTTCAAAACGTAGCCCACATGACATAAATATGATAAAACTACACCTAACACTCATGATTAGGCCATAAAAATAACTGATTAAACCAGCCTTTCAACTTCAAAGTTCAAGTAAAACGCAAATATAACGACTCGACGTAAAGGAGTCACGCTATTATATTTAGTATAACAAACACTAGTTGCCCCAAAAATGTCTTAATGGAAAGTTTGAGTGCAAATAAGGTCTAACTGCCTCTTACCCAATTCTGGTAAGACACAGTCAGACTCTTTCCCCATGCTGCTAGGCAAGGAGAAAGTGGTAAGAAGGAGTAAGATGTACTGAAGACAGGGCTAGAGGTAATTAAATTTGTTAAGAGGTAGTAAGACATGCTTGTCATGTAACACACTAGGAGGCCAGAAAATGTCTTAAGTAATGGAAAGTTTGAGTGCAACTAAGGTCTAACTGCCTCTTACCCAATTCTGGTAAGACACAGTTAGACTCTTTCCCCATGCTGCTAGACAAAGAGAAAGTGGTAAGAGGGAGTAAGATGTACTGAAGACAGGGCTAGAGGCAATTAAATTTGTTAAGAGGTAGTAAGACATGCTTGTCATGTAACACACTAGGAGGCCAGAAAATGTCTTAAGTAATGGAAAGTTTGAGTGCAACTAAGGTCTAACTGCCTCTTACCCAATTCTGGTAAGACACAGTTAGACTCTTTCCCCATGCTGCTAGACAAAGAGAAAGTGGTAAGAGGGAGTAAGATGTACTGAAGACAGGGCTAGAGGTAATTAAATTTGTGAAGAGGTAGTAAGACATGCTTGTCATGTAACACACTAGGAGGCCAGAAAATGTCTTAAGTAATGGAAAGTTTGAGTGAAACTAAGGTCTAACTGCCTCTTACCCAATTCTGGTAAGACACAGTTAGACTCTTTCCCCATGCTGCTAGACAAAGAGAAAGTGGTAAGAGGGAGTAAGATGTACTGAAGACAGGGCTAGAGGTAATTAAATTTGTGAAGAGGTAGTAAGACATGCTTGTCATGTAACACACTAGGAGGCCAGAAAATGTCTTAAGGGAAAGTTTGAGTGCAACTAAGGTCTAACTGCCTCTTACCCAATTCTGGTAAGACACCGTAATATTTTTTTCCCAGCATTCCAGTGCTGACCTAAGCATGCATAACATACAGATCAAATGCACACAATTAAAATATTACATGACTTCTGGATGGAATGAGTGATAAATGTATGACAATAATCATTACAATAATCAACATGACACCTATTGTTAGTGCAAAATCATATGTTAAAATGGGCTTACCTGTCAATCCACAGTGGTTTGATGTTAATTTTGTGCATGCTAAATCATTTGAAACAACTCCAATGAAACCAGTGAGCGTTTTCAAGTGACAATTGTACCAACAGCAGTGCCTGTGTTATTCCATTCATATAAAACCCCTGGAAACATACCAAAGTGTGTCTAAAGCAACTAATGGCATTGTTTACCAACCCTGATGCTTCATTTATGGGTATCAGTATGCCAAAATTGTAGAAAACAAGCTAGAGGAGATCCCTGAGTTGTAGACTACATGTGTATTTCTATCAGCAAGTTTTTGAAATGAATCTGTATTCAGGACAAGGGGTTTCCTATAACAGACAGACTTCCTTTCATTTTATACATACACTGCATACAATTAACGAGACATTGTGATCCATGACACAAGTTTTCAAGAATCAAAATGGAAGTTTCTTGAGGGTTACTCAATTCTACCTGCCATTGGATAGTTTAGCATCTGGAGAATAAAATTTTTGATGGTCAGTTGTAAATCTTCATATTAAGCAGTAGAAGATTTCTTTCAGCAATGTCTCCACCCTATATACTCTTTCATGCCAAATACAAATAATAGTGCTGAAGTGATATATGGCCAAATTAGGTTGCCTTCAAGGATCCGTTGATGTGAAATACCTAGTACATGTCCATGTACATACATGGAATCAAAGTGCAAGGTTAGCGAGGGTCATGGCCTCCTCTAGTTACACTTTGATTATAGTGTATAATTCACAATATCAAACTTGCAACTTAATTGAGGAACAGACAAGGAGCCGCTACTCAGAGAGACATGTACGAGTAAAAGGCTCCGAAACATGTTCAGTAGGTACCTGCTGAAGACCCTTTAATTTATTTGGGCTAATACAGCCTATGTCAAAAATTTTGCAAAGGAACGTGTGCAATATGGACTATAGTACCTCTATGTATATAAGTTAGACAGGGACAGGTTTAGCTTATGGAGAGTAAAGATTTGGGACTGTGGAATAGGGTAATGACTACTAGGAAGTGGTTTTGGACAAAAAGACACAAATACAATAAAGGGGCATTTGCTGAGCTTGATTACCACAATAAGAATTCAATTTGCTATCATTCAATATGTACCTTGTCCATTCAAAAGGATTACTTTGGGGGCCATTTTCTCATTGTTATAACCTGCTTGGACTTCTAGATCAATGCATTCCGGACTTTGAAAGTGTATACATGTGGTTAGAATTTGTGTTTTGATAGTTTGGTTCATAAAACTTGTTCGTTTTAATTTCTCAACTAACTCTTTTAGTGCTAGTGGCAAAAGTGAAAAGTAAAGGAGAGGAGGAGAAAGAAAGGAAAGAAAAAAGTATGAGTCAAATGGGTTCCAAGTACCAAGCCTAAGTCCAAGTATTGCATTTCGTATTTCTAACATCATTATATAATTTAATTTAGGATAATTGCACTATGTTATCAGACTACGTTTTGCCTGGAGTGAGCTGTTCATTAATTTCTTACATTTTCGATTTGCTAGAGTTTTAGTTGTGACTGGACTCTCAGTTGTGGCTAGACTCTCAGTTGTGGCTGGACTCTCAGTTCTGGCAGAGGCAGGATCTGTTGACAGCACAAAAATACTTGAAAATTTGTATTAAACCCTTTCTTGGGCTAATGCAAGTATGTCAGTAGCTTTCGTCTACATTGTTTGGGCACAATGCACATAGTTTATTTTGCCAAAAGAACTTCAAAGTTTGAATGAAAAATAAAAAAGTTGAATCCATTTCAAACTGAAATAAATTAAGAAAATTGGACATTCAGCAACTGCTGTATAAACACAAGACAAATGACACAATTAAAGGACAAGGACAAAACCCGACTTTATGTACTTTTCAAAAGTATATACTTTTTTAGACTTATTTTTAGTTTATTGTGTTTTATGAGAACAATTTTGTTGACATCTCTGCTAGCCAGAAGTATATCTTTAAGCTGGAATAAATGCTGGCTGGCATGGCTATAGAGTGCCTCAAAGGTGAAAAATGTGACTGTGTTGCAGATAATCATCGACTAATTCTACATTTTGTGAAATTTGAGGGTTACATTACGGGTGCAACTATTGATGTTAAGTAAAGGCTGCAAAAATTCTTACCTGGTATGGTACAACATTGTGGTCCATCTGTGATTTTTTTGCCCACATGAAGACAAAACTCATAATTGTGTGGTGGTTTGCTCTCAAAAGTTTTAATGAATTTTGGGAGTTCATCGTCAGGCTCACCTTTCTGTAGTTTGAAAATAATACATTACATTAAATTCATTTATGATCAGTTCATTTCTTCTATGCAGAAATTGGCAAATAATTGAGAAATATTACATGTACATCATGAGATCCAGGTATTTTTTTTTTGGTGTTTTTTCTTCTAATTTTACTTTCAAAAGGAAAAAAAAAGATGGCAGGGAGACAATTTATCAGTTCCAGAGAAAATTACTGGTCCAGGTCAACAGCTTCCCTTGGTACAAATACAGTCAAAGTGCACAAAAAGGTTGTTGACTCAGTCTAAACAGTAGGACTTTAATCCATTCCTGGTCGGAGTATGACTGAGTCAACAGCTCTCCTTGGCGCTGGTTGGGCACATTCTACCAAACCTGTGCCAACTAAGAAAAGCTGTTGATCTAGATGAATTATCATGAATGGTCTCACATACAGATTTCTGAAGAAATGTTTTTAGTTATGAGAAATTTAAGTAAAAATGTTAAGAAAGGTGACAATTTACATCCAGGTGCCTTTAAAGGGCCATTTGAGTAAGCAAGGGCTAAAATCTTACCTTATTGATATCGAAGCAACTGTTGCGGCAGAGGAACGTACAATGCCATTTCTCGCGATGCCCTAGAAAGTACAATTTTATTCACTGTATGCTTATATCTGATGTTATGTGTACATTCAGTCAGATTAAAAAAAAGCATATTTTTTTTGTTTGACCTTTTCAGTGCTACTTGCAACAGAAGTTGTGCTTATCTCAGGGGTCACTTTAAGGATTTTTCAGTATGGGTCCTTTGGACCCATCTTTCTTCTTTTTCAGGAAAAATAGTGGGTCCATGAACTGAATTGATGGGTCCAGTCAGAAATGAGATGCAAAATGACAATGTTTTATTAATTTCCAGGCTTCATTTCTTTATTTTTTTGCATCTATGACGCAGGACACAAGCTTAATGTGACCCCTGGTTATCTTAATTTGTATTACTATATATATATATATATATATACTGATTGTGGATTCAGATTACCTGTAAGAAGATCTTTCATTCAAGCACCAGCTGATAAATAAAAAACCAAAAAAAACCTGGTCCACTGAGAAACAGCTTTCCGTGGCATGCTTTTAATATTGTGTCCATACTTGGCTAAGAAAAGCTGTTAACTGAACCTTTGACCTTGCACTGAAAAGGTTAAACCAAACACTGAAAGGGTTAAACTAAACACTGAAAGGGTTACCAAACACTGAAAGGGTTAAACCAAGCACTGAAAGGGTTAAACCAAGCACTGAAAGGGTTAAACCAAGCACAGAAAGGGTTACCAAACACTGAAAGGGTTAAACCAAGCACTGAAAGGGTTAAACCAAACACTGAAAGGGTTAAACCAAACACTGAAAGGGTTAAACCAAGCACTGAAAGGGTTAAACCAAGCACTGAAAGGGTTACCAAACACTGAAAGGGTTAAACCAAACACTGAAAGGGTTAAACCAAGCACTGAAAGGGTTAAACCAAGCACTGAAAGGATTAAAGCAAACACTGAAAGGGTTAAACCAAGCGCTGAAAGGGTAAAACCAAGCACTGAAAGGGTTTAACCAAACACTGAAAGGGTAAAACCAAGCGCTGAAAGGGTTAAACCAAACACTGAAAGGGTTAAACCAAACACTGAAAGGGTAAAACCAAGCACTGAAAGGGTTAAACCAAACACTGAATTGTTAAACCAAACACTGAAAGGGCTATACCACATACATGTATTTGGAATGAGGCCTCATACCTTGATGAGCCAACTGGGTGCCAACCGAGACATATTGTTTTTCCTTTGATTCTTTCTTTCCATCGTACCTAAATTTGTCCAGAGTTTTTCTCAGACACTATTATTGTGACTGATCTGCCAGTGAAATTGTGCATATTGTTTGAAATAGTCATGATCTTCAAAACTATGTAAATGAGGGGCAACTAAAATTTTAAAAGCTCCATATCTTTAAACTATTACAGATAGACACAAAATTTCAAAGTGCATGTGAAGGTTGGTGATACCTGCCAATATAATGGACAGCAAACGAAAATTGTTGAATTTCAAATTATGCTAATTAAGAGCATTAAAAAATTTAAAACTTGAATATCTCCAACACTATCATAGATAGAAATGCCTTTCCAACTTCAAGTTATAGGTTTGTGGCAAAGCCGCATCAAATGAACCATGAACCAGGGTTGCAGGAGTTGAATTTATGTAAATGAGGTGAATATGTAAAATTTAAATCTTGAATAGTTTCAAAACTATTACAGATAGAGGTGTCATTCCAACCTCAATTTATGGGTTTGTAACATAGATGCATCCAATGAGCCATAACCCAAAGATATACAATTTTGATGTATGCAAATAAGGTGAATACATAAAATTTAAATCTTTTTGAATAACTTCAAAACTATTATAGATAGAGGTGCCATTCCAATTTATTTTAAAGGTTTGTAAGATAGCCACATATGATGAGCCAAAACTGTAAAATTTTAATTTATGTAAATTAGGTGAATACACTCAATTGTAATTTTGTATAACTTCAAAACTATTATAGATAGAGGTGCCATTCTAACTTCAATTTGTAGGTTTGTGACGCAGTAGCATCTAATGAACCATGAACCAAAGTTTTTGAGTTTTAATTTAAGCAAGTTAGGTGAATACACAAAATTTAAATCTTGAATAGCTTCAAAACTATCATAGAAAGAGGTGCCATTTCAACTTTACTTTATAGGTTTGTAGCATAGTTGCATCCAATGAACCAAGAACCAAAATTGTAGGCTTTAAATTTATGCATATTAGGCAAATATACAAAATGAAGATCTTGAATACATGTAGCTTCAAAACTACATGTATTATAGATAGTGGTATTATTTAAACTTCAGTTTATATGTTTGTGACATGGCCACAACCAATGAACTAAGAACCAAAGTTGTAGTATTTTAATTTGAGCAAATTTGGCTAATATACAAAATTAAGGTTAACATGTTGAACAATGGCAAAGTGTAGCATTTCAACCTGTTGTCATTTTGAAGGCACCCAGATTTGCTGAGAAGCAAATCTTCTTTTCTAGTTATATTTGTTGTGAAAGTGTAAACCACTCTCTAATGATTAAGTCTACAGTTTGTGTAGTTTATATGGTTGCTGCACATGACCTTGTAGGGTAAATAGCAGCTAGTTTTATCAGAAGTGGTGGCAACTTGCTAATGTGTTGAAAATTAGCAAATGTTGCAGTTGATAACCATAAAGCGAGATTTAAACTTAAGATTTTGATTCACTAGCCAAAATGAGCAAAATTGACAAAGACTGACCAGCATTTGGTTGGTGATTTTAGCCCTGTAGCCCAGTAAATACACATGAATGTGATAAAATAAGTTGTGCACAGACTGTGAGAAATCATATCTCAGCAGTTTATAGCTCATTGAGGCATGTGTTTAAATTCTTTCTCCTGCATCTTCATAAAATTTCATACAAAGGTAAATTCTCTTACGTGTACTTTCTGTAGGTTTGGCACAATATCCTTCAAGAACACGAACAGCTTGTGTCAGCTGCACAGAGACGATCATCAAAACTGTCGTTGTCCTCGTCAAGTGTGCCAGCATGATAGTAAAATATGAAGATGCTCAGGTCCAGTTAAAGTAATCAGAGCAATCTCTAAAACAAGTCGGTATATGCCGGTAGCTGGATTTGTGTCTCTTGAGCTTCACAGATCACATGTTTCCCTAGAACAAGAAATAGGGAAGCAGTTTGACCTAGACAGTGTAAGGCTTTTATGTTGTTCACACATGGTTAACTTTAGGGGAATGATGAAATGTTCAAGGGGACTTTTCAGGTTCACACAGACTGACCAGTCGTGACTCCTCATTGCAATTCAAGTGGATACAGGATGTAATGATCACTCTGTATTTTTATTACAATCTACACTGATCTAGTGTTTAGGGGGGTGGGGGCCCGGTTTATTGTTGTGGTAGGGTTTTTCTTGTTAAATCTGTACGATCTTGAAAAGTGCTACATGTGGACTGTTTGACACTTCAACCTTGAAACAAAACTAAGTTAAAGACCGAGTCAACAACTTTCCTGGGTGTGGGTGTTATACAGTATAATCACCCAACCCATGCTAAACGAGTCTGTGTGACCCGGGCCTGTTATCTTTATAGGTCTCATCTACAATTCTCTGTCTTTTATCATACCTCCCCATGTACCCACAGGGGGACATACTGTTTTAGGGTCCATTTCTTCTGCTTCTCAGCACCTTGACATGGATGTGGTAATTCCAGACATTATTGAGCTATGGCATTCATATGGCACCTGATTCTGGTCCCTTATAAGGGCTTGGTCAAGTTTGAAGATGGATGACCTTGAGCCTATTCCCAAGGGCACAGAGCCACGTTAGTTAGTGAATTTGATTTCTGCATGATAACCTTGAGAAGTTTTTGAGCAGGGTTTTAATAGCATACAGGGCAACCTTGACCCAATTTCCAAGGTCACAGAGCTACATTGGTGATTTTTTCAAGACATCGATGGGAACGAAATAACTCCAGATGATTTGGAGCTACTACTTTCTTATTGAACAGGATTATAGTCTTCTGTAAGAACTCGATAAATTTTGAAGGTGGGTGACCTTGATTCCATTCTCAAGGTCACAGAGCCACATTGGTGAGTTTGGTTTCTGCATGATAACTTGAGAAGTTTTTGAGCTAGGGCTTATATATATATATATATATATATATTACACTGGATAAGAGTTTTGTAAAAGGGCATGAGTGGAAAGATGGGTGACTTCCCCCCCCCCTCCCCCCCCCCCCCCGCCCGCTTCCCAAAGTCACTGAGCCAGATTGCTTGATTCTTCAAGAACAACAAGATCACTCCAGAAGTTTTTGGAGCTAGGGCTTTCACATGATGATAATCAAAATAAGGGTTGAATTAAGTTCTAAGATGGTGACCTTGACTCTATTTCCAAGGTCACAGAGCCACATAAGTGAATTTGATTTCCACACAATAACTTAAAAAGGTTCTGAGCTAGGGCTTTCACATTGAGCTGGATGATAGTTCTTTATTAGGGCTTGGCAAGTAAAAAAAAAAGTGGATGACCATGAGTCCATTCCCAAGGTCACAGAGCCACATTAGTAAATTCTTCAACACATCAATGCAAACAAAATAACTGCAGAAGTTTTTGGGGCAGGATTTTCATTTTGCACAGGGTTATAGTGTGCTGTAAGGGCTCGATCAAGTTCAAAGATAGGTGACCTTGACTCCATTCCCTAGGTCACAGAGCCACATCCTTATTTGTGGGTCTTTGCCAATATCAGCAAATGAAATTTATAAGGAAAACAACTGATAAGGGCAGACAGGGAGACGCTTGATTTTCTGTTGCAAAAATCAGTCTGTTCTGGTTAATGTTGTTGGAATCAGTCAAAAACACTAAAGGAGATGACATTTGACCACCAGCCAGTTTTAACCAGTTGTAAACAGTGTTGGCCTGTTTAATGGGAAAACGGTTGAAGCTACAAGTGGAAAGGTGGTAATAGTTGTAGGACTCCACATCCATGGGGGGGGGGGGGATGTCGACAGGCCAGGAATTGTTAAAATGCCTTCATTTTACTGTAGTCACCCTGTAAAAGATAAAAATTGAGCATATGTTGGGGAAAAATAACGGCAGTTCTTTGAATTCTGGTGTGCTTACCAGTATTGGAATCAAGGCTTGCCCATTTGTCCCAGACAAGTGCAGTTCCATGCGAACAAGTATTTTGGGTACTTGACTTGTCCACATTTATAATGTAACCTAATGCCAAGAAGTTATGGCTGCCTACTTGTGGATAAATGGAATTCATTCCTAATTTGTAACATTGGATGACCAAGATTTTGCATGAGAAACAAAATCGTGGTTGATACGGCACATGCCAGACATGAAGAAGTCCCTTTTTAGCTCTGCTGACCCAAGCTCGCAGAGCTTGTGCTGTAACCGCTCATGTCTGTCCGTCTGTAAACTTTTGCATGTTAGCACGATACCATTCACAGTTTTCAAGTTGGCTCAATATAACTTTCAGGACTTAGAGGGTGTATGAAAATCTGGGCTCCTTTGATATTGGTGATGCCACCTACATTATTATGTAATATAGGGGTTAAAATGTGAAAATCCTGTGAACACTCTAGCATCTTTAATATTTAGCGGATCTTCACCAAATTTAGTGGGATTGTGGGGGAGGTCAAAGTCTAAGTTGCTAATGATACTAGTGGTGCCACCTATAATTTGATGGAAATGTGTTTTAAGATGTAAAGTTCAATATTTGGAAAAGTAATTGGATTAGACTTGCCAAATTTATAATATATATAGACCATGGCCAAAGAGTGACCCCACTGAAAAGGCATGAGCCCCGACCCTAAATAATTCTTCTGACACATAAAATAAAAAGTTTCAAGCCACCATTCCCTAGTAAAAGTTGAGTTATTTGAATACAGTCTGGGTTTTCAGCATTGAAACACTGCACTTAGTTGTGCACTCAAGTGTGAAAGGTGTACACATGTGTTTTATTCCTTTTGCTGAAAGCCTGGACCATATTCCAAAGCAGCTCCAAGATTTTATTGTTCTTAACTAAACTACGCCACACTACAATGAACAAAAACTCTAAAATTGCAGTGCGCCGGACGACTTGACTAGCCGAGCAGCCGATTTTATTCCAGATAAACAAAATATGGCGATATGACCAAGCACTGTATAACAATATATAAGTGGAATATGATTTCAAATCATAGAAAATACAATACATTGTAGATCTCTGAAACGTTGTGTTCTAACATTTAAACAAAAATCCAAACAAAAAACCCTTCATTGTACTGATGCTGCCGTCCAGGAAAAACCAGAGATAAAAAACCCCAGATGGGATCCGAAAAAAAACTCTGGAAACCTTTGTTAGTAGCAAATGCAGCACCAGACTCCGGGTAAAGGTGACTAACTCCACCTTATTGAATAACAAACCTAAACTAGACCCTTTTGAAATGGTAAAGAAAAGTGAACTGTCCGAGCGTCCGGGCTAGAATGAATAACTCTATACAAAACCCCACTATTTAAAACACCCCTACAGGTCACAGCCTTGACCCTAATCACGTGCCTTCCGCACCGCCAAAACCCAGTTGGCTTCGAAACGTGTCAGAAAAATAATTCCTGCTTTACTACGTACCGCAGGAATATTTTAAGAATGTGACCATCGTGTGCCTTTTTTTTGCAGTAAAGTCATCTCAAACACAGTTTTTTGTTTCAACTTGTCTGGAGGGTTAACTAATTGGGCCAGGGAAACAGCATAGCTGCATTACCATAGCTGTTCGGTGAAACAACATAGCCTTGGTTTTTCGTGATCATTATCATAATATTTTGCACGGTTCAAGGTCTCCGTTCTTCAAGTCACCCTGGGCAAACAGTTGCTAAAGTACTTCTAAAACATGATTTACTATCTTAACTGTAATCTGCTCTCCCAGTTGTGTCTGAAGCAGTTATCATCGTCAGTTACAAATCCAAATGTGACCATAAACCTCGAGCCATCAAATCATGCACCATTTGGAACATGGCACACAAAAATACAGTTGATTTGGATATCCAAGTGAATCGCGTAAGTCGCCCCCATGCAGACTATGAATTAAGTAGCAGCACTAGTCACACCTGCCTGACCCCCCTGTTGAGTGAAAGACGAAGCTTAGGGCCACAGGATGCCTGATTGTGGATACAGGTCCGAAAGTACTGGCAGGTTTTTATATGAGTGGTTAAAAATAAAAATGCAGAACATGGATGCAGTTAACAATTTTACAGTTTCATGTAAAATCGTTTTAGAAATTGTAACATTTTAAGTTCAGCTGACTGACAAGTCAGCTGAACCTGTAATGGGAGGGTGAACCATGTATCATACAGTGCTTAACTCTTTCAGTGCCAAATGCAACAAAATTTGAACCACGCAGAAAAAATTGGGATGCTAGATTCATGTTCCATATGAAAGCACCTTTCATTGAAGTTGCAACTTGTCATTTTTTCATAGAATATGATGGTCTGGGTCAACAGTTTTGCTCAGCAGGCTTTGCACACATTGTGCTCAAAAGGTGCGGAGAAAAGCTGTTGACTCAGTCCAAAATTTGGCACTGAAAGAGTCAGCGTAGATTCACACTGGTCTCCAACCCTTCAGGGCTTGGCCAGTAGGTTTAGAGGCTGAATCTCAACCCCTACAGCCATAATTTTCAAGTTCTCGACTTGTCTGATACCACTGGCTGAATCCTCTGCATAATTGGGGGGGCATGTGAAAGTACCCTGGATGGGTCTGCACTGTGCTCAAGGTCATGTTTGGGGCGACTTTTGCATTTTATAGCCATTTTTATTTTTACTTCCAAGGCAGATGAAGCTCTAATTATTATCTGTACAACACTTGAAAGTATAGTTAAGAGAGAACAGAGAGATTGGTCTGCTTAGCAGGAGAGAACTTTTTTTCAAATTTTAGTTGTACAATTTACGTGTATACAGAAAAAAAGAGAATGTTCAGGAATGTTGGGACCTTGAAACTGACAGAATTTTCATGTTTTCTCCCTTGCTCACAGTGAGTTTATTTCTCGTCTTTACAATGGTCACAAACAGTCAGGGTTGTATTTTCATGGTCCCTTTTTTACACACAGTGGGTCTCTCTTTGTAACACTAGTACTGATGATAAGGTCCATTGAGAAGAATCCTGTTAAGGTTACAGACCACAGTTGTGATTGGCTGGTTGCGCATCCCGATGGAGCTAGTCCATAATTGTGAAAATACTGTGTTTTCAGCATGCTGTAGCTTCTGTTTAAATAAAGTTAGCTAAGTCAGGTTTGCTGTATCACAGAATTGCTTCATTGGTGGGTCATATAGGTGCACTGTCTTCCAGGCCAGGTGGGAACTTTATGGTGGGGAAGGACAATGATGTGACCTTGGCAAGAGCACAGTTCATACACGTGTATAAAGCTGACATCCAGGTGTTGTTTTGTATTTCAATTATCACAAATTAACGAGCTGGGAATTATATGACAAAAAATCCATGGGTGTTTTTCTGACATTTTTCTCTGTCAAATGCCGTTCACGGAGTTTTAAAATACCAAAGTACTGATTTTTTAGACTGAAAAATGCTAATATGAAAAATAAAAGGATTTATAACTGTGGTCTGTGGCCTATTATACATGTATAGCAAAAGTGCCCCTTAAGGAGGGTACATTTAAGGTCTTTTCAGTTGAGAGGAAATATGCTTCAGTGGGAGGCCAGGGACCTCCTACCATCTTATATCAAAATCCACCTTGTGTGGAGATGAGCGGGAGAACAGTAACCATCATAAAATATAGGTGTTTGTTAGTTTAAATGTGGCCTAAGGCTCTGTTTCTTGTCAGATCAGACTGGCAGTGTCTGACTGTCCCAAATTGTAGTGTGTTGAAGTCATTTTGACCTGCAACTATTGTTTCAATATCCCCAGCATGTCCATCCAGTTATAGTGTGATTCTATTCACATGGCATTTTCCTGTTTGGTTAATTGATATATGACTGTAAGTCTTGGTTGAAACATACTTTGTTTCACAAAGTTTCATGTTACAAAAAATTATATACATGGAAAAAATGCTACACCCTATACTAACCCCTCTTGTAGAAAGAAGAAAGAGAGGGTGGGGACTACACACAGGCCTTTTGTACATTAGGGTGCAGAAAATGAGAAGTAGTAGATGAGAAGGAAGCATTAAGAGGATGTGTAAGAGAGAGAGAGAGAGAGAGAGAGAGAGAGAGAGAGAAGAGAGAGAGAGAGAGAGAGAGAGACGAGAGAGAGAGAGAGAGAGAGGAGAGAGAGAGAGAGAGAGAGAGAGAGAGAGAGAGAGAGAGAGAGAGAGAGAGAGAGAGAGAGAGAGGAGAGAGAGAGAGAGAGAGAGAGAGAGAGAAATTCAGTAAAGTAGTAACTACAGGATTTATATGTATGCTTTGCAATTGGTGTGCAAACTGTCAAAAATTTGGCAAAAAATGTTACACAGTTCTCAGAAACTGTTACGCAGTGCATTCAGTTGTAACTACAAAGCTACAACTTGGTAAAAGTGTGTACATCTGGGTATAATGAAGATTTATATTTCTGATGCAGTGGCTTTCAATATGCCGATCGCCAGTCTGCTCAAAAAAGCATCTACAGTGTGTACCACTCATGCGATACAAGTGATCATAATACATGCTCATGAACTGGAGGTAATGTTTCAGATATTTAACGCTTCTTGTCTGTGCTAATTAATGAAATCAGTACTCCTCTGATTATTAAAACAATTTCGGGCTCATGGTTCCTTGTGAAAAAAATGTTTCCTTCAAGTACAAAGCAAGTCAGTCGTTCCAAAGGGTGGAAAAAAGGAGTCCAGGTAAATAAGTTTAATCCACATGCTTGGGTTACAGTTTAGCAAGGAAGCTGTTGACTGATTTACCAACAAAGCATTGAAAAGTTAGGATTCCAATAAGAGCTCATGTCTTGGGTACAAGTCATTTTTTGCCTTTAATGCAGAACAGTTAACTCTCTGGTGCATTTTGTGCCGTTTCTGTTTCATCATCCACAGTACCAGTCTGGTAAATAAGATTTTGTACCATTTCGGTACAATCATCGCTGATGTCTGTCATGTGATCTGGGGAGTCAGTTGCTGGCACTACAACATCTCCATCGTCCATTTTGCTATCTGCCAGGACGTAACCGTAGCCGTCCGCAAGTTGTTCATATGCAGATGGCAATTTGCTGCCATTATTATCAGCATGGGCTCCAAGTTGTTGTAAGTCTTCGTAATAATGGTCAGTTGTAACATTTGTTTCATAGACAGACGACACACGTGTGCCCTTATCTGTTGTAGTGTTGATGTCTGTGTTTTGTGATGAGCCAGTTTCCGCGCAGTCAGGTCCAGTGTCTACAGGTTTATTAATGTGGCCGTTAACTTGTTCTTGTTCTTTCACTGTCTCACGATCTCGGGACCTAATAACAATTCATAAAAAAGTACGATGAATTGAGTAAGGAGTTTACATGTTAATGACCACTACGTCTGGGAGATGATGCAGTGAAACTTACACTGTTATGTAATATGGTATTTGCCGTAGAAAGTGGGAAAAAACCCAGGCCCAGTGCATAGGGAAACCTGTATTTTTATTGTTACGTATACACCAAAGTTTGGTATCAATGAGTTTTTGGAGGATGAGAGAGAACTAGTGTTGCAACATGAACCTATATTTACTGATGCAGTGGTACAGTGAACTCATCTTGAAAGACCACCGCTAGGGATGACTGAATGGTGGTCTCTCAAGACAGGTGGTCTTTCAGAGAAGGTACAAATAAGATCAAAAGTACCAAGCAAAGTACCCTTTAACAAGATGGTCTTTCAAGACAGGCGGTCTCTCAGTGGAGAGGTCTCTCAAGAAAGGGACCACATTACCTGTCTAACGAGACCACTCCATTAACAGACCAACTGTCCTGAAAGACCACCTTTCCAGGAGACTTCAGTACTTTCATATTACTTATACAGTGGTTCCCCTCTAATAAGGCCGCCCTAAAGTAAGACCACCCTCTCTACAAAGGCCACTTCTCCATGCTACAAAAGTGGTATATCCATTATATTGTTTTTCTTAATTGTGTAGCTGCGTACCTTAGTCTGCACAGAAGAATCAGGGTAGTAAGAAATGCCACCAATAGGAACAAGGTAAAGGAACCAAAAATGCCTGCCAAGAGTATGTATTGGTTATAGTTACATCTATCTGCAATAATCAAAATTGACAACTCAGTTATATATTGTTGTGTCTGTACTTGAAAAGTGAACATGCCAGTAGTGTCCCTTTAAAACTTGGATCAATATCTGTACTTTATATGCACGCAATACTTAATTTCCTGAGGGAGCCTCATATCTGAAGCTCTGTGTTACATCAATGTACTCCACTGATGAATGCAGTAGAGATAACATGGCACTTGGTTTGCTTTGGAGGCAACTTGTATAGTGGCTTTGTCAAGAACATGTACAGTTAGGGCCATGCACTCCCTGCTTTAAAAAAATCCATTTTTCTGCTTTTAATTTTACTGAATTCTGCTTTATTGGTAACCAAATTAAATGACCTCCATAAATAGCATAATTTCATAATTGAAACAGGCTAACGGTACAAGGCAAGTTATTTCATTGGCATGGTGACCTAGAATGTTGCGGAAAAAATAATCAGGAAGTGCTGAAGTAGCACAGAAATGTGGACACAAAAATAACTGTGGCCTGAAAACAAACATCAGAATTATCAATGATAATTTTGCCGGCTGAAAAGCAATAAAGTCATTAAATATTCATAGATTTTCACTGTGCTTTACTGATATTTGATATTTTCAGACAAATGGTATTTCTATAACAGAAATAACAATTCTGCAATTCCACCTGCTTTACTGCTAAAGTGGGAAATGCATGGCCCTATATAGTGTCCTATAAAAAATTGGCAACCTATTGACCTGAGGAGATGCTAGTTGCCAGAAACACTGTCACTATTTTATATTGCATCAAGAGGTTTGCACACTGGCCGATATATAGTGAGCTATGTATTTTGCAAAATTTACCTGGACAATATGGTAATATATAAAGTACCCTTGAATTTTGCCAAAGGGGTACATGGAAGTCAAGTTTTGAAAGTGTCGGTATACCCTTGAATGGGTGTTAATGGAAGCAGTGTATTAAATGCCCCTGCACTTTTGTATTCTGGACAAGCCAAAATTAATGAATTCTCAAAACCAATTTAACTGCATTAGAAATAGTTTCTATCAGTATCATCATGATGTGTGCAAGTTAAAAAAAATGTTTTCACTTTAAGTTATGAAATTGACAGCAAAGTTTATTTTTGGGCACCCTGAGTAGTTAATTGACCTATACCTGATACATATGTATCTAATAGCAAGCTATATATGAAATACTTTTCCAAGCTTCCTGCGGGTTTGTATAATGATAAATGTAAGAATGTATTGTTCATGGGAAAATAGTCAATGTGACCTGGCAGGTGGCTATACTTGTATATTCTGAATTTAACAATCTCAGACCTCATGGAAAGAGTGCAAAATCTGAACAAATCAAGGCTGATCGGCATGGTCCCATGTACAGGTCTGTACATGTGAATATGCTTCATGTAGACTTGGTCTTAGATTACTAACTTAGGAAAATTACAGCACCAATGATGCAGTCTAATGTTACTAGAAATTACACTCAATAATTTTCGGGTAGTTTGCATGTGCAGAAAAAAGAAGTGAAGTTCAAAACAAAACCAGAAAAAAAGAGAAGGAAAGACTCAAAATGCAGCCATGTCAAACCAATGCCTGATACATTAAATTTACTGATATTTTGATCATATTAAACCTATCCAGTCCAAAGTGTTCATGTGGCTGGTCAATTTGCCTCCCACTGAGGGGAAAATGAGTAAATATTACACTTAATTTAAATGAGCCAATTACACAATAGATGTGTTGATGATGTTTATTCAAGTCATATTTGACAGATCCAAGTTGATTTGACAATATGCAACTTTCTGTGAGTGAGATGAGTGTATGTATGACATGTACATGTATTGTACACTTACCTGCACAGTGTGTTACCTCTTTGCCATTGTAGCGGAACTTCTCCAGACAGAACTTTTCTTCTCTTGGTATTTTATGGAATGTCCATGCCACGTTGTTGATGGGTTGGTGTGTTCCCTTTAATAATTAATGATACAGCATACTGTAGATACCATTAATTCCATCACTAATCAGTTCAAAAGTGTATGCATAGAGAGAATAAATTACTTATTAATTGGGGGGGGGGGGTGTTATCTATTTTGTGATCCATGACTGGACCCATTTGGATGTACTGGATTAACTACTTGTTCGTGATTAGTGTAAAAAAATTTTGACCTATAATGGCAAGGTGATGTAGTCACAAATTAATGTTAATTAAATATTAACAACAGGATTATGGTAGTCCTGTCCTCAGCCGACCTTGCATGCATATACTTATGATCATGACCATGTTATAATGAGAGTCCTGTCTGAGTTTGCGTTATGATTGATTAGGTGGCATTGCATGACCATGGTCATTTCTGATTTTTTTTTGGGGGGGGGGGTGAGGGTGGGCTTTAAATATCATTGTGGTGAAGGGCAATCTGAGATGTAAGCAATTTCCTTTGAAAGATATGTAGTGGCAGACCAGCTGAAATATTTATGGAGTTACCAGTATTGACACAAACAGTATAAAGATGAATTCCACCAAACTGAAAGAGAACTAACCTTGCAGTTTTGAAAAAGTCAATAGCCTATGAGCTTGGGAATTGATTACATGCAATCACCCAGCATGCAAGGTTTTGAAGCAAGGGGCTTCTAGATATATTCATGTATCAGTTCAAAGGAATTTGTTTGAGTGATTTCAGTGACAAAGCCTTTTTAGCTCTGCTGACCAAAGATCATGCACAGAGATTATGCTACAGCTCATGTCTGTCTGTGCTCATAGTGCAATACCATCCACAGTTTTCAAGTAAGCCCAATATATCTTTCAGGACTTAAAGGATCTATGAAAATCTAGGCCTCTTTTGATATTGGTGGTGCCACCCACATTATTATGTAATATAGGGGTCAAAATGAGAAAATCTTCTGAACAATCTAGCATCTTAAATTTTTGGCGGATCTTCGCCAAATTTTGGTGGGAATGTGCTGGATCTCAAAGTCTAAGTTGCTAATGATACTAGTGGCACCACCTATAATTTGACAGAAATTATCAACCAAAATGTATTTTAAGATATAAAATTGCATATCTTGAAAAGTAGTTAGATTAGACTTGCAAAATTTATAGGATATGCAGACAATGTCTAAAGCTAGACTCATATATAACATCAGTGACCTTGACCTATTTTTGTGAGGTCACCATGCCTGTAAAGTTGAAAGAGGTGATTTTGTAATTGCAGGGTGTAGCTTGGACTTTAATGGCAATGTCAGCACAGCACCAGGCAGGCCTATGGGCCTCTTGTATTACATAATCTGGGTGTCCTTGCTCTTCTGTCCCAACATAACTGAGGACATAATGTTAAGGACTTACTCATTGTTGTCTTGGCACATGCAACAATATTCGTCACAGGAGTTGCACAAATAAGCTATGATTACATGTGGAGTGAAGTGCCATCTGATGGACAATTTTTACATTAAGCTTTATATGCTCAGAAGCCACTTCAGGACTCACAACTTTGAAATGAAGAGGTGCAATATAGCCACTATGCTAGCAGAGCATTAGGTCCATGGGCCTCTTGTTTAATATTTTTCAAGATAGACACAAAATTTTTCACAAAATGTGAATTTTGAGTATTCATGTACATGGAATAATGAGAAAAATGTGTCAAGTTTAATTGAGAAACATGTTTAACAAGCATAGAAATATATATAAATAAGATTAAAGAAATGATAAATAAATGAATGAAGGCAGGAAGAAAGAAAGAAAGAAAGAAAGAAAGAAAGAAAGAAAGAAAGAAAGAAAGAAAGAAGGAAGCAACATTTTAATTGACACAAACTGCAACACTTGTAGTAAATCAATGATCAATTGAAATATCTTTATCGTGTCTATTTTATTCTAAACATTTGTTGTTGTTTTCATGGCATAGGTACTTTAAAAAGTAATTTAGTTAAAGATAGACAGACAGACAGATAAATAGATTGATAGATGGATGAAATGAAGTTAAAAAATTATAAGTGAATATTTCCATGCATTGTTAAGACTGTCAGTGATAAGAAATTAGTAAAACATAGGCAAATATGTTCTTACCGCATTGATGCATGAAGGGCTGCAGTGAAATATACACACCCATCTGGGTATATAATTAACTATAGAAGACAAAAAACAAACAAGTCTCTTTAAAATCAATCTGACCATTTGCTAATACCAAAAAAGAACATTACATGTGTGTGTACCCTGTACAAATATCGTCGTGTATGTTAAATTTTTCGTGATTGGGACCTTTACTGTGAGCAGCATTGAAAAATGTAATGAGGAGAGTATGAGTGGAAAATCTTTGTATCAATCATGAGTTTGTGACCCTTAGACAGACCCACAAATGCCAAGTTTAGCAACTCGTGAATCAGGAAGTGGTACATTATATGGCTGTATTCTTGCTGTTCGTCATCATGTCATCTCTAGTTTATGTCATCCATTTTGTTTTTCAGGCTTCTTTGATTTCTGAGCCAACTTATGTATAAAACATTTAAGATCACATGCATGGTGTTAGTGATTAAAAGAAATTGTAAATTGAACCAAGATTTTTTTTAAAAAAACAAAAGCACACCATGAACAGCTCTTACATGTACACAAATAGAGCATGTACTTTGTGTTTGTGGTGTCTTTCACCACCATATATTACCTAAATAAAAAATTTGATATCCTACCTGTTACACGGCTACATGCCCAGTGAAAAGCCCTCCGCTGTCTATTCAGGTGGACGGAGGGGACCATCAGGGTGACCACTATGGTCAGTTGTAGCAGAAGAATGGAGGGAAGGCAGCGGAGATCCATGGGAAAAGTACTAAAGCATGGATGCTGCTGATGAAGTGTGTTCAAGGAGACACACTGCAGATGTTCTCCGTGCAGCCCCCAAAACTGAATCTCATCAGCACTCAGGTGTATAAACTGCTCACTTAAGCAGAGTTTAGCTTATGAGGAAGTTTGTCCAGGTCCTGTAAATATCAGGGGTTTTTGTTTTTTGTTTTTTTTTTCTTTAATGTGGATGCACGATTGGTTAACTTTGGGGCGATACCGGTAAGTTAAAACCTGCTCAGGTCAGGTACATGTAGAGATCCTCCTGCCTGATTCAGGCCGTTCTTCATCAGATACAAGATGACATGCTTGGCTTCAGCTTTTAGGGTTTTTTATTAATTGAATTTCTGTGTGCCCCAGCATAACACAGAAAGTACAATTATTATTCAAGGACTTGGCAGGAAATCTGCTATGGCTGCACATATGCATTAAGTTAAGGATCGTCAGCTAATTGTGTGGTGTACATAAAACCAGTAAGTGTAGATGTCTGTTGGACCTCATATTTTAACATACAATACTGGATATGTACTTTAAAGACCTACATTATGATGTAATAGCCTCATTTTAACCCTTTCTTGGTGAGAAAATGTCTAGGTCAACAGCGATCTTTGGTGCAGGTTGCACACAAAAGCACCCAACGCATGACAATGAAAGCTGTTGAGCTGGATTTAAGGGTGTCCTAGCAGATCTCGTCTACAATTCAACGTCATTAGAATTGTTGTACATCAATGCAAAACATCAGTAGACAACATCTTTACATCTGGGCCTTTTGGTGGTGATTTGAGTTTGACAAACATTTCCAGGTGGGGAGGTGCAGGCGTGAGTTGGCATAGGGACATAATTATGTAAATTAATTTATCAAACAACTGGAGAAATGTAAGGAGGAAGAATGAAAGGTAGATGCTTGAGAGAACACTTTCATTGTACACCTGTACCCATTGTATAATTTTTGATTCCATTGCTGTATTATTATTTTCTTTTTCTTTTCACTCCTTCTCAATTGATAAAAAACACAAGTCCATTTATCAAAGTTCACTTACAAAATACCCTCTTGTCCTGGTTTCTTAGAATCCATTTGACAATGTAGGTGAAATTTGCCACTTGAATCATCAGGCCAGTTTCTTCAGAAGATCTTAGGTGTCAGCAGCATTGGACTGAGTGGTTGAGATACGCTTCGCTTCATTTATGTTGTGTACCTATACATTGATTTGTGTTTTCAAGTTTCAGGTTGGTTTAAATTTAAAAGCTTGTATGTTGTTATTGTTGGGTTTGTTTGTTTGTTTGTTTGTTTCTTTGTTTCTTTCTTTCTGTCTGTCTGTCTGTCTGTCTCCGTCCGTCCGTCCGTCCGTCCGTCCCTCCCTCCCCCTCTCTCTCTCTCTCTCTCTCTCTCTCTCTCTCTCTCTCTCTCTCTCTCTTTCCTTCCTTCCTTCTGTCTGTCTCTTTCTTTCTTTCTTTCTATATTTCTTTCTGTCTGTCTGTCTGTCTGTCTGTCTGTCTCTCTTTCTTTCTTTCCTTCTTTCTTTTTTTGTCTTTCTTTTAAATTGCTCTGTCTCTTGTTCACTTCCTTGTCTGACATTTCATTTGAAGACAACTTTACTTCTTTGCTGTGATGTAAAAACACATAACTACATACATGTATGAGTCATGTTGTAACTGTCTGGCTGGCTTCATTGTACAAATTTGATATGAATCAGTGTTGGCCACCTGCCAAACTGAAAATCTGGGAGATGGGAAAGTGAAGCTAGAAACAAAGATTTGTGTCACAGCAAATCTGTCTTCGCGTGTGTGTAATTTCTGCATATTTTGATAGCAATAATGGATATGCCTTTATGTAGCGCAAAGATGTATGTTTATTTTTGAGTTAATCCTCTATCTTTTATAGTCATTTAAATATAATTCAACATTTAAGTGTTGCATATATTCATTGAATGCACACACAACTTAAACATGTAATTGAAGTTGGAATGGCACTTCCATCTATGATACATGTAGTTTTAAAGATATTCATCATTTTTAAACATTGTAATTTTGTGTATTATGCCAAATTTGCATTTATTAAAATCTGACTATTTTCAGTCACTGTTCATTTCATGCACTCCTACATGTAGCACAAACATATCAATTGAGGTGGGAATGGCACTTCTATCTATAATGGTTTTGAAGGTATTCATTACCATTCAATATTTCAGTTTTGAAGATAGTCATCTCTATTCAACACTTCCATTTTGTGTGTTGGTCAAAATTTGCATAATTGAAATCTGACAATCTTCAGTCACTATTTATTTTATGTGCCCATAGCACAACATATCAATTGAAGGAAAAATGACACCTTTATCTAAACAGTTTTAAAGATATTCATCATTTTTAAACACTGCAGCTTTGTGTATTGGCCAAAATTTGCATTCAGAAGTAATGTAGAAGGAAATACATGTAATGATGAAATTCAGGGAAGTGGCTAAGATTTGTTAAAAAGTCTATAGCTGTGTAAGAATTTTCAGCATAATATTTAGGGAGTCACTTGGGGAACTAGCAACACTGAAATCATGTTAACAAAGTTAACACCCACATAGAGACAAACAGTGAAATCATGTTAACGTGGTTAACGCCCACACAGAGATAAACACTGAAATCATGTTAACAAGGTTAAGACCCATGTAGAGACAAACATGGTGTTTAGTCCTCTTATCTGCCGTCTCTGCTGCCACGATGTATCGTATCTGGTACAGATAATATATGAGTCTGGGAAATTTTTCCCATATAATAATATATAATCTTGAGGTCAAAGGTCAAGGTCAAATCCTTATTGCATTTTTCTGCTGACTCAGCAATTTTCATATGTTGATTTACACCGTCTTAATGGTGCATCGTAGGCCCAAGGCTACTATTAAAGGTTAATAGGAAAATACCTATGGGCTTTCGATTTGCTATGATTTATTTTAAAGCTTAGTGACCTTGAAAGTCAAGCTGCATACATTCGTATTACATGTAATTATGTAAATTTACCTCTCGACCAACATTTGCCTAGACCATTGTGTCTGGGTTAAATGTCCATGAAATCGAGTCGAATTCACTCACTTGATTCCTGAAAATGTGACGGTCCTGTGGCACCATCTCTTGGTTCCTTTGGAACTGGTGTAGACTCTCAGTGCACATGCTCCATGTATCATCCTTCCTCTTTTGGCTGCCATTACTGGCTTGCTCTTTTGAGTTGAAACTCTGTGATCTTTTGTTCATGTTCACTGTTTTAGAGCTTTACACACATTCCCAGCTGGTGAAAATCATGTTTTAGCAGTCTGGGACTGTTTGGAGACGTAGATAGCTGATTTTATGTCCTGCAGATACCTCTGAAATAGTTGGGAGTAGAGCTGGTCATTTGGCATGCAATCTAGATTTTCAAGATGGCGTTTGGACAAACAGATGGCAGAGATCATGAAGACAGTGCACATCAGGCAATTGCCTTCTTTCAGAGACCAGCCTTCCATCTTGATCCAGTAACCACTCCGTCCACATCCTTGTTGGATCATGGACAGAAGTTGGACTCACAGAACCACTATATGGCAGCCTGGGACGACCATCAGCACTGCTGTGGTTGTTGCCTCGAATTGCGTCTAGATTGTTCTCACAAACGAACTTGTTAACACTGTGAGGATTGGGGAGAAGACAATGGCTGCTTTTTGAACAGGCACATAGGAAGTCTCTTGGTATGAGGCATAGGTGGCAGGATGTAGCTGCCAAATACTGAGCTGTTGAGTCACATTCTGTTGAGTCTTTGCCACAGACCCCACTTGAGAAAGAGCATAGACTTACCCATGTGGTTCGCCCGCAGTCTCATGTGGCAGACATCTCTGCACCAGAAACCCCAGGGGGGAGTAATGAGAAGGGACATTGTAGTCGGAAGTCGGGGAGCAAGAGATCGGCTTTGGGAAGTCAAGAGCACCCATCTGCTACCCAAAAGACGTCCACTGCTGCTCTGGTCACCAACCCAATGGTTGCCCTTGCCTTGGAGTCTATGACCAAGAGCACACAGATGCAGGTTGATATGCTGCGTGCAGTGATCACCCCCTCTCAGCCTAAGGCTGTTTTTGGTTCAGAGTCTCTTTGGAAGGAGTCAGCGAAGCCTCAGCTGAAGCTGTTGGGATGTTGGTCCTCGGGACGTGAGCGCTTGGAGCAGAAAAATCACGCAGACCTGTGCGTCTGGGAAGGAAACATTCAGGTTCCAATCCAGGTATTCCAGAACCTCCACCAGTTCTAGTGCTTGGAGGGTAAGTCTGGGAGGTCCAGAAAACCACTGGCGCCTGGGCAACTTCCTGAGCTCCTGGCTTTGAGAGCTCGAATCATAAGCCAAGGCATGTGGGAGATAGAAGGAAGGGACCCAAGTCTGTGGTGGCTCCTTCTGCCATTAGTGGGTCTTTGGCTCCGGTGATGGTGGCCCCTCTGGTGACCCAGGTGCCACCTTCAGTTCCCCCGTCTGAGGTGTAGGGTTTGCCTCTTGCACCTTTGGTGGCTCTGCCCCAAAGCGAGCAGCTGGTGATTCTGTTAGCTCCGTTTGAGCTGGGTACCCTGCCTCCCACCCTTGAGAGCTAAGTTTAACTCTAGCTCATGAGGAACAACCTTTGTAGTAGGAGACTTTGTCTTCTTCCACTGTTGCCGTCACTGTAGCCGAATCCGAGCTGACTCTGATGGAGAAGCTTGCTGGTTCTGTCTTGAGTCCGCTCGCTCTTGGCCCTGAGGCTTGGGAGTTCCTGGAAATCTCTGAGGCTCCCTCCTGCCAGCAGATTATTGAGTTCCTGAACCAAGTCTCCAGATACCCAGCAGGTTCACCCTAGCCAGCAGACGCCTTTTGTTGGTGGCTGCTGAATGCACTGCAACCAGTCTGCTGGAAGCCCCCATCTCCTGCTGAATGTGAGCCGAGCAGACTGGGCTGGCGTTTTTAGGCTGCAACAACTTCTGGGGAAGTCTTTGCTACCCCAATGCCAAGCATGGTGAGAGTCACCCCTTGCTGTCACAGTTGGCTCCCCCATTGCCTACGGACAATTTGTTGTTCGATGTGGCTTTGTTTCTCACCACTCCCCACACAGAGGTGGAGGATGAGCTTTGGTTTTCGTATGTGTCGACTAGCAGATCCTGGCTGAGGTTGAGGGTGCAACTGGCATGCCATTCTTTTGCTGATTATGGTCGAGCTCTTCGGTGACCGTCAAGCCCATGGAACAGCCTTCGGCACCCCTGAACCCAACACCTGCTCTGCTGTTGGGCTTTCACCATGTCAAAGCTCTGATTCAGAGCCTGGTTGGTAACCAAGCTATGGTCCCACCAGAGGAGGAGAGGCACGGGGCTGTTGCGCTGTATTGCCAGGGCTTGTTCCTGGAGGACACACGGCAACACAGCCCCATACCTTTTTTTGTCTTTCATGGCTGAGCTTTAACAGCCAACACTCTTTTTTGGGACAAATGTTGAAAAATCTTCTCCCAAACCGCTCACCCAATTGCTTTGATATCACAGAGGAAGACACCTAGGGACTCCTAGTTCCAAATTTGTTCACCAGGTGGCGCTGCAAATTTTTTCTAATTTTTTATGAATTTTTGTGTGTTATGGCTATTTTCAATTTCTTCGCCAGAACTGTCTCTCAGATTAAGCTGAAACATGGTGGATATATTCCTTGTGGAAGGGTCAAAAAAGGCTGTTCACTATGTGGGAATCCTGCGGTTTCCTGATTTTTAACAATTTTTTCAATTCGCGTACTAATTGGTCAAAGCACCTTTCCTATTGATTACTGTGGAAGTCAATGAGCATTCTTATGCTAATTCACATTTTCGAGTTCTTCTCCAAAACCAACATCCAGATTTACTTCAAACTTAGTGAGGATGTACCTTGGGTGGGTGTCTACCAGGTTTGTTCCAGTGGTCATGTTCCAATGAATTTTGGATTTTTTATGACTTTTTTTCAAAAATCTTTACAAAAGTTTTAATAGGAAAGTTAAACATGGGAATTTCTTGTAATGGTTATTACTTAGATAATTTTGGCCAGATTTACTTTAAAGTTGGTGGGGATGTGCCTTGGGTAGATCTCTACCAAGTTTGTTCAAATGGTCAAGCTCTATTGATTTTTGGGTTTTTTTAATGATTTTTTTGGGGCAAACCGTAAAAACTCTTCTCCTCTGAAACCGCTCACCCAATGGCTTTGATATCATACATAGACACTCCCAGGGACACTTAGTTCCCAATTTGTTCGCCAGGTGGTGCTGCAATTTTTTTTTCTAATTTCTTTATGAATTTTTTGTATGATTTTGCTATTTTTCACTTGTTCTCAAAACCATCACTCAGATTAAGCTGAAATGTGATGGATATGTTCTTGTGGAAGGGTCAAACAAAGTTGTTTACTAGGTGGCACTGCTTTGGATTCCTGATTTTAAGCATTTATTTTTTTCAATTTGGGTACTTATCGGTCAATGCAGCTTTTCTGTTGATTATTATGTAAATCAATAGGCATTCTAATGCTAATTCACAGGTTAACTGACATGAGATTTACTGTTTCCTTGATAACTTGAGATCTGTTTTGAGTTAGTACTGTGATGCTGCACATGTTAATGTTTCTGTATGAAGGTCATGCTTACACAGTACATGAATGACCTTGACCTCATTTCTGGGGTCACAGTGCAACATACATGAATTTTACTCTTCATTATAACTTGAGAACTACTTGAACCTTGAAGTTGCACATGTTAGTGTTCTTATATAAAGGTCAGACTTACTCAGAACATGGGTGACCTTGATCCTTTCCCAAGTTCATAGATCTGCAAGTGTGATGAATTTCAAGATCAGCTGAGCATGGGCTGTTCACACAGCCCTCTTGTTTTTATACACAGTGGTCTCTCATTGTAACACTGATGATAAGGTCCATTGAGAAGAATCCTCTTATACATGTATATACATGTACGGAGATGAGTGGGAGAACAGTAACCATAATATAATATATGTGTTTGTTAGTTCAAATGTGGCCTAAGGCTCTGTTTCTTGTCAGATCAGACTGTCTGGCAGTTTCTGATTATACTGCTGCCACACTGGACCCAGAATAGATCGGAGATAATGATTCGGGAAGTACCCGGGGCAAGTTAATTTGAGAAAACTTGCCACACTACTGTCTGGTCTCCCGAGGTGGTTCCAGCTGCTTTCTCTGGTTGTTGTGGCCACACTGTAGATAATAACCAAGACAGGTCAGGAATGTCCCCAGGTGATGTCAGAGGGCAGCTCTTTATCTCATTAGTGAGGTTACTGTTACCAGATACACCCCCTGTGGAGCTCATACCAAGTCAAGATCTCCGGTTGAGCCCTCATTCTCCAGAGTTTGCCTGGAACATCAACTCAATATCATCCTGGGGTGAAATTTCACAGTATGGCAGAGTTAATCTCGAAATGAACCCGAGATACTCGTCCAGTGTGGCAAGGGTATGAGTGTCCCAAATTGTAGTGTGTTGAAGTCATTTTGACCTGCAACTATTGTTTCAGCATCCCCAGCATGTCCAGTTAGCGTGATTCTATTCACATGCATTTTCCTGTTTGGTTAATTGATATTTGACTGTGAGTCTTGATTTGAAAATATTTTATTTCACAAAGTTTTGTGGTACAATAAATTATATACCTGTATAAGCTACCAACGGGGGAAAAAATGTTACACCCGAAACTAATCCCTCTTGTAAAAAGAAGAATTTAGAGAGGGTGGGGAATACACGCAGGCCTTGTACATTAGGGTGGAGAGAGAGAGAGAGAGAGAGAGAGAGAGAGAGAGAGAGAGAGAGAGAGAGAGAGAGAGAGAGAGAGAGAGAGAGAGAGAGAGAGAGAGAGAGAGAGAGAGAGAGAGAGAGAGAGAGAGAGAGAGAGAGAGAGAGAGAGAGAGAGAGAGAGAGAGAGAGAGAGAGAGAGAGAGAGAGAGAGAGAGAGATTTGGTAAAGTAGTAACTACAGGATTTATATGTATTCTTTGCAGTTGGTGTGCAAACTGTCAAAAATTTGACAAAAATGTTACACAGTTCTCAGAAACTGTTACACGTGCATTCAGTTGTAAATACAAAGCTACAACTTGGTAAAAGTGTGTACACCTGGGTATAATGAAGATTTATATTTCTGATGCAGTGGCTTTCAATATGCCAATCGCCAGTCTGTTCATAACAGCGTCTACAGTGTGTACCACTCATGCGATACAAGTAATCATAATACTGGAGGTAATGTGTCAGATATTTAATGCTTCTTGTCTGTGCTAATTAATCATAATGAAATCAGTGCTCCTCTGATTATGAAAATAATTTCAGGCTCATGGTTCCTTGTGAAAAAAAATGTTTCCTTCAAGTACAAGCGAGTCGTTCCAAAGGGTGGAAAAAAGTAGTCCAGGTAAACAAGTTTAATCCACATGGGGTACAGTTTAGCAAGGAAAGCTGTTGACTGATTTACCAACAAAGCATTGAAAAGTTAAGAACTCATGTCTTGGGTACGAGTCATGTTTGCCTTTAATGCAGAACAGTTAACCCTCTGGCGCATTTTGTGCCGTTTCTGTTTCATCATCCACAGTACCAGTCTGGTAAATAATATTTTGTACCATTTCCGTACCATCATCGCTGATGTCTGTCATGTGATCTGGGGAGTCAGTCGCTGGCACTACAACATCTCCATCGTCCATTTTGCTATCTGCCAGGACGTAACCGTAGCGGTCCTCAAGTTGTTCATATGCAGATGGCAATTTGCTGCCATTATTATCAGCATGGGCCCCAAGTTGTTGTAAGTCTTCGTAATAATGGTCAGTTGTAACATTTGTTTCGTAGACAGACGACACACGTGTGCCCTTATCTGTTGTAGTGTTGATGTCTGTGTTTTGTGATGAGCCAGTTTCTGCGCAGTCAGGTCCAGTGTCTACAGGTTTGTTTATGTGGCCGTTAACTTGTTCTTGTTCTTTCACTGTCTCGCGATCTCGGGACCTAATAACAATGCATAAAAAAGTACGATGAATCGGGTAAGAAGTTTACATGTTAATGACCACTACGTCTGGGAGATGATGCAGTGAAACTTACACTGTTATGTAATATGGTATTTGCCGTAGAAAGTGGGAAAAAACCCAGGCCCAGTGCATAGGGAAAGTTAACCTCTATTTTTATTGTTACATATACACCAAAGTTTGGTATCAATGAGTTTTTGGAGAATGAGAGAGAACTAGTGTTGCAACATGAACCTATATTTACTGATGCAGTGGTACAGTGAACTCATCTTGAAAGGCCACCGCTAGGGATGACTGAATGGTGGTCTCTCAAGACAGGTGGTCTTTCAGAGAAGGTACAAATAAGATAAAAAGTACCAAGCAAAGTACCCTTTATAACAAGATGGTCTTTCAAGACAGGCGGTCTCTCAGTGGAGAGGTCTCTGAAGAAAGGGACCACATTACCTGTCTAACGAGACCACTCCATTAACAGACCAACTGTCCTAGCTGAAAGACCACCTTACCAGAAGACTTCAGTACTTTCATATTACTTATACAGTGGTTCCCCTCTAATAAGGCTCCCCTAAAGAAAGGCCACCCTCTCTACAAAGGCCAGTTCTCCATGCTACAAAAGTGGTAGATCCATTATATTGTTTTTCTTAATTGTGTAGCTGCGTACCTTTGTCTGCACAGAAGAATCAGGGTAGTAAGAAATGCCACCAATAGGAACACGGTTAAGGAACCAAAAATGCCTGCCAAGAGTATGTATTGGTTACAGTTACGTCTATCTGCAATAATCAAAATTGACAACTCAGTTATATATTGTTGTGTCTGTATTTGAAAAGTGAACATGCCAGTGGTGTCCCTTTAAAACTTGGATCAATATCTGTACTTTATATGCATGCAATACTTAATTTCCTGAGGGAGCCTCATATCTGTGATAAACAGTTAAACTGATGAGGCTTGTAAACTAGCTGAACGCTGCATGGATTTGTCTCAGGAACCAAGAGGCCCCCAGCTGGTAGAAAGATTCTGCTTATCAGATTAATTACCATAGCAGAGCTAAACACAAGGGAAGAGAGCAAAGATGTGTTCTCCCAAAGTGGCCTTTCAAGTACCGTACTGGACGCCATAATAGTCTCACCCGCACAAAAGTCGCACCCCCAACTGTGGAGGGGGAATAAGACACCTCAAGGTATGTGCGGCACAATAGTCGCACCCCAAAAAATTTAAAAAACGGTCTCCCTGATATCACCATGAAGAAGTATAACCAGGCTGCTCATGACAAGGAATGAACAAAAATCTATGATTTAAAGCTGGTGAATAAAGTTAAAATGAAAGTAAATAAACTTAAAAACATCCACCTGTGTTGCCTTTTATTTTGTCTCGGTATGTGAAAAGTGAACTAGAATCTCGCTCCTCACTTTCATGTTGAAACTGTCGTTTTGTGTCAGATTCTCGCTATCAGCGGGTAAATGCTATCATACAGCTACTTAAAAACATTATGAGTTATCAAACTTTGCTATTTGTTTTAAAATTTTGTCATTTAAATTTCTTAAATCTCGCTGCAAAAACATCGTGGATGATCCACATGCGTTTCCATTAGGGTGCTGCCATGACTAATCTCGTTTTCGAGACTCTCGCGAGATTGCATAAACACAACTGTGTCATGTGACTAACACATGGGCATGGCAAACATGCATGCTTGTCTAATGAACACTGATCGAGCGTATTTCCCCTGTTTTTCTGTCTGCATATTAAACTATGAACAAGAATACGTAGATTATAGTAAGGGTAAGCCTATAGTTATACATTTTATTGCATTATTGAGACTTTTTGACGACGATCACAATGTATGTACACCGGCAATGTAAACAAACATGGCCACCGGTCTTTTCCATCGTCAAGAAAACTTCCTCCCAGGCTAAGTCCCCGGGAAGTTTAGACTGTAGTCGGCATAATAGTCGCAGGTATGGCTTTGAAAAAATTATTTTACCCCTCCAGCTGCGACTGTTATGGCGTCCAGTATGGTACTCGGAATATGACTGGTACAACCTTTAAGCATGCTGTAACCATCATGAAGCAGATATGAGAGAATAGCACTGAAGTGATGAAAAGTGAGAGAAGAAATATGTGATCAGTTGACACCTTATCAAATGGTTAAGGAAAACAAATTATCATATAAACAGAAGCAACCGTGACACATCTTAGGTGCAGTTGTGAAGCCAAAAACTATCACAATCCAATCTCTGTGCCATAGCTATATAGTCTATAAATCATTACTTGGCTTGCTACCAGACGAGATGCAAAACATGTTTCAGTTTGTGAATGGTGTACACAATATTAATCTGAGATCTGCTGCCAATAATTTCCTCTATCTCCAGAAACCAAATTCAAGTTATGTGAAAAATTCAGTTACAATCATGGGTCACAAAAGCAGAAAATTATCCTTATACATGTACATGTAATTTTCTGCTTTTCTGATCCATGATTGTACCTGAATTATTATTCTACATCTTTTTATATCAACATTCTGTGTATTGAATGCTAGAGGGCCCAGGGGTAGATAAGTGCTTCTAGCACTAAACTGGCTTTGGCAACCCTCTTTATATAGAGTTACATATATATACATGTATATATATGTAGTTACATATATATATATATATATACATGTGTATATATATGTATATATATGTATGTATATATGTATATACATATATGTACATGTATATGTATATGTATATATATATGTATATATATATATATATATATATATATATATATATATATATATATATATATATATATATATATATATATATATATATACATAATATATATATTCCACATACACACTCATATTTACTGGACATATGTATTTATATTTGCAATTTAATTCTGCAAGAAAACCTGAATTTTTGCTCATCTTTATTTGAGTTATGGACTTCTTACCTCTGCGTGATGCTGCAATTTTGCCCACTTTTTTGGTGCCAAATTTCGTAGTGTAGGATCTAGGTGCTGTTGATAGAGTGCAAAAGTATATATATCCATGTCTCACAACATGAACAATACAAACTTGGATCCAGTATATCAGTGAATTGAGAACTATCATGTCCACCCTAATTTTTATTTAATCATGCTTTGTGACCATGGAATGGCTGCGGCTCGGAATCGAACCAGCAACCTTCAGCAGCAATCACGATGCCAGATTAAGCGTTCCTTGGTCAGTGACTAATACATTGCCGTAAATATATATGACCTGCCAAGCATACAATGTATGCCGTGCAAAGATGATAGATAGCACGAAATACACACGATGTTTCGAACCTTTCGTCACCATCCTCTGCAATGGCATAGGAAGATTTTGCAGAACATTGCCATTGTACAATTCTGATTTATATTTGTCCGACTATGAAGACACTGGACCCCCCCCCCACCCTTCCAGCTGAACACTGACTTTATATATTTTTATTACAGCATGTGGGTCAAAAATCATGAGGAGAAAATTAACATGAAAGAGAATGGTGATGAATTAGGGAGCTGTTTGAACAATGTTGATAAAGAAGACCACAAGACAATAAATGGATATGATTTTTAAATATTCATTAGATAGCAAGCTACAGGGCAAGAGGGACTTTTAAAGAAACTTATACACATTAGCAATTGATAATAATAATAATAATAATAATAATAATAATAATAATAATAATAATAATAATAATAATAATAATAATAATAACAAAAACATCAACAACAACAACAATAACAACTACATGTACAACAAAAATGATAATATGTAAGAACTTATTGATGTAACTTCACCAGTTGCCTGAAAACAATCTCCTGGTCGCGTCACATACGGACATCTCTGACGTCATAATGTGCATACCGAATATCATTATGGCAACTATGAATGAAAAAACCATGAATACATGGAAGAAATGTGAACTGCAATTAGAGTACTTTAAGCTTGTTACTTTTGAATAAAACAGGACCAGCCTCCGGGAAGAACTTTCCTGGGCTTGAAACATTGCAGGAAGCTGTCCCTACATGGTGTTTATTTGCTGCTTTTCGTTCTTTTCGTTCTTTTCTATTCACTGTGTAGTATCAGCTCAGCCTCCAGGTGTTGCTTGCTATGTTTTAAACTTTATTTTGTAAAATTGCACAAAAATTACTGAATTTCAATATTAAACTTGATTATGCAGCACATGCATGAAGTCTGTCCTAGTTTAACATTTAACTGTCAAAAATGACAAAGTTATTCCTTACCACTTGTTGGTGGTTTTTCAGAAGAGGACCTTGTTGTGCTGACGCTATTAAAGGCAGCAGTATTGCACGGAGCACTGGGGTCTGTGGATGAAAAAGACAAAGGTCACAGTGCATCAGGTCAAGTGCTGAACAGAATTCCACGTTTTTGCCACAAATTTCCAGTTTGGTTTAGCAGTTAACTCAGAAAATAGAATTTTCATCCCAATTTGAAATCCTTGGATAGTTACCTGTGAAGCAGACCCAAGCTCTGTGTTACATGGATGTACTCCACTGGCAAGTGTTGAAGAGATATAACATGGCACTTGATTTGCTTTGGAGGCAACTTATACTTGTATCATGGCTTTGTCAAGAATATGTACAGTTAGGGCCATGTTTAAAAAAAACAGTTTTTCTGCTTTTAATTTTAGCATGTTTACTGAATTCTGTTTATTCGTAACTGAATTAAATGATCTTCATAAATGGCATAATCTGATAATCAAAGCACGCTGATGGTACAAGGCAAGCTAATTTATTTGCATTGTGACCTGGAATGTTGCTGATGATAAACAGGAAATGCTGGAGTAGTGCGAAAATGCAGACAAAAAAGTAACTATGGCCTGAAAACAAACATCAGAATTACCAATGATGATTTTGCCAACATAAAAGGAATAAAATTGTTAAATATTCATAGTTTTACACTGTTTTTACTCTTACTTTATATTTTGAGACAAAAGGTAATTCCGCGATAGAAATGACGATTCTGCAATTCCTTCCGCTTTACCGCTAAAGCGGGAAGTGCATTGCATATAGACACTGTACTATAAAAAATTGTCAATCTATTGACCTGAGAAGATGCTAGTTGCCAGAAGCACTCTCACCATTTTATATTGCCTTAAGTCTGTATTTCTAAAAGCATTGAGAGGTTCACACACCGGGGTATATATTGAGCTATACTTAGCAAAATTTTCTGTGAGTGAAATGAGTGTATTTGTGATATATATTGTACACTTACTGTTAAGAAAGCATGCGCAGTGTGTTTCCTCTTTGCCCCTGTTGCCAAACTTCTCTGTAAGACAGAACTTCTCTTCTGTTGGCATTTTCTTGAATGTCCATTTCAATCTGTTGACGCGCCGGTTTTTTTTCTTTAATAAAATAATGAAACCATGCTGTGATTACCATTAATGCCATCACCAATCAGCTCAAAAGTGTATGCATACAGATGATAAAGTAAGTATTCATCTGGGGGGTGGGATGTTTTGTATTTTGTGATCTATGACTGGACTCGTTTACGTCTACTTGTTTGTGGTCAGTGTAAAAAATTAGTTGATCTATAATGACAAGGTGATGTGGTCATAAAATCATAAACAATAGGATTATGATTGTCCTGTCCTCAGCTGACCTTGCATTCATATACTGATAATTGTGAGCATAAATGAGAGTCCTGTATGAGTTTGTGCTATGATAGATCAGGTGACATTGATTTTGGTCATTTCTGATTGTTCTTCTTTTTTTTGGGGGGGGGGGGGGTATCATTGTGATCAAGGGCAGTCTGAGATGTAAGTAATTTCCTTTGTAGGATATGCAGTGGCAGGCCAGCTGAAATGTTCTGGAGTTACCAGTATTAACACAAACAACAAAGATGAATTCTACCGGAAGAGAATTAACCAAAAAAACACTACAGTTTGGGAAAAGTCAAGAGGCTATGAGCTTGGGTATAGATTACGATCACCCATATGTATGTTTTAAAAGTAAGGGGCTTCTAGATATGTATCAGTTCAAAGGAATTGGCTAAGTACATGTCGTTTCAGTGACAAAGCCTTTTCCAAAGATTTCCCCCAAAAATGACAAAAGAAAAAAAATTAATGTAGTTGAAGGCAATACAAACTGTATGTGATCAGTTTTGGACAATTTTGTTCATTTTGAGATATTTTAGTAGACATATATGTTGGCTGTGACATGTCAAATATTTGCAAGGTTTTAGCACCAGTACAATCTGAAGAAATGGAAAGAGAATTTTTGTTGTTAACATGTGAATCGTGTTAACCTTTACATCTTGATTAGAGACAACAGGTATCTGCACCAAAACGGCCTATTGGCATGGATATATCTCCAAACCTATTTATTTTTATTTTAATGAAACCAAAACTAGTCTATTGATATAAACATCTGAGGACAGAAAGATATCAGGGATTTTCTATGAAATGATCAGTTCATTTCTAAATGTGTACATTTTCCTGTTTTCAATGCAGAAATACAGAAAAGTCAATTATGTTAAGGCTAGGCCAGAAAAGCTTGCATCCTTGATCTAGTAATTTTGTGTAAAGCATTTCATCTGACCTACGACTTACTGGGTATTAATAAATCCTACAACTGTGCAAGTTTTAACGGTGAGAAAAGCTATCCCTATTTTCTTATCACCTTTTGTGAAAAAAGAAAAAAAAAACTTCTATGAAAAACCTGTGATCGTGCTGTTGCAGTTTGAGCAGCATTGGGATCAAAATAGCACAAGATTGGTCATTTTATTGTGAAAGTTTTTCAAGATAAAGCCAAACTTTTTCACAGAATGTGAATTTTGAGTTGTTTTCATGCACATGCAATAATGAGGAAAATTATGTCTCCCAGTGGATATTGTTTTAGTGCCGGTTTCTTCCGCTTCTGCTTGTTGTTGTTGTTGTTCAGGTTCTTCAACACTTCGTCTCCGTGCAATAAGTCTTGAAGGACTTGACAGAATTTGATGAAACTTGGTGGGATTATGTATCTAGGCAAGACCTAGGTTGGAATTGTATTTGGATGACCTTGAGCGAATTCTCAAGGTCACAGGTCACTTATGTGAAATTGGTTTCCATTCGATAAGTCATGAAGAACAGGATGTAATTTGATGAAACTTGGTAGGATTATGTATCTTGGCAAGACCTAGGTTGGGATTGTATTTGGTGACCTTGACTTAATTTTCAACGTCACAGAGTCACTTATATCAAATTGGTTTCCTTGCAATAAGTCTTGAAGAACTTGATGGAATTTGACGAAACTTGGTAGGAATATATATCTAGGCAAGACCTAGGTTGGGATCATATTTGAGTGACCTTGACTAAATTCTCAAGGTCACAGGGTCAGTTTTATGAAATAGGTATCTATGGTGTAATACTACCCTCTCAATCACTCATGCTTATACCCCTGCTTATCAGGTTCTCAGCCAGGTTTTTAAACCTGAAACTTTTTATGGCTGACCTGTGGTTACATGCACAAACCCCCAAAGGGGCCTCCGATATAACTTCCGGTGTTTGCGCTTGCTCACCAGTTTCTCTCCTGGCTTCTGCCCACGTTGTTGTGGTGATTACAGGAGTGCCCCAAGATTGGCTTGTTTTTGCAGTTTTCACTGCGGGAGCAACTCATCGCTCAAGGATCCAGATAAGTGTGGGGTAGTGAGTCGCTGGACCGTTCTTTGAACGAGGAGCCTTGATTCCTACCTGTTTTCTATCTACTTTTGTTTTCAGGAACACGTGGTCTTTTCCCTTGAAAACCAAGATGGGGGACAAGGATGTGGACCGCAGGGAGCGTGAGAGACGTCAAGAACGATCTTGCCTCCTAATCCAGCAGCTCCGGGGGAGGCAGGGGCGTAGCCTCTCACCCCCAGTGAGTGCTGGAACAGCTCCAGCTGTCCCTGCCAGTTCAGTGGCGGGCATCCCTGCTTCTCAGAAGCAGGATGTGGCCGGCCATCTGATGGGGAAGTGGGACACCCACCCGCACTGTAGAAAGTGCAGATGGGAGCTGGAGCGATTGCAGTGCTCAAGGTTACGACCTTGTCAGCACTGTAAAAGTTGGTCGAGTGAGAGGTGGGACCTCTTTGAGTTGGCTGAACGTCAGCGGGCTAAACGGTCTAACCGTAGAGCTCCATCCGTTCTAGACTCTCCAGCAAGCCTGCGAGTCACCACTTCATCCTCTTTTCCGAGAGTTGAGGCAGTGGATAGTGCCTCTGATTCGGCGGGGTTGACCCCAAAGAAGAGGGGCGCTCTCATAAGAGAAAGGGGGACAGGGCCGCGGAGCCTTTTGAAAAGAGGGCACCCGCCTTGGATCCTGGACTCAAGGCGATACTGGATACGATGCAGAAAACACAAATGCTGATGGCCACCACCATGCAGTCTTTTGTGCAATCTGCACAGGTGAGAGCCCCCTTCCACACACCAGCTGTGTCTGTGACACCTGTGGGTCAGCAGACCCAAGACCCGGGTTTCCCAAAGGAAATTCAAGGTCCAGGTGTAACTGGCCCTCCTGAAGAGGAGACCAACATGGACACGGGGGAGGCACCGGAACAGCCCGGTTTGCCGGCTCGCTTTACGGAGGGGACCGGCGTGACTGGCACTGTAGAAGGAGCCATAAGTTCTCCTGTGGGAGATGCCCCAGTGCTCACGGAGGTGGGTCATGAACCCTTGCCCGGAGCACGCCAGGAAGTACACGATACTTCCCTGGCAGGTCCGGACCGCTCCGGTACGTCAGATCCGGTGTTTGCAGAATCCGTGCCGGCCGTGACCAGGACCAGACTGGACCACTCTGATGAGCAACCGGAGAGGACCAGTCAAACAAAAGCTGCCCTTCCCTCTCTCTCCACGCCGTTTTTTCCACTGCATAGTGGTTTAGATGAGTGGGGAGAGCCTTTGTCTGATGGAGAGGGCTCGTTACTCGAGTCTTTTCTCGACGAAGGCAAGGACAAACGTGAGGAACGCCTTAGGCATAATTATCTGGAGCGTGAGTCCCGACCTGTCCAAGGGATGGGATCGGAGAGCGATGAGGTGTTGGCCAACGAGCCGGCCCATTCTGCTCAACGACAGTTGTCCTTTAAGGACAGCTCAGCCCCAGCCGAGGTTAGTGAACCTGCAGGGCTCTTCCACTCGATGAAGGAGTCGATCTTGGCTCTCCTCGCAGATACCTTGAAGGCTCCTCCCTTGCCACCAACCACGAAGAGACGAGCGATGTCAGTGTATCCACTAGAGTCGCCGTCGGTGTCGGAACAAGTGGGGTCCGGGTCCCCCTTGGCCGCTTACCTGGACGAAGTGTATCAGAGCCTGGATAAAGAGCTCCCTGGATCTAGGTCGCCCTCCGGCGTCCCGACTCAGCAAGCGTTGAAGTGCGGGAAGCTGTTAAGGAGACCAAGAGCTAACATTGCTAGGTACTGTGTAGCTAATGAGATCTACGACAACAGGGCTACGGAGGTAGACGTGGAATGGGAGAGTATCTGCAAATGGATCCTCCCATCTCCTAAAGTCCCCCAGGAGGTCCTAAGTAGACTAGAGGAGGATGCAAGAGCAATGGTAATCTTCGCCTCCTTCTTGGACGTGTCCTCGGCCGCGTCTGCTACGATCATGCAGCGGCTCTTCGTGTCGCAGCAGGTCCCGGAACCAGTCAGGGACTGGATTAGTCTGAATACCCGGCTTCAGGCGTCTCGGGGTATGGCGATCGAGCACCTTCTCAGGCAGGCTATCACCATGGAAGCCAACCTGAGGTTAACAAGGCGAGATTTGTGTTTGCAAGTCACCAACCTCTCAGAAGGTGCAAAGCGAGCCATCCGAACTCAGCCTTTGTTCTGGAACTACTTGTTCGGAGGCGCTCTCGCTCCCATCAGGGACCAAGTGGTTGAGCAGCGAAAGAGGGAACAGGCCGACGAGGCTAACTAAGCCATCCTCGACCTAGCTAGAGCAGCCACCAAGGCTCATGGACAGGGAGCCAAAGTTTCTGGCGCCAAGGACTCCTTTGCAAAGAGGAGGAAACCTAGGCGACCCAGGAACAAGAAGCCTCAGAGGCAGGGTTCAGCTGACGCACCGTCCTCCGGCAGTGGCAAGCAGAACCGGCCCTTTTGGAAGCCCGGAAACGGGACTGAAGGTGCGTGCCAGTCATCCACACCCGTCAGGAGCTTTTACGACGGGTCTGGGGCGATGTGTCAGCGACTCGGCGGTCGATTAGCCGACTTCCGCAGTCACTGGCTTTCCATCAAGGACGACTCGTTTGTGTTAAGTGTCCTAGAAAAGGAATATGTGCTACCGCTCAAAGAGCGACTGCCCATGTCCCGCGTCCCCTGGAGGTTCGAAACGCCGGCCCAAGAGCCGAAGAGGTCATTCTTCCACGAGGCGGTCGAGAAGTTGGCAAAGGGAGCCATGGAGAGGGTGAGAGATCACTCTTCTCCGGGGTTCTACAGCCGACTATTCTTGGTCGCAAAGAGGGATGGCGGCTGGAGACCGGTCATAGACCTGTCTCATCTGAACACATATTTGGAAGTTCCACACTTCCACATGGAAACGCCGGAATCCATAACGAAGGCTCTCTGACCCGGGGACTGGACCTTCTCCCTGGACTTGAAGGATGCGTATCTCCACGTGCCTATGTTTCAGGGCAGTCGGAAGTACCTATGGTTCGCTTACGCAGACCAGATATTCCAGCTTCGAGCTCTTCCATTCGGCTTGGCCACGGCACCTCAGGTGTTCACCCGGATAGTGCAATCCGTGGAAGCATGTGTTCACAAGAAGGGCATAAGAATGCACGTGTACCTGGACGACTGGCTTGTCCGAGCTTTTGTTCATCAGGAACTAATCAGGAACAGAGAATTTCTGTTGAAGCTGTACGGGGACTTAGGGCTAGAAGTAAACATCCCCAAATCAAATCTCACACCCAAACAGGTGTTTGTCTTCCTAGGCATTCATTTTGATCTAGTCCGATTCGAGTGCTGTCCTGCCGAGGACAGATGGGACAGACTACAGAGCCTTATCAAGAGGTTCAAGAGATCGACACATTAAACAGCTCGGCAGTGGCTATCGCTATTAGGCATGATGTCCTCGATGGACTCGCAAGTTCCGTTAGGACGCCTACACAAGAAGCCACTCAACATAGCTCTGAACGCAAAGTGGAACAGGACCAGTTTGCGTCAAATGGTCGAAGTAGGTCCGCACGACAAGTACCTCATCCGTTGGTGCATGGTGAGAAGGAACGTCATGGGTGGACAGACGATGAAGCCGTTCAATTCCAAACTGGTTGTTTACACGGACGCGTCAAAACAGGGCTGGGGAGCCCACACGGACTCCAACATGGTCTCAGGCCTCTGCACTTGAGACATTTTCACATCAATTGGCTAGAACTGGAGGCAGTACGCTTAGCCCTGCAGAAGTTCGAACAGTTGGTGAAAGACATTGATGTCAGACAACAGGACTGTGGTAGCCTACCTGAACAAACAAGGGGGCACTCGGTCCAAACTGTTGTTCGAGCTAACAAAGGAAATACTTATCTGGTGCGGCAGCAACAGAGTAAGGATTCTGGCCCGTCACATCAGCGGCCATCTAAATGTAATGGCCGACCAATTGTCCCGAAAGGGACAGGTGATACGGACAGAATGGTCCCTACACCCACGAGTAGTTCAGGCGTTATGGGACCGATGGGGGACACCCCATGTGGACTTGTTCGCCACCAGATGGAACCACAAATTGCCAGTGTTCGTGGCTCCTGTCCCAGATCCTCTAGCTTTTGCTGTGGACGCCCTGGCGATATGCTGGGACGGAATGTGGGGCTACGCCTTTCCTCCGCTCCCGTTGATCCCTCAAGTTCTAAGAAAGATCCGGGAAGAGAAGGCGGAGATCATCCTGGTGGCTCCCTGGGTGGCCAAAACGGGATTGGTCTCTCGACCTACTGGAGTTGAGATCATCCTCATGGCTCCCTGGTGGCCAAAACGGGATTGGTCTCTCGACCTACTGGAGTTGAGTCGCGAGGCTCCGTTATATCTACCAGTCTGGGACAGACTGCTCGTGCAGCCTCGGACGTCCCGGTTCACCGGAATCCGGCGGTGCTCAATCTTCACGCATGGAGGTTGTCGCACGACACGTCCCAAACGCTGGGTTCTCGAATCTCGTTGCCTCAAGAATCGCATGAGGTAAACTTCGAAAGTCTTCTTTGAAGACATACGACTCGAGGTGGAGACTGTTCACTGAATGGTGTGCTCAGGTAGAGTTCAGAGTGATTATGGTACCGTATTGACATACGTGGCTGACCTATGGGGGTATTACTGTAGACGTGTCAAAAGGTGAATTACGCCCTTCTCCATTCTGCTGGTATATCAGCATGAGTGATTGAGAGGGTAGTATTACACCATAGATGCGTGGAAGCGATGAATGCTTCCTTTATCTATTAGTAATACTTACCTCTCAATCACTCATGCTTATACCCCTGTTTATCAGGTTCTCAGCCAGGTTTTTAAACCTGAAACTTTTTATGGCTGACCTGTGGTTACATGCACAAACCCCCAAAAGGGCCTCCGGTACAACTTCCAGTGTTTGCGCATGCTCACCAGTTTCTCTCCTTTAGAATTTCATTGGCGGGGACGGCTTGGGTGGGCTTCTGAGTGCTAAGGAAGCATTCATTGCTTCCACGTTTCTGTGCTATAAGTCTTGAAGAACTTGATGGAATTTGATGAAACTTGGAAGGATAATGCATCAAGGTGAGATCCACAATTGGATCGTAGTTGGGTGACCTTGACCTAACACAGGTCACAGGGTCACTTAAATATGAAATTGGTTTCTGTGCAATAAGTCTTGAAGAACATGATGGAATTTTATGAAACTTGGTATGACAATGTATCAAGGTAAGACCTAGGTAAGCATTGTATTTGGGTGACCTTGACCGAATTCTCAAGGTCACAGGGTAATTAATGTGAAATTGGTTTTTGTGCTATAAGTCTTGAAGGACTGGATAGAATTTGATGAAACTTGGTAGGATTATATATCTGGGTAAGGCCTATGTTTGGTTATCATTTGTATGACCTTGACCAAATTTTGAAGGTCACAGGGTCATTTGTGTGAAATTGGTTTCTCTGCAATAAGTCTTGAAGAACTTGATGAAAATTGCTAGAGAAATGTATCTAGGTGAGAGCTAAAATAGGATTGTAATTTTCAAGCAAACTTGGTCATTTGTAATTTTTTATCACCTGTAGCTTATTCAGAGACGTAAGTGTTCCACCCGGAGACATTTGATTTTCTGTTGGAAAATCAGTCTGTTCTAGTTTAAATTGAGATAGATTTTAACAAACAAACAAAAATAACCACAACTAGGAAAGATGATTTGCTGCATAGCAAATCAGTGTGTGTGTGTCTTCAAAGCATATTGGTATGGCAATGTACAACTAGTCCACAACACAGGAGTAGAAGTTGAAATGGCATCTCTATCTATTATAGCTTTGAAGTTATTCAGGATTTAAAATTTCTACTGGTGCTATTTAGCATCATTTAAATTGCTACAACTTAAATTTTTAGCTCAGCTGACTTGTCAGTCAGCTGAGCTTGTGTGATGGTTAGGCATCCGTCTGTCATCCGTTTGTCGTCTGTCATCCGTCGTCCGTTGTTCACAATTCACATTTTAGACTTCTTCTCTAAAACCACAACCCAGATTCACGTCAAACTTAGTGGGGATGTGCCTTGGGTGGGTCTCCGCCAAGTTTGTTCAAATGGTCATGGTATAGTTTTTTTTTTATTTTTCATGATTTTTTTTGTTCATTTTGGGGGGAAATCTTAAAAAATCTTCTTCTCCGAAACCACTAGGCCAATTGCTTCGAAATTGCATAGCGACACTTCTGGGGACCCCTAGACCTTAAATTGTTCAACAGGTGGCGCTGCAATTTTTTTCTATTTTTTTATGAATTTTTGTGTGTTTTTGCCATTTTCGACTTCTTCTCCAAAAGCATCACTCAGATTATGCTGAAACTTGGTGTAAATGTTCCTGGTAGAAGGGTCACACAAGATTTTTTCCCTAGGTGGCGTTGCTTTGGATCCCTGATTTTTAACGATTTTTTCAATTCGGGTACTTAGCGGCCAATGCATACATTTGTATTGATTACTATGTTTTCTAAGTGGATGGGGATTGCTGTGGTAATTCATGTTTTTTACTTCTTCTCCAAAACCGTCAGTCAAATTCACTTGAAACTTGGTGGGGATGTGTCTTGGGTGGGTCTGTACCAAGTTTGTTCAAATGGTCATGGTGCAGTGATTTTTAGATTTTTTATGAATTTTTTTTTTCATTTTTGGAGGAAATCTTGATAAATCTTCTTCTCTGAAACCACTTGGCCAATTGCTTCGAAATTGTATATACTGGCTGGGATATCATCAGTGTCAGAGAAGGGCAAAGTCAAAGGTTCAGCTACATACCAACATGTTGACTCTGCGTGGTATTAACATTCACACTCAGATGCTGAAGGACAGTTAATTGATATAACTGGCTCTACTGTGGATGACCCTGCATGAACTTCTTCCCAATACCACATTGCCACTAGTGTCATCAATTTCTAAGTCAGCTGAGCATGGCCTGTTCAGACAGGCCTCTTGTTAATTTATTACATGTAGGTGCACAATGGTCAACAACCCCCCAGTAGAAGTTGGAATGACATCTCTATCTATTAAAGTGTTAAAAGATATTCAATATCGAAAATTTCAAATACTGCTAATTAGCATTATTTAAATTGCTACAACTTTTGTTTTAGATTCATTACATGCGCAATGGTCAATAACCCACTAGTAGAAGTTGACATGACATCTCTATCTATTATAGTTTTGAAGATATTCAAGTTTTAAAATTTCAAAAGCTGCTAATTAGCATAATTTAAATGTCTACAACTTTTGCTTTAGATTCATTACATGCCCACTGGGCATGTAATGAATCTAACCACAGATACTTCAAAAAGTAATTTAGCAAACCATAGAGTGATAGATCTAGATACATGTAAACAAACACAAACATAGATAGATAGATAGGTAAGTAGGTAGGTAGGATGGTAGGTAGAAAATGATAATTGAAAATGAAATTAATAATAATAGATTATATGCATGTATTACATAGCCAACACTGTAAATGATGAGAAGTTAATAAAACATGGGCAAATATGTTTAAATCTTACCACATTGATGCATGAATTGTTACACTGAAATTCACATGTCCATCTTGATGTTTTACCTGTAGAAGACAAAAAACAAACAAAACTCTTTATTGTCAATCTGATCATTTAATTCTACAAACAATCAAAAAAAAAAAAAAAAAACACACACACACACAGCATTATGTGTGTGTGTGTTTGTACATATATGTTAATGTGGATTAGTGGGACCTTTACTGTGAGCAGCATTGAAAGATGTAATGAAGAGAGTATGAGTGGAAAATTAAATAATATTTGTATCATTCACCATGCAGTTTGTGACCCTTAGACAGACCCACAAATGCGTCCTTTAGCAACTCGTGAACCAGGAAGTGGTACATTATACATTATTCTTGCTGTGTGTCATCATGCCATCCCTAGTTTAGTTTATCAATTTTAAATTTCAGGCTTCTCTAATTCCTGAGCCAACTTATGCATAAAATATAAGATCACGCGCATCGTGTCATTAATTGAATGATTTTGAATTGAACCAAAATTTTCAAAACAAAAGCACAGCTCTTACATGTACACAAATAGAGCATGTACCTTGTGGTGTCTTTCACCACCATATTTTACCAAAATAAAAAATTTGATATCCTACCTGTAAGTTTTATATGGCTACATGTCCCGTACAAAGCCCCCTGCTGTGTGTCTGGTGTAACAGCAGTCAGGCAGACGGAGGGGAGCACTATGGTCAGTTGTAGCAGAAGAATGGAGGGGAGGCAGCGGAGATCCATGACAAAAATACTAAAGGATTTATGCTGCCAGAAAGTGTGTTCAAGGAGACACACTGCAGATGTTCTCCACTCCAAAAAGTGATCCTCATCAGCCCTCAGGTGTATAAACTGCTAACTTAAGCAGAGTTTAGCTTATGAGGAAGTTTGTCCAGGCCCTGTAAATTTCAGTTTTTTTTTTCTTTAATGTGGATGCACGGTTGGTTAACTTGGGGCGATACTGGTAAGTTAAAACCAGTTCAGGTCAGGTACATGTAGAGAGCCTCCTGTGTGATTCAGGCCTGTCTTGATTAGATGCACAATGACATGCTTGCCTTCAGCTTTTAGGGTTTTTTTATGAATTGAATTTCTGTCTGCTCCAGCGTAACACAGAATGTACAATCACTCAAGGACTTGGTAGGAAATCTGCTATGGCTGCACGTATGCAGTAAGTTAAGGATCGTCAGCTGATTGTGAGGTGTACATCAAACCAGTAGGTGTAGATGTCTGTTGGACCTCATATTTTAACATACAATACTGGATAATCATGTACTGTAAAGACCTACATTATGATGTTATAGCCTCATTTTAACCCTTTCTTGGTGAGAAAATGTCTAGGTCAACAGCAATCTTTGGTGCAGGTTGCAAACAAGAGCACCCAATGCATGACAATGAAAGCTGTTGAGCTGGAGTAGGGTGTCCCAGCAGATCTTGTCTACAATTCAACGTCATTAGAATTGTTGTACATCAAATTGAAACATCAGTAGACAACATCTTTACATCTGGGCCTTTTGGTGGTGATTTGAGTTTGACAAACATTTGCAGGTGGGGAGGTGCAGGCGTGAGTTGGCATAGGGACATAATTATGTAAATTAATTTATCAAACAACTGGAGAAATGTTAGGAGGAAGAATGAAAGGTAGATGCTTGAGAGAACACTTTCATTGTACACCTGTACCCATTGTATAATTTTTGATTCCATTGCTGTGTTATTATTTTCTTTTTCTTTTCACTCCTTCTCAATTGATAAAAAACGCAAGTCCATGTATCAAAGTTCACTTACAAAATACCCTCTTGTCCTGGTTTCTTAGAATCCGTTTGACAATGTAGGTGAAATTTGCCACTCGAATTATCAGGCCAGTTTCTTCAGAAGATCTTAGGTGTCAGCAGCATTGGACTAAGATGTTGAGATATGCTTCGCTTCATTTATGTTGTGTACCCATACATTGATTTGTGTTTTCAAGTTTCAGGTTGGTTTAAATTTAAAAGCTTGTATGTTGTTATTGTTGGGTTTCTTTCTTTCTTTCTTTCTTTCTTTCTTTCTTTCTTTCTTTCTTTCTTTCTTTCTTTCTTTCTTTCTTTCTTTCTTTCTTTTTGTCTGTCTGTCTGTCTGTCTCCCTCCCTCCCTCTCTCTCTCTCTTTCTTACTTTCTTTCCTTCCTTCCTTCCGTCCGTCCGTCCGTCCGTCCGTCCCTCTCTCTCTCTCGCGCTCTTTCTTTCTTTCTTTCTTTCTTTCTTTCTTTCTTTCTTTCTTTCTTTCTGTCTGTCTGTCTGTCTGTCTGTGGATGCACGGTTGGTTAACTTTGGGGCGATACCAGTAAGTTGAATCCTGATCAGGTCAGGTACATGTACAGAGCCTCCTGCCTGATTCAGGCCGTTCTTGATTAGATACAAGATGACATGCTTGGCTTCAGCTTTTAGCGTTTTTTATGAATTGAATTTCTGTGTGCCCCAGCATAACACAGAAAGTACAATTATTATTCAAGGACTTGGCAGGAAATCTGCTGTGGCTGCACATATGCTCTTTCTTTCTTTCTTTCTTTCTTTCTTTCTTTCTTTCTTTCTTTCTTTCTTTCTTTCTTTCTTTCTTTCCTTCCTTCCTTCCTTCTTTCCTTCCTTCCTTCCTTCCGTCCGTCCGTCCGTCTCTCTTTCTTTCTTTCCTTCTTTCTTTTTTTTGTCTTTCTTTTAAATTGCTCTGTCTCTTGTTCACTTCCTTGTCTGACATTTCATTTGAAGACAACTTTACTTCTTTGCTGTGATGTAAAAACATGTAATTACATACATGTATGAGTCATGTTGTTACTGTCTGGCTGGCTTCATTGTACAAATTTGATATGAATCAGTGTTGGCCACCTGCCAAACTGAAAATCTGGGAGATGGGAAAGTGAATCTAGAAACAAAGATTTGTGTCACAGCAAATCTGTCTCTGCGTGTGTGTAATTTCTGCATATTTTGATAGCAATAATGGATATGCCTTTATGTAGAGCAAAGATGTATGTTTATTTTTGAGTTAATCCTCTATCTTTTATAGTCATTTAAATATAATTCAACATTTAAGTGTTGCATATATTCATTGAATGCACACACAACTCAAACATGTAATTGAAGTTGGAATGGCATTTCCATCTATGATACATGTAGTTTTACAGATATTCGTCATTTTTAAATATTGTAATTTTGTGTATTAGCCCAAATTTGCATTTATTAAAATCTGACTATTTTCAGTTACTGTTCATTTCATGCACTCCTACATGTAGCACAAACATATCAATTGAAGTGGGAATGGCACCTCTATCTATAATGGTTTTGAAGGTACCCATTACCATTCAACATTTCAGTTTTGAAGATAGTCATCTCTATTCAACACTTCCATTTTGTGTGTTGGTCAAAATTTGCATAATTGAAATCTGACAATCTTCAGTCACTATTTATTTTATGTGCCCATAGCACAACATATCAATTGAAGGAAAAATGAAACCTTTATCTAAACAGTTTTAAAGATATTCATCATTTTTAAACTCTGCAGCTTTATGTATTGGCCAAAATTTGCACTCAAAAGTAATGTAGAAGGAAATAATGATGAAATTCAGGGAAGTGGTTAAGATTTGTAAAAAGTCTATAGATGTGTCAGAATTTTCAGCATAATATTTAGGGAGTCACTTGGGGAACTGGCAACACTGAAATCATGTTAACAAGTTAACATCCACATAGAGACAAACACTGAAATGATGTTAACATGGTTAACGCCTACACAGAGATAAACACTGAAATCATGTTAACAAGGTTAAGACCCACATAGAGACAAACATGGTGTTTAGTCCTCTTATCTGCCGTCTCTGCTGCCGCCGTGTATCGTATCTGGTACAGATAATATAGGAGTCTGGGAAATTTTTCCCATATGATTATAATATATAATCTTGAGGTCAAAGGTCAAGGTCAAATCTTTAAGGCATTTTTCTGATGACTCAGCAATTTTCATATGTTGATTTACACCGTCTTAATGGTGCATCGTAGGCCCAAGGCTACTACTAAAGGTTAATAGGTAAATACCTATGGGCCTTCGATTTGCTATGATTAATTTTAAAGCTTAGTGACCTTGAAAGTCAAGCTGCATACATTCGAATTACATGTAATTATGTAACGTTACCTCTCGACCAACATTTGCCTAGACCATTGTGTCTTGATCTAATGTCCATGAAATCAAGTTGAGTTCACTCACTTGATTCCTGAAAATGTGACGGTCCTGTGGCGCCATCTCTTGGTTCCTTTGGAACTGGTGGAGACTCTCAGTGCACATGGTCCCGTATCATCCTTTCTCTTTTGGATGCCATTACTGGCTTGCTCTTTTGAGTTGAAATTCTGTGACCTTTTGTTCATGTTCACTGTTTTAGAGCTTTACACACATTCCCAGCTGGGGAAAATCTTGTTTTAGCAGTCTGGGACTGTTTGGAGACGTAGATAGCTGATTTTTTGTCCTGCAGATACCTCTGCAATAGTTGGGAGTAGAGCTGGTCATTTGGCACGCAATCTAGATTTTCAAGATTGCGTTTTGACAAACAGATGGCAGAGATCATGAAGACAGTGCACATCAGGCAATTGCCTTCTTTCAGAGACAAGCCTTTCATTTTGATCCAGTAACCACTCCATCTGCATCCATGTTGGATCGTGGACAGAAGCTGGACTCGCAGAACCACTAAATGGCAGCCTGGGATGATCATAAGCACTGCTGTGTTTGTTGCCCCCAATTGCATCTAGTTTGTTCTCACAAACAAACTTGCAAATACTGTGAGGATTGGGGAGAGGACAATGACTGCTCTTGGAACAGGCACAGAGGAAGTGTCTTGTTGTGAGGCATAGGTGGCAGGCTGTAGCTGCCAAATACTGAGCTGTGAGTCATATTCTGTTGAGTCTTTGCCACAGACCCCACTTGAGAAAAAGCGTAGACTTACCCTCGTGGTTCGCCCCCAGTCTCATGTGGCAGACATCTCTGCGCTAGAAACCCGAGGGGGGGGGGGGGGAGTAATGAGAAGGGACATTGTAGTCGGAAGTCAGGGAGCAAGAGATCGCCTTTGGGAAGTCAAGAGCGCCCATCTGTTACCCAAAAGAGGTCCAATGCTACTCTAGTCACTAACCCAATGGTTGCCCTTGCCTTGGAATGTATGACCAAGAGCACACAGATGCAGGTTGATATGCTGCGTGTGGTGATCACCCCCTCTCAGCCTAAGGCTGTTTTTGGTTCAGAGTCTCTTTGGAAGGAGTCAGCGAAGCCTCAGCTGAAGCTGTTGGGATGTTGGTCCCTTTGACGTGAGCGCTCGGAGCAGAAAAATCACGCAAACCTGTGCGTCTGGGATGGAAACATTCAGGTTCCTATCCAGGTATTCCAGAACCTCCGCCAGTCCTAGTGCTTGAAGGGTAAGTCTGGGAGGTCCAGAAAACCACTGGCGCCTGGGCAACTTCCTGAGCTCCTGGCTTTGAGAGCTCGAATCATAAGCCAAGGCATGTGGGAGATAGAAGGAAGGGACCCAAGTCTGTGGTGGCTCCTTCTGCCATTAGTGGGTCTTTGGCTCCAGTGATGGTGGCCCCTCTGGTGACCCAGGTGCCACCTTCAGTTCCCCCGTCCGAGGTGTCGGGTTTGCCTCCTGCACCTTTGATGGCTGTGCATCAAAGCGAGCAGCTGGTGATTCTGTTAGCTCCGTTTGAGCTGGGTACCCTGCCTCCCACCCTTGAGAGCTAAGTTTAACTCTAGCTCATGAGGAACAACCTTTGTGGTAGGAGACTTTGTCTTCTTCCACTGTTGCCATCACTGTAGCCGAATCCGAGCTGACTCTGATGGAGAAGCTTGCTGCTTCTGTCTTGAGTCAGCTCGTTCTTGGCCCTGAGGCTTGGGAGTTCCCGGAAATCTCTGAGGCTCCCTCCTGCCAGCAGATTATTGAGCTCCTGAACCAAGTCTCCAGATACCCAGCAGGTTCCCCCTAGCCAGCAGACGCCTTTTGTTGGTGGCTGCTGAATGCACTGCAAGCAGTCTGCTGGAAGCCCCCATCTCCTGCTGAATGTGAGCCGAGCAGACCGGGGTGGCATTTTTAGGCTGCAACAACTTCTGGGGAAGTCTTTGCTACCCCAATGCCAAGCATGGTGACAGTCACCCCTTGCTGTCACAGTTGGCTCCCCCATTGCCTACGGACAATTAGTTGTTCGACGTGGCTTTGTTTCTCACCACTCCCCACACAGAGGTGGAGGATGAGCTTTGGTTTTCATATGTGTCGACTAGCAGATCCTGGGTGAGGTTGAGGGTGCAACTGGCATGCCATTCTTTTGCTGATTATGGTCAAGCTCATCGGTGACCGTCAAGCCCATGGAACAGCTTTCGGCAACCCTGGACCCGACACCTGCTCTGCTGTTGGGCTTTCACCATGTCAAAGCTCTGATTCAGAGCCTGGTTGGTGACCAAGCTATGGTCCCACCAGAGGAGGAGAGGCACGGGGCTGTTGCGCTGTCCTGCCAGGGCTTGTCCCTGGAGGACACGCAGCAACACAGCCCCATACCTTTTTTTGTCTTTCGTGGCTGAGTTTTATTCCCAGCTCACAGCCAAGACTCGCGGCACACAGGTTTCCACATAGCTGCTGCAATCTGGGTATCTGAGGCAATTAAGGGCGACTCCTCGCTAAGCCAGAAGTCCAGGGGAGCTGGTATTCTGTACTTCAGCAGATCTTTTTGTTGGGTTCACTGCCAGTAGACTTGGACAGGGAAGAGTGTGATGCTCAGCAGCCAAAGTCCCTCATGGCTTCTGTCAAGGCCTTCAGGCGATTGTAGGAAGATGACAGGGGATCTGTCCTAATAGTTTCCTTCTCCGACGTGCTGCTGGGTGGCTGTGAGGTGTCTCCTGGATGACCTCGGGGGCTTTGTGCACATCACAGAGGCTGTGCGGGTTGGTTAGACCTGGCGAGCAGTTGACCACCAGCACTCTGGAGGTGAGCCTTCATTTGTTGCAGAGGGACACCTACCTCGAGGGTCAAAAGTTGCCTGACACCTTGTTTTGCAGAGCCCAAACGGGGTCTCTCTTCTCCGGAACTCTGTGCAGAGGAGAGATGGCGGAGGTTGTTCCCAGGGCACAGGACCTTCGGGTCCACTCGACCTATCATGGCGTCGACCAACTCTTTTTGGTCACTTTTCACCTTGGCTGCCACAGCCCCCAAGCAATATTGCAAGTTTTCCCATATGGCCCCCACTTGTCCCTCAGCTTGTGTTTCCTCTGCAGGACCCCAAGCAGGATGGTGGCCAGTCATAGACCTGTCGATGCTGATCACCTTCCTGAAGTCCTGCCCTGTGGATGGAGACCCACCAGTCAGTGGTAGCAGCCTTGTGACCCATGGAGTGGACGAGGTCCCTGCATCTCCAAGATGCATTCTTCCACATGCCAAATGTGGAGACTTCAGAGAATTATCTGTGGTTTGCATTTGCAAACTGGGCCAAGTTTTCCAGTTCAGGGTGTTTCCATTTGGCCTTACCACAGCTCCACTGGTGTGCACCTGGTTCACGCAGACAGCTGCTGGAGGCGATACACTTAGTACTCCTCCACTCCTGGGACCAGTGGTGGAACACAAACATGCCCTTATAATGTGTGACAACAGGACCACTGTCACAGCCTTCCTCAATCAACAGGCAAGGCGGGACACGATCCAAGAAAAGTTAGCTAAAGGCATCACTCGATGGTTGTGCGAACACAATGTCTGCATGCATACACAATATACACGTCCTGGGACATCAGAACGTCCCATCCTGGCAAATCAACTCTCAAGGAGTAGGGATGGAGTGGTCGCTCCACTCACAGGTTGTTCAGGCTATGTGGGCCAGATGGGGATCTCCACATGTGGACTCGTGCGACTCGTGACTCTCAAGAATTTGCCGGTGCCATATATATATATATATATATATATATATATATATATATATATATATATATATAATTCATGATTACGGTCTAAATTGTTTTGTCAATGTAACAAATCATTTTATATTCAACACAATGTGCCCGTACCTACATGTATACCCCCTTGCACAAGAATATATTCAAAGGCTTTAAACTTGCCACATTTAGTTGCACTTGCCAAAAGTACTGAGCCTAAATGTTGAGACTATAGCTTTGTGTACATATGTTGTGACTAAACTTGGTTTTCCTTGGATGACAAAATGTATCTCTTTGTTGCTAGTGAAAGGATCTCAAAGAAATGTATGAGTGGACACAGGCTGGACAAACCCTATTTTTGTCAATTTATGAAAAAGGAAAAATGTTTTTGCTTTGGCAGATTAAACATCATAACAGCCCCCATCACATATCACATACAGTGATGTACATTGTGGAGAGATGACCGGTGTGCTTTAAACAATGGAGATGAAATAAAGGGAAATTGGAAAAACATATATCCCAAAGAACTAATAATAAATCTGGACAATGAAAGTGATACCAAAGCTACTTTCCTTGATCTGGATATAGAAGTAAAGAACAACCAGTATGTAACGAAAACATTTGACAAGAGAGACCAGTTCAAATTTGATATTATCTCCTACCCTGATCTTACAGGAAACATTCCAGAGAAACAAGCATATGGAGTTTGTATGGGACAAGTGATACATATTGCTAGAAACACTACAATTTGTAGCGGTTTTGTCAATAGAGTCAGAACTTTGTTGTAAAAACTACAATGCAAAGGTTATAAAAAACCAACAACTACACAAAACTGTGTTGAAATTTTTCCACAGATATGATGAAATACCTGAAAATACAACACTAACTCAAAAACATTAGTCAAACAATGTCAAGATGGAGCTTGAAATGACAAGTGTAGTCCTCAATGTGTTCAGAGTGGTAAGAGGGAAAGTACCCGGGGTAGAGTATACTTAACCCACCTAGCTAGAGAAGTTCTCTAGTCCATCTTAAGTCGGGAAAACCAGGATCATACTCATTTTTTGCAGGATTTCTTTCATTTCAAACATCATCCAGTATAGTGGAAGAAATGGCTTCCAGCTAATACCTTAGTACACTTTACCTCATAACTCCTCCAGTCAACTTTATGGTGCTAAAAATTGTATTACTATTTACCTGTTTATACCAGTGTTGGTATGGTGGAATAGTGTATGAAGCTTTTCAGTTTCAAAGGAGACATCCGTCCATCCTTCCTTCCATCAACAAAAAACTTTGAAGTGGCATCATTTTACTAACTACACTGGGTAGGACTTTCATATGTGGGTAAATGATTTATAGTGATGGTCACTGCAGATTTATACCAGTACTGTCATACTTCACTGGTTACATCATGTCTGAATGAGCATTGTGTAAAAACTCAGGACTGGCATGAATTATGCTGGCGAGACATTCATGCCGCCCCCCCCCCCCCCCCCCCGCATGTCTATGTTAATTACAAAAAAAAGAAAAAAAACAGCTAGTGTTCGTCAGATCAGATTATCAAAATGATTTCTGGATCCTGGTTCCTTGTGAAAAAAATCTTTCCTTCAACAGTGATGGGAATTGTCAACTGATCAGTTGATTTTCTGGGTTTTTTTTTTTTTTTTTGTAAATGTGTCATTACTATTCTTTAAATTATTAGACACTTAAATTTCAGTGTTTTGTAGCTCACTTCACATGTTCCTACAAAAATATCATTCTCTGCTTCAAGTACAAACATATCAGTAGTTCCGGAGGATGGGAAAAAAGTAGTCCAGTTAAACCACTTTTATCCACATGCTTTGTGTGCATTTTACCAAGGAAAGTGTTTGATTCCTTTCCAATAAAGCGTTAAAGAGTTCAGTTCCGATAAGAATCCATGTCTTGGATACCCTTCCTGTTTGGCTATATGACGCAAAAGACTTAATTTTGTGGTACGTTTTGTACCATTTATGTTTCATCCTCCACAGTACCAGTCTAGTAAAAGCTACGTTGTACCATTTCTGTACCACCATTGTGGATGTCTGGTATGTGATCAGGGGATGTCACCACAACAGCTCCATCGTCCATTTTGCTGTCTGTCAGGACATTATAAATCAACCTGAAGTGGTTCATATGCCAATGATAGGTTATTACCACTGCTATAATCAGGATGGGCGTCAAATTGTTCATAAGGATGGTCAGTTGTAACATTTGTTTCATAGACAGACAGCGCATGGGTGCCTTTATCTGTTGGAGTGTTGATGTATGTGTGTTGTGATGAACTAGTTTCCATGCCGTCAGCACCAGTGTGTACAGGAGGATCAATGTGGCCTTCAGTTTGTGCTTGTTGCCTTACCGTCTGACGATCTCGGTGCCTGATAACAAAACATAAAAAAGTATGGTGAAGTGAAAATAGCAGTTAAACATTGTCAACTTTACAACAGTGACTTACTATACGTATGAGGTCTTGTGTGACTTGCTCATGTTTATTTGCCAAAGGGGGCACTATCTACATATTATGCCATCAGACTAAAGTCTGCTTTACAGGTGTCTAGTGATTCTCTACGACTAACTGAGCCAAAATGTGTTTCATGATATAAAATTCCATTTCTGGAAAAGTAATTAGATTAGACTTGCCAACTTTATAGGATATATAGAGCATGTCCAGTGCTAGAAAGTTATATAATATCATTGACCCAGCTTGACCTATTTTTATGAGTTCACCATGCCTGTAAAGTTGAAAAAAGATGATTTTGTAATGGCAGGGTGTAGCTTGGACATGAATGGCAATGTCAGCACAGCACAAAGCCCATGGGCCTCTTGTACCATATAATCCGGGTGACCTTGATCTTCTGTCCCAAGGTCACTGAGGACATAAAGTTAAGGACTGAATCATTGTTGTCTTGGCACATGCAACAATATCCATCACAGGAATTGCACAAATAAACTATGGTTACTTGTTGAGCAAAGTGCCATTTGGTGGACAAATGAGGCACTTCAATCACATAAGCTTTGAATGTTCAGAAACCACCTGAGGATTCACAAGTTTGAAATGAAGATGTAGGTGTAGCCAATTTATCAGCACAGCACTAAGCCCACGGGCCTCTTGTTTCAAAAGCAATGACCTCTCTTGAAAAGGTATTAACAGTACTTCAGGTAGTTTTAGCTTGCAGGCTTAATATGCCCCGCATATTGAAAAGACTATAAGATGCACATTGTCTCAATCACTGAGTTTGATCAAGGAATTTTTTTGCATGAGCACAGTGTTCAGCTTTTGCAATGAATATGGTATATGGCTTAGAAAGTGGGAAAAAAACTCAGGCCTAGTGCATAGGGAAACCTGTATTTTAAATGTTACATATACAAGGAAGTTGAGTATCAATGAGTTTTTCGAGGATTAGAAAAAACAATCATTGCAGCATGAAGCTATATTTATTGATGCAGTAGAACATGTACCTGTTTTCAGAGTGCACTTCCATGACCTCATAGACAGATGGCACATGTGTGCTTTCATCTGTTGGAGTGTTGACGTATGTCTGTTGCCATGCAGTAGTTTCCATATGGTCAGGACCAGTGTGTTCAGTTGTATTAATTTGGCCATTAGTTTGTGCCCGTTCTCTCACAGTCTCATGATCTCTCTGCCTGATAACAATGTATAAAAAAGTATCACGGTGAATCGGGTAAGGAGTTTAATATATGTTAATTCCCACTATTTGTGGGAGATGATGCAGTAAAACTTGTACTCGAATGTTCTCAACTTTACAATGGTGACTTTCTATAGTTGTGAAAGCTTTTTTTGACTGTCTCATGTTTATTTGTTTAAAGGGGGCCCCAAGTAATCTTCATATTATACTATCAGAGTAAACCCTGCTTTACAGGGGTCAAGTGATCATCTTTACCCTTAATGGCTACCACTGTTCCTATTGTCCACCTGGGGAGCTAAGGGGATTTTCATAATAGGGGACTTAAGATCTATACTTTACATATTGTGGCATTATCTTTGCATAATTATACGTAATGGTAAATATTCTGATATTTTTGTTATGTCTACATTCTCTGAGTCAAAAAAGTCTGTGTTTGATGTGCCATTGTTATGAGAGGAACAGTCAGGCTGCTGGTTCAAATCAAGTGCAAGGATTGTAAGTGACGTCCAGCAGATCACTTTGACTAGGGTGACTGAAGGAGGTGGCTGATTGGTCTGAGGAAGGATGAAATGTGTCACACAAGACCACTACAACAAGCATGCCATTTTTTCCTTGCCTTGCCTTGTCTTTCTGCCTATGCCTCAAAAGGTTTAATAGAGGAGGTTTTACTGGCATACATGAAAAGCATAAATATTGTTATAAGGTCAGACACAAGTAGTGCTATATTCATTTTGGGCGTGCTTGTAGCATTAATTACATGAAGTCAGAGTTTCAGCACACATGCATACTGCTGTATAGTATTTACTCCAATAGTAGCATGTGCCCCAATGGAAGCACACCCGCTTGTGATAGCGTCCTTAGTTTGCAAGTTAGCCCAATATAACTTTTATGACTTATAGGGTGCATGAAAATATAGGTCACTTTTGATTTTGGTGGCACCACCGACGATATCATGCAATATCAGGGTCAAAATGTGAAAATCTTGTGAACATTGTAGCATCTTTTTTAAAAATTTTTTTGGCAGATTTCACAGAATTTGGTAGGATTGTTGGGAGTGGGTCAAATCTAAATTGACGATGATGCTAGTGATGCCACCTGTAACTTGACAGAAATTGTGATCCAAAATATGTTTGAAGATATAAAATTCCATATCTGGAAAAGTAATTTATAAGACTTGCCAAATTGATAGGATATATATACAGCATGTCCAATGTTAGAATGTTATATATTATCAGTGACCATGACCTATTTTTGTGAGTTCACCATGCCTGCAAAGTTGAAAGAGATGATTTTGTAATGGCAGGGTGTAGCTTGAACATGAATGGCAATGTCAGCACAGCACCAGGCCTATGGGCCTCTTGTATTTCATATCCGGGTGACCTTGATCTTCTGTTCCGAGGTCACTAGGGATGTGAAGTTGAGGACTCAATCATTGTTGTCTTGGCACATTCAACAATATGCATCACCGGAATTGCACAAATAAGCTGTGATTACATGTTGAACAAAGTATCATCTGGTGGACAAATTAGACACTTAAATCACATAAGCTTTATATGTTCAGAAACCACTTGAGGATTCACAACATTGAAATGAAGATGTGGGTGTAGCCACAGTGCTGAGCAGAGCTTATGCTCATGGGCCTCTTGTTTCAAAAGCAATATGACATGTCATGAAAAGGTAGACAGTACTTCTGGTAATTTTAGCTTGCAGGCTTAATGTGTGGCGCATATTGAGAAGAATGTAAGATCCACATTTTCTCAATCACTGATGAGTTCGATGAAGGAATTTTTTTTGCATGGGCACGGTGTTCAGCTTTTGCAATGAATATGGTATATGGCTTAGAAAGTGGGAAAAAAACTCCGGCCTAGTGCATAGGGAAACCTGTATTTCAAATGTTACATATACAAGGAAGTTGAGTATCAATGAGTTTTTGGAGGATTAGAAAAAACAATCATTGCAGCATGAAGCTATATTTACTGATGCAGTGGAACATGTACCTGTTTTCAGAGCGCACTTCCATGACTTCATAGACAGATGGCACATGTGTGCCTTCATCTGTTAGAGTGTTGATGAACGTCTGTTGCGGTGAAGTAGTTTCCATGCTGTCAGGACCAGTGTGTTCAGTTGTATTAATTTGGCCATTAGTTTGTGCTCGTTCTCTCACAGTCTCATGATCTCTCTGCCTAATAACAATGTATAAAAAAGTATAATGGTGAATTTGGTGTGGAGTTTATATGTTAATTCCCACTATTTGTTGGAGATGATGCATCTCTCCACATATTATCTTTACACTTTCTCAAATAATGAAAAATTTCCATAGTAAATTTTTTGTAATTTTATAATGCGGTATTGTAGTTATGGTTCCTTGCTATGAAATTTCCTTTACAGGTAATATTCATTTGCAAAGTGAAAAAATAAATATGCCTCCACTGAAGTGGATAATTTTTTTGCATATAGATGTGTAGATCTTAAGGTGGAAGATCTGAAGCCAGCACCTTTGGATGACCTCAAAACACTTTTTCATATTTTTGGATAGTTTGATATTTAAACTTCATGTTCCCCAAAACTCAGATGTGTGAACATGAAATTTGTATGAGAAAATTGAGCTCAAAACTTTTGTTTACCCTGAACAGTTTCAGCAGTGCGGAGTACATGGGGTTTGTTTGCATGGGCCTGATAATGAATCATGTTATTGTTTGTACTGTCATTAGTCCATGATTCGTGGAAACCAATTGAGCCATTGACAAGGGTCACTCATAGGGAACAGGAAACCATTAGCCATGGAGAGAAGAAAGGGCCATTACCGACTATTCACTACCATTGTTCTATTGAGTAACCACTTCAAAATTCTCTATTGATGTGAAAACAAATTAGCACAATCCACTTACTGGGCCCCGAATATGGAAAGCTGCATGTGAACCCACACCCAACCAAACAAGCTTAGAGTGATGTTCCCAAGTTAAAAAAAGTCAAGTTTTAAGCCACAAAATATACTTTTTTTTTGAATGACAACATCACAGAGGTAAAGCTACAAGTTAATTTCACACAATTATTAAAACACTGGACAGAAGAAATGAGTATATGTCATATTACAGCCATAAATGTACAAGAATTGGCAACTTTTTCCTTCAATGCGATTTTCTCAGAACTGTTTTTTCCCTCAACCGCTGCAATTTATATCTTGCGTCACAAACATAAAAATTGCCTTATCACATGAAAATCAACGGACATCAAAAGGAAACTGCCACATCCAAGAGCAGTTCCCACAAATTTTTTTTCTGACAACCCCTTCCCTGACTTTTTGAGCAATTTATAGAAAGAAAATGAACAATCTGTCAGGACTAGCTTAAAAATCCTATAACTTTTTATTTATGCTATTTCAGGACTCAGCGTTGAATTTGATCGAGGACATGGAGATATATTTTCAATTCCTTCTGATTTCAACTTTAAAAAAAAAAAAATTTGTACGACCTTAACACGAAAAATGTGAAAATCCTACCAAGTCAGAAAGAATGCTATAAAATCTAAAAAAAAATCCAATCCTGCAAAAAAACCCCTATGGATACAAATCTATGGATGTGTAGTCATTGGAAAATATATAGGTTGAATGTACTTGTGCAAAAATTAAATGGGTAGTATCGATCCAAAGTTGCCAGTATCCCTGCGCGCTAGCTTCACATCGTCCACCTTAACCAGAAGTCTTAGTACACAGGGAAGCCACAATGTACTTATCCATACATTTTTCATGCACAGTAATAGGAAAAATGACTGAGCAGGAATTTGGCAAAACAAATTTTAGGAAGGGCAAAATTTTGTAGGTTATTTCCTTTACAGATGCTGATAGCTAAATCATAGCCTTTTTGGTACATTTTTGTACGTTAAGGACGGGGCTAGCTAAATCATAACGGCTTTCAGACCCCCTGTTTTTTTCATACGGTTTCGTACGTAACAAATGCCAAAAGGATATAGGAGGCTTTGCTGGCACACATGTGTAACATATACATTTTTATAAGGTCAGACAGGTGTACTGCTATTCTTTTTGGCTATGCTTGTGTCATTAGTTATACCAAGTCAAAGTTTCAGCACACTGTATTCATTCCAATAGTAGCAAGTACATTATACCCTAATAGAAGCACACACCCCAAACTTTTCCTCTTGTGTATACTCAACATACAGTATCAAAACAATACTCAACATACAATATCAAAACAAATTAAGTTTAACATGTTTAGTATCAATGAGTTTTTGGAGGATGAGGAAGAACTATTATTGGAGCATAAAGCTTTACTGATGTAGTGGTACATGGTCTGGTACCCGTCTTGAAAGACCACTCCAATATAAGACCAGCTGTCCTGAACATGCTGAAAGACCAACTCTTCAATGGACTTTCTTTAGTACTTTCCTGTTCCTTATAATACCCATGAGAGACCACCCATCTTGAAAGACCACAACTTGGCCACGCCTGAAGGATGGTTTTGCCAGCCAGGTTTTACTGTACATTACCCATGCAGTTTATTTATGTTCTCAATTGTGTGAAAGCATTAAGGCAGCGTACCTTTGTCTGCAGAGAAGAACCAGATTGGTAACAAGTGCCACCAACAGGAGAACCAGAAGGGCGGCAAGAACGCCTGCCACGCGTGTGTACTGACCACAGTGACATCTATCTGCAATAGTCCAATTGACAACTCCGTACCATAATATCATATCTGTTCGTAAAAAGTGAGCATGCTGGTGACATATCCCTTTAAAACTTGGATCAGTACATGTAACTGCACATGTACTTTATATGCAATACTTAATTTTCTGAGGGAGCCTCATATCTGTGATAAACAGTTAAACTGATGAAACTTGTAATCTAGCTCAACACTGCATTTAATTGTGCACCAGATGTGTCTCAGGAACCCTGAGGCCCCCAGTTAGGAAAAAGATTCTCCTTATCAGATAAATAACTTTATCCAGTAATTGTAGCTGTATCAGCCCTAAAAACAGGAAGATCTGCACTGGATGATAACTTAATTCATATCAGCCTAATAGAAAGCCATATCATCCTTGTTAAGCTTGGGTACTACTTTTTTTTCTCCTGATTTGGGAGATCCCTGCCTTATTTGGAGAGAATTATGGGTCATAGGTCAAGGTCAGTATCAGATGATCTTTTGTCTGAATCCTGATTGATTTGCCCGATTTCCATTACAATTCAAGGATTGGACTTGGAGGGTCTTCCTCTCTCGGTCAAGCATCCACATCAGATAACATCTCTTGAATGCCACACAGGCTGAAACGTTTGGTATCGAAATGCTGGTTCTGCCATGGCAAATTTGTCGGCTATGCCCCTTCAGGTGCCCATAGTGTGTGCCGTAGTTTTGCCCCATCCCTCTCTCCTTCAAGCATCCGCATCAGGTCATGTTAGTACAGCAACAGTCAGCATGGATGTCTCCCACAAGGCTGGAAAGCTATCATTGTCATTCAAGTTAACGTTCCAATTGCCTCTACTATGGACTGTTTCCCTGTTGCATTCTGTGTTTTTTTTGTTTTTTTGGGGGGTTTTTTTTTTTTTTGGTGATTGAATGTAGACCAATGTTGCGCGCATGTGGTGACATGATCACTGTTCCATAAAACCTATTCTTATGCACATGAAAGTAGCATGCTTGTGTATTTCAATTGTTTTCATCAGTAACAACTGGTGCATGTATATTTATACATTATCTATTTAAATCATTTTTACAATACAACTATAATTACTGGATAAAAATAAAACCAACCACGTGAAGAATAATGCAAGCCAGGACAGCCTCGTTCATGGCCAGATCACTCCTCGGGCACTTCATGCACTCAGAGTGATCCAGCCATAAACTCCACTGCCTTTGGCTTGAAGTATTGTATATTTGGTGAGTTTTATTATTTTAGGACAACTGAGTGATATCCCTTTAAAACTTGGATCAATGACTGTGTATTTTATCTGCAATACTTAATTTCCTGAGGGACCTTCCTATCTGTGATACACGGTTAACCTGGTGAGGCTTGTATATCAGTACACTATTGTCATATCTGTGCTTGAAAGGCTAACATGCTGGTGACATTCCTGTAAAACTTGCATCAATAACTGTACTTAATATGCAATACTTAATTTCCTGAGGGAGCCCTATATCTATGATAAATTGTTAACTTGATGAGGCTTGTAATCTAAACACTGCATCAGATGGGTCCGAGGAACCAAGAGGCCCCCCAGTTGGGAGAAAGATTCTCCTTGTCAGATTAATTACTGTAGCACAACTAAATGCAAGGGAAGAGAGCAAAAATGTTGCGGTCCCTCTAGGCAGCCTTTGAAGTACTCAGAATATGACTGGTACAACCTTTAAGCATGCTGTAACCATCATGAAGCAGATACAACAGTACATGTATAGTACTGTAGTGATAAAAAATGAGAAAAGAAATATGTGGTCAGTTGACACCTTATTAAATGGTAGAAAATTATTATGCAAACAAATGAACAGAAGCAACAGTGCCACATCCAAGGTGTAGTACTGAACCCCCAAAATATCATAATCTAATCTGTCTATGCTTCAAAGCCAATCCAGTGGCTGTCTTTGTTTTAGCCTATACATTAATTAATCTATATTATCACAATTAATTCTTTTTTTTTTTTAATTAAAAAACTTAAACACCCAGATTAATTTATAAATGGGTCATCAGCCGGAATCAAGCATGCTTTGCAGCCTCATGTGAAATTGCATGGCAAGTCCATGTAAGTGACTGCTAGCTGCGCCACATAAATGTTGATAAAATATTATTTCATTGTCAGCTACACACTTCTGACTACTGCCATTACATGTAGAATGGTATTTCATTAGTCTGTAAGTGTGGCATAAGCCACTGTAAATTGTAAGTGTTAAAGTAGCTGATTCTCAGTGCATTAAAGCATTTATTTAAACTTGCCCACTGATGATTCTTAGAAATATTTGCTCCCAACAGTAAGTGCTAATAACACCTCTACACCAGACCAAGTTCTGCATGTCTATATAGTACTGTAGTTTGGAGGTAAAAGTGTTTGTGAAGTTACTTACTTTAAGGAAAACATCTCATTGAGGGGAAAAGATAAAAGAAAAAGATTTTTTTTTTTTTTAATTTTGCGGGTACCCTTATAGTTATCATCATTGAAAAAAAAATTGACGGAGGAAAACAGGTGACATCCAGGGAAGCAACATGTTAGCATGTACATTACTTTATTCTGAAAACTGTTACAGTAGTCCCTCCTTTGAAAGATCACTCCTTTGGGAGACCACCTCCTTTGAGAGACCACAGTTGTCAGGTCTTTCTGTAGTACTTTTCATGTTATTTATACCTCCTTTATGGGACCACCTGCTTTATGTGACGGCCTTTTGGGTGGCACTAGGGGCAGTCTCTCAAAGGAGGGACTACTGTACTTTGTGTATTGGACATATTAACCCTAAGTTTTCTCATATTAACTGGGTCAAAACCAGCTGATTGTCAGGGTTGTATGCTTCAATATATTTGACTAATTTCAACTGTAACGAAAAACAATTTCAATGAGAACTAGCTTACATGGTGTATGTGACCTATATATCAAGATAACATTTCCCAGGTCAACAAATTTCCTTGATTGGACACTTAGCACTGAAACCCATACCAAGGAAAGCTGTCAACTCAGTTTTAAACATTATGTCAAACTTGGTCTCTTTATTAAAGGGAAAAGGGTATGTAGGATGAGAAAGCTTTTAGACGTCAGTTGCCCGCTAAGACAGACTAAGTTAAGCTATCATTACTGTGTGCACGCTCCACAGTCAGACAACTGGAACAATAGTCTGTTTAGCAGGCAAGGACATCAGATACATTTAATGGACATATGTATTTTGCTATCTTTTCTGATTTTGTTCCTCAAGAAAAGCTCAAATTTTGCTCGTCTTCATTTTAGTTACAGACTTCTTACCTTTTTCTGCTGCTGAACTTGTGTCTGTTTTGGTGACAAATTCCGTAGGGTTGGATATAGGTGCTGTTGATAGAGTGCAAAAAATGTATGATATGCCTCAAAATATGAAGAATACAAACTTGGACCCAGTCATCAGTCAAGTTGAGAACCATTATGTCCAGCAAAATTTTTTTTCACTTACTCAAGCCAGATTAACTGTTCCTTGGCCTGTGACCAATACATTCCAGTAAATGTAGTTATTTTCATGTAATTACATTGAAATATTTTCATGATTTCAGCATTTAAGACATTTAACTGACATTATTATTTCAATATTTTTGGACATGAATCCTATTAAGCCTATGTTAAAATACCAGTTGCATGGTTATGTTTTTACATGTATGTTTACAATTTTGTGCCATATGCCGGAAATGACCAAAAATCAAAATACAGAGGTTGAATTATGTGATTTTACTATATCAGAAAGTTGTATATGCAAATAAATCATGTATCAGGGGTAAAATGACCTGCTAAACATTCTGTGCGAAGACAATTGACAATAGGCTTAATCCTTCAGTGCCAAATTTTAGACTCTGTCAACAGCTTTTCTCAGCACATTGCACCCAATGCAGGCCGAGAAAAAGCTGTTGACCTGGGGTATTTTTTCTGGAACTATAGGCATGCTGGTACTTCAATGAAAGGTTTTTTTATGAGAAATAGGAATCTGGGATCCTAATGATAATTCAGACTAGTTTAACTTAAAAGTAGATTGACTTGAGACGTGATTGGCACTCAAAGAGTCAATGAAAGAGTTAAAGCCTTGCAGATTGTAGATTGACAGCTTCTTTTCACTCTTTCACTGCCAACTGTGACCAAAGTTGAACCACATAAAATGATCTGCTCTGACTTATAATAAGGATGCTAGATGCATGATCCTTATAAAAGGACCTTTTATTCAAGTACCAGCCTGTAGTTACATAAAATACAGTAGTCCAGGTCAACAGTTTTCCTCAGTGTGGTTTGGGTGTAGTGCACCCATAGCCTGCCAAGGAAAGCTGCTTACTAGGTCAAAAATGTAGCACTGACAGAGTTTAACACAATTGGATGAGGAAATTATACAGTCAGAGGCTTAGCAAAGGTTAATTTTTCATTTGGTAAAATTAAGCCAAAATTACTGAATTTCTGTATTAAACTTGATTATGCAGCACATGCATGATCTCTGTCCTAGTTTAACATTTGACTGTCAAAAATTACAAAGCAATTCCTTACCACTTGTCGGTGGTCTTTCAGAAAAAGACCTTGTTGTGCTGACGCTATGAAAGACAGTGGTATTGCACGGAGCACTGGGGTCTGTGGATGAAAGATACAAAGGTCAAAGTACATCTGATCAAGTCCAGAATAGAATTTCACATTTTTGCCACAAATTTTTATGTTTGATTCAACGGTTAACACAGAAAATTGAATTTTTAGCTGTCCCGATTTGAAATCCTTCGACAGTTACCTGTGAAGCAGACCCAAGCTCCATGTTACATCGATGTACTCCACTGGCGAGTGTAGTAGAGATAATTTGCTTTGGAGGCCACTTGGATAGTGGCTTATTCAAGAACATGCACTTCGTGCTTTAAAAAATCAATTTTTCTGCTTTTAATTGTACTGAATTCTGCTTTATTCGTAACTGAATTAAATGGCCTCCATAAATAGTATAATCTGATAATCAAAACATGCTGGCGGTACAAGGCAAGTAATTTTTTTGGCATGCATGGTGACCTAGAATGCTGCAGAAATGATAAACAGAAAGTGGTGAAGTAGTGCGAAAATGCAAAGCAAAAAGTAAGTACGGCCTGAAAGCAAACATCAGAATTATAACTGATGATTTTGCCAACATACAAGAAATAAAATCATTAAATCACAGTATTAAGGACACATTACAACACCATAGGTCACTTAAGCTGGTCTCCACGCACTTAGGTGCTTTGCCAGAGCTCCCAAAAAAATTTTCCGTGGGTCCAGTGCCGTACCATGCTGCTGCAAAGACTGTCCCAGGTGCCCTGTAGCGTGTCACAGCACCCCTACTGTCAGTAATGCGTACTAGCGAGCATGCGCAATCAGTTTCCTTCTCTGGTGTCCATCTATGGTGGACGCGTATTGTTGGAAGCTCCCGCCTTTTTCTTACCATTTTCGGTACTTTTGTGGTTTCTTGTGCGTCGTGAGATAGTCGATAGGTTCCCGGGAACTGGTCCTATCTCCGGTTAGTTCGTTCAGGGTACGGGCAGTTGAGGTGCATCCATGAATTTGGATGCAGATTTGGACGTCCGTTGGGACGTCAACCATCACAGGATGGCATTCTGGGATGATCATCCTGCATGCCGTTCCTGCATGCGTAGGAGCGGTGTGTTCTGCACTGAGGAGAGTCCATGCGACGTTTGTCGACGATGGACTCCCTATCAGTGGCAGAAAGTCCGTTGGGCTGACGTGAGGTCGGCCAGACGAAGGCTGCAACGTGCAGAGTCACGTTGTCAGCGAGAGGACAGTGTGCCTCTCGAGGGATCGGTGGCTGGCTTCGCGGCACGTGCTGCAGATGCAGCCATCCAGGCACCTGGCAGCTTGCCACGTCGTGTGCCAGCTGGTCCTCGAATCGAGGCACGTCCTCGATTCGAGGCTTCCATTGGTGGGCATGCCAGTATGAACAAGCTTGTTCATGCTGGTCCTCGAATCGATGCCCCTGATCTTCGATTCGAGGATCGGCCTCGAATTGAGGATGGTCCTCGAATCGAGGCCCCCATGGTAAAGGTGCCGTCTACGGACGTTGAGTGGACTGTGGTAGAGAGGTCCCGTTCGCGGGTTCCCCCCACAGCCCCTTCTGCTACAGTGAGCAGGTCTGTAGGCAAGTGTCCCTCCCGTCCTGTCTGCCCTACTGCCGGCCGTTCGTCGGTAGTTCGGCGAAAGGACGGAACCTTGGTAGTCACTAAGGCAGTGAATACCAAGGGGGGGGGGGGGGGGAAGTCAGTAGTCTCTTCAGGTAGAGATAGGGTGACGTTGTCATCACTACCTGTTGGTACTGCTCCTCCAGGCTTTCCTCCCTGTGCCCCGCCGGGTCAAGCTTCGGCTGTGCAGGCGGAGGTGACCGCCCAAGTGATTATGGGCAAAGTGGAGGCGCTGTTTGCTGCGGTCGGCGAACGGCTGGACAAGTTGGAGCGTAAGGTTTCCTCCGGGGGACCTGAGATAGATCGCTCCTCCTTCCCCTGCCCACTCGGTGTTGCCTGGCCCCCCTTGTGAAAGTGGGGCCGAGTCTTCCCCCGAGTTGACTGCACCTAAGCCTAAGGTGGCTAGTGCGGTCAAGGCGATGGCCCCCACTGTGTCCTCCGTGGTGTCCACGGGCGTTTCTGGGTCTCTTGGGGACCAGGTGACAGACCGGAAAATAGTCCTCGGTGGTGAGGACTCAGCCATTACGGTCACTTTTGGGGGGGGGGGTGAGAGATCGGCTTCTCGGCCAGTTTCTCCCCTACCTCCCTCCCCTGGCCGCGAGCGTTCGCGCTCCCGCCACGGGAGGGAAAAGAAGAAAAGGAAGAAGAGGAAGAGGCGTCATCGGCACCTCTCCTCCTCTCCGTCACCGGATGGGAAGGTACGTCGCCAGAGCTGTCGCTCAGGCGTTTCGCCTGCCGGAGGGAGGCAGGTCTCTCCCTTGGCAATTCCCACTCCAGATGGTGGTACAGTGGTGCGCGGATCGGATGACTGGGTGCCTAGTCCCACTGGGGGAGTCGATCGGTCCGGGTTGGAGGCTCGGCCATCTTCTCCCACCCCAATGGAGATTGATCAGGCGGTCGATGTTTCTTCCGTTGGGGAGGTTTCCTCTGCTGTGACCTATGCCGATGTGGCGGCGGGCCGGGGCGCTTCGGCGCTTGAGCCTTCCCCTGCAGAGGCTAAAGGAATGGCTTTGGAGACAATTGGGCCGGTGCAAGAGGTTGCGGCAAGTGTCGCTCCCCCGGCCCCTAGGCCTATTCGCCTAGTGCGTGCCGGCAGGCCGGTGTCACCTCCTCCCACTGGGGAGCTTCTGTAGGGGATCTTGCCCGAGGAGACTCTTTGTGTCTTGGAGGAACTGCAGTCTCAGTACGGTTCTGGGACTCCGGCACCAGCCGCAGAGGCTCCCACAGTGTCGGGACCTCTCCCCGACGCCAAGGCAAGGACTGAGGAGGAGCGCCTCGAGGATGTTCTCCTTGCGTCGGGGGACGATCTGGAGGATTGTCCCACGGCCGAAGACATTCTTGACCTCGATTGCTCGGATTTTCCAAGTGAGGATTCCGAGCATGAGGAAGGGAGCGCTCGTTTCTCCCGCCTTGCGGCTGAGCCGAAGGAAGCCGAGTCTCGTCCACTTCTCGCGGCCGCAGAGCGGGCGAAAGCTCTCCAGTGTACGGCTTCAACCGAGGAGGTGGTAGACCAGGCAGACCGGTCTCCCTCTAAGACGGACAGGCCGGGGTCCGTGTTTCGGGCAAACATTGCTTTTATGCGGGATACCCTTCCCGGGGAGGCTGTCCCACACCCCACATCGGTACAGCCAAAGGCAGTGCCGATGTCGGTCGACGGAGTGGAGGCGGCACCCAAGTTAGAGGTGCCTTTCTCCACTTTCGTGGCTGGGAAGTTGGTTGAATTGTCAACAGAACTCTCTGGGTCTAGCGATGCGCCAGAAATGGGATCCTCCGGGGACGGCCTAGCCCCGGGTAGGTTGCTGGCAAAGCCGAAGTCCAGACTGGAGTTGTACAGGACGAGTCGATCTGTGTATAACTTCTCCCCTGCGACAGTGGACGCTCCCTTACGGGACCGCGCCGTCAAGGAGTCTGAGTTTGTAACCCTGCCTCTCTCATCCCTCTGGCGGTTTGAGCAGGATGCACGGGTGATGACTATTGTGGGCTCCTTCCTGGACTGTTCGGGGTGTTCTGCCATGCGCCTTTTGGAGGAGGCGCGTGACGACCCCTCGGCGCCAGCCTCCACCAAGCGTTTGGTGGAGACCCTGCTGGGTCTCGAGCAGTCTCGGGGCCGCGCTGTGGGTCACATTCTTAGCGGGGCCATTACGCTCGATGCAAATGTTAAGTTGCTGCGACGTAATGCGCTCCTCTCTGCGGCCAACCTACCGGCGGAGGTAAGCAAGGCCGCTTACCGCCTGCCCCTGGATCCTGTTAGTCCTGGGCTGTTCGGTCCGGGGTTGGTCCCACTCCTTGACAGGGGGGATCAGATGGCCAAGGAGAAGCGGCAAAAGTCTCTGGATGAGGCTTTGCTGCGGGGTGCGAGGTCGTCCAAAGGGACGGCCCTTCCCCGTCAGCCTGCCGCAGCTGGGCGTGGCACTAGGCCACAGCAGAAGCCGCAGAGGTGGAGGCCGAAGCCGACTAAGAATGGAGGCCAGTCTTCGAGGTTGTTTTTTTCCGGTGCTAAGGGCAACCGGAAACCGGCAACTCGTCCCTAGGGATGCGTGCCGGTCGTCCGACGTCTCTGCGGGCCCACCGGTCTTCGATCCCTCTCCACCTTCTTGGCGAGGGTCGGTAGGCGGGCGACTAGTGTCGTTTGCCGACCAATGGGATCGATTAACGGACGATGTTTTTGTCAGGAATGTCGTCCGTCACGGCTACGTACTGGACTTTGCCGAGGGCAGTCCTCCACTTTCAAGAGTCCCCTTCTCTTTTCCGCCTCGCGTAGAAGCGGACCGGGCACTCTTGGACGAGGCCGTGCAAAAGCTGGTAGACAAACAGGCCATCGAACCAGTGCTCGATGTTGCGTCTCCAGGCTTTTACAGCCGTCTCTTTTTGGTACCAAAAAAAAAGAACGGCGGTCAAAGACCGGTGATCGACCTGTCATGTCTCAACGAGTATCTTGTTGTGCAGCACTTCAAGATGGAGACCCCCGCCACCATCATGGCGGCGATGCGACAGGGCGATTGGGCAACCTCGATAGACCTGGAAGACGCTTATTTTGACATTTCCATAGCTCCGTGCTCTCGGAAATTTTTGCGTTTCATGGTCAACGGAAGAGTGTTTCAGTTCCGTGCTCTCCCGTTCTGCCTTGCGCCGGCACCACTCGTCTTCACTCGGGTCATGAGCGAGGTAGCAGCTTTTGTGCACCGGCAAGGGATCCGGCTGCACATCTATCTGGACGATTGGCTCCTGCGGTCTCAGGACCACGGCCAACTTCTTCAGAACACGCAGTTCTTGTTGAATCTGTGTGCGAAGTTAGGTCTCATTGTGAATCTCCCGAAGTCCAGTTTAACACCCGCGAGGGAGTTTGTTTTTCTGGGGATTCAATTTTTGACAGTCCCTTTCAGCTGTCTCCCATCAGAGGACAGATGGAGGCGACTTGTCTCCCTCTTGAAAATCTTCAGGAGGGCGTCGGCCCCATCGGCACGTCAATGGATGCGTCTGGTAGGGACCCTAACGTCCATGGGTTCTCAAGTTCCCCTGGGGAGGCTTTATCGTCGACCTGTCCAGCTCAGTTTCCGGGATCAGTGGGATCGACAGAGCAGGCTCTTGTCCCAACGTATCTCGATTCAGCCTCACGATCGGCTAATTCTGAGTTGGTGGTCTCGTCGGGCAAATGTGATGCCCGGACAGTCCCTGGTGCCGTTCAGCGCCGAGGTAACTCTGTTTACCGATGCCTCTCTTCAGGGCTGGGGAGCCCATTTGGACTCTGTGACAGCCTCAGGCAAATGGCCTCTTCTGTGGAGGCAGTTTGCCATCAATTGGCTGGAACTGGAGGCGATTCGTCGTGCCCTTCTCCAGTTCAAGTCACAGGTGGAGAACAAGCACGTCCTGGTGATGTGCGACAACTGTACGGCGGTTGCGTACATCAACAAACAGGGAGGTACCAGGTCGAAAAGGCTGTTCTCCCTGGCCAAGTCGATCTTGCTTTGATGCCGTCAGTACGGAGTCAGTATCCAATGTCGGCACATTTCGGGTTGCCTAAATGTCAAGGCCGACCTGCTTTCGCGCCGATCGCAAGTGATTCAGACCGAGTGGTCTCTGAATCCCAGGGTGGTGGAAGCGATCTGGGCCCTTTGGGGCCAACCGCACATCGATCTCTTCGCCACTGGGGACAATCACAAGATCGACACCTTTGTGTCCCCATTCCCCGACGAATTGGCGTGGGCCACAGATGCCATGTCAATTTCGTGGCAGGGGATGTGGGCGTATGCCTTTCCTCCAACTCCACTCTTACCGAAAGTGTTGCGCAAGATTCGGGAGGAGCAGTGCGAAGTCCTTCTTGTGGGCCCTTGGTGACCCAAGAGGGAGTGGTCCTTGGACCTCCTGGAGTTGAGCTTGGAGCCCCCGCGGGCTCTTCCTCTTCTTCCTCGTCTGCTCCGTCAACCAGGCTCAAACAAGTTCCACCACAACCCGCAGTTTCTCAGGCTTCACGTCTGGAAACTATCGCCTCTGGCGTTGCTTCAGCAGGCTTCTCAAAGGGAGTGGCTGAACGGGTTGCCCGCGGGAAACTTCGTAAGTCTTCTTTGAAGATCTATGACTCGCGTTGGAACAGGTTTGCTGTCTGGTGCTCTGCTAAAGGACTATCGCCCTGGGAGACGACAGTCCAGCAGGTCGCAGATTTCTTGTTAAGTCTGTTTGAGGAAGGGCACTTGAAGGTTTGCACCATCGAGGGGTACAAGTCGGCCATTGCTGGTACCCTTAAGACCAGGGGGCAGAGTCTGGGGACAGACCCCTTTCTCTGCGGGCTTGTCAACAGTTTTTATACTGATCGGCCAGTAGAGCGCAATGTGGTGCCTCGCTGGGACCTCTCCGTGGTGCTGGGGGCATTGACCAAGTCCCCGTTCGAGCCTAAGGATATGGGCTCGATCGATCTTAAGATCTTGACCTTCAAGATGGTCTTCCTGTTAGCTCTGGCCACAGGTGCTAGGCGCGGGGAGATACACGCCTTAGATAGGTCCCTCATCAGGTGGTCTTCTGATGGGAAGGATGTTTTTCTAAGGCCCCGAGTGGGATTTGTTTCTAAGACACAGGTAGCCCGTGACCCGTCGACTGTTTTGACGGGGTTTTGGGTTAAGTCCCTTTCGGCGACAATGTCGAGGTCCGAACCAGATCGGTCCCTTTGTCCCGTGAGAGCGCTCCGGTTCTATTTAAGTAGGACTGAACCTCATCGAGCTGGGCGGAAACCTCTGTTTCTTCCCCTTAAGCAGACTGAGTCTGGGACCTTGTCTCCTAGCACCATCTCGGGGTGGATAAGGAAAACAATTTCCTTAGCCTACCAGGTGGCCGGCAAGGATGAAGAGCTCAGCCGTCTGCATTCTCTCAGGGCTCATGAGACAAGGGCATTCTCTGCCTCCTGGGGCGCGTTAAAAAACGTGTCAGTAGGGGATATTATGGCTGCCTTACGGTGGCGTTCTCATAATACCTTTACGTCCTTCTACCTGCGGGACTTGGTAGAACAGGAGGAGCGACTGTTGGCGCTGAAGTGCTTCCCGACAGCCGCATCCAACCGGTCTTAGGGGGTGCCTCCCCCACTCTCTCCAGCTCAACGGAGCTGGTGTAGAGGCACCGGGGGTCCAGGATGGTTTTTTCTGGTCCGTGGCTCTCGAGTGCGGAGTTTTTGGGGCTAGATACTTTAGGAGGTACCTCCCTCCTCCAGTCTGATTTTATATCAGCTTAAGTGACCTATGGTGTTGTAATGTGTCCTTAATATGAAGTTTTTCAATGTAAAACTATTATTAAGAAACATTACTCACCATAGGTCACTAATATTCCCACCCAACCATCCCCGCTTTCGGTCCCTCCTTCACAGTGTAGGAAACTGATTGCGCATGCTCGCTAGTATGCATTACTGACACTAGGGGTGCTGTGACACGCCACAGGGCACCTGGGACAGTCTTTGCAGCAGCATGGTACGGCACTGGACCCACGGAAATTTTTTTGGGAGCTCTGGCAAAGCACCTAAGTGCGTGGAGACCAGCTTAAGTGACCTATGGTGAGTAATGTTTCTTAATAATAGTTTTAAGTTGAAAAACTTCATTTTTCACTGTTATTTAATATTTTCACACAAAAGGTAATTCCGCAATAGAAATGATGATTCTGCGATTCTGCTCGTTTTACTGCTAAAGCAGGAAGTGCATGGCCCCATACAGTGTACTATAAAAAAATTGTCAATCTGTTGACCTGAGAAGATGCTAGTTGCCACAAGCATTCTCACCATTTTATATTGCCTGCATTTCTAAAAGCATTGAGAGGTTTACACACTGGGTTATATATTGAGCTATACTTTGCAAAACTTACATGGACAATATGGTAATATATAACGTACCCTTTGATATTTGCCAAAGGGGTACATGTAAGTCAAGTTTAAAAAGTGTGGCTATACCCTAAAGTCAGGGTTAATGGAACAGTATATTACGTGCCCCTGTTCTTTTGTGTTCTGGACACGCCAAATTAATGAATTTTCAAAACCAGTTAAACTGCATCAGAAATGGTTCCTATCAGTATCATCACCGTGTGTGCAAGTTGAAAATGTTTCCACTTTATGTTATAAAATTGACAGCAAAAGTTCATTTTTGGGCACCATGAGTAGTTAATTGACGTATCATAATATCTGATAAAAATGTATCCAATAGCAAGCTAATGAAATACTTTTCCAAGCCTCCTGCGGGTTTATAACTGTAAGAATGTATTGTTCATGGGAAAAATAGTCAATGTGAGCTGGCAGGTGGCTATACTTGTATATTCAGTATTGACCTGTGAGGAGACAATCTCAGACCTCATGGGAAAAGTGCAAAATCTAAACAAATCAAGGATGATCTGCATGGTCCCATGAACAGGTCTGTTCATGTGAATATATGCTGCATGTAGAATTGGTCTAAGATTACAAAGGGAAATTTCAGCATCCATGCAATCTAATCTTATGAATTACACTCAATAATTTGCAGGTAGTTTGCATGTGCAGGAAAAAAAATGAAGACCAAGAAAAAAAAAAATTAAAGAAAAGACTCAAAATGAAGCCATATCATATCCATGCCTGATACATTAAATTTACTGATATTTTGATCATATTAAACCTATCCAGTCCAAAGTGTCGATGTGGCTGGTCAATTTGCCTCCCACTGAGGGAAAATGAGTAAATTTTACACTGACATTGTAATTTAAACTAGCCAATTACAGAATAAATGTGTTCATGGTGGTTATTCAAGTCATATTTGACAGATCCAAGTTAATTTGACAATATGCAACTTTTTGTGAGTGAGATGAGTGTATGTATGACATGTACATGTAGTGTACACTTACCTGCACTGTTAAGAAAACATGCGCAGTGTGTTTCCTCTTTGCCATTGTTGCCAAATCCCCCCTGCAGACAGAACTTTTCTTCTGTTGGTATTTTATGGAATATCCATGCCAATTTGTTGATGGGTTGGTTTGTTTCCTTTAATAATTAATGATACCGCATACTGTAGATACCATTAACACAAGGTGATGACAAGGTGATGTAGTCATAAATTAAGATCAGGGGTCACATTAAGGATTTTTCAGTATGGGTCCATTGGACCCATCTTTCTCCATTTTCAGGAAAAATAGTGCGTCCATGAACTGAATCGATGGGTCCAGTCTGAAATTGTGCAAACTGGACTTCCTTTGATGTAATTTGATTAATTGATTTTATTTGGTATTATTAACATATATCACAATGATAAATGAACAAAACATGCAGGTAACTTAAGCCTAGAAATGAACATAACATAGGGTCTGTATGCTCACGTAGGTAACTCATTATTATAAAATTTAAGATTGAATAAAAAGTTACGAATATGCACCTTAAAAATTTGATACCGTATTCGGTGTTCAGAGTCTGATCTTAAGTGCGGTCACTTTTTTCACCAAGCAACACGGTAGGCCTACAAGCCGTGCAACACACAAGCGAGTGGACACAGCCTGTCAGTGTCACGGGCATGCACTCAGGCATGGTTTTCCGCTATACATTTTTCCGGCCTTTAATCATAAATTTTTTGAATACCTATCTTGTCATACAGATTTGTTCCATTCAAACATTTCAATGAAATCAAAACAACCAAATTTTGTTAAAAAAAAAACACCAATAACCACATGACCCATCGGAGACAGTGATGAACAACATCGTGTTCCAGTAACACTGTCAGGCCAGCTAATGCAAAATTTCGCTTCATCCACGTGTAACCTTGCGATGACTAATCTGCGTATTTTCCTTGCCGTCCGTAATGAATTTTCACTCGTGCCTTTATCTGGGTCTAGATTTCTTGCGATGGAAGTCTTCTTGGTGAAAATATGATTTGAAAATTTAACATCTTGGTCCAATAATCTTTGCGTAATACGACTTGTACCTTCCCAACATTGCGGACATGAGACAAGCACATGGGGAACAACGAATTTGATTGGACAGTGAGCGGCACGTGATCAAATCCACCCAATGAGGAGCCTGGAAGTGCTCTCAGCATTTATAATGAGGTGGAGTGACGTCCATTGTGGCAAATTTTTGGAGGGATACCCCAGGAATATTTTTTCTTAGCAAATAAGAGAGAGCTTGTTACATAGAAAGACGAATATCAGAGGATTCCATCAGTATAACAAATAATCATGAGATTGATAATGGTTGATACAAAACACCGTGACCGCTTGGGGTAATTTTTGCAGTTGTATCTTTCAAAAATGCACCGCGTTTTTTTGCATGCGTCCACAGAGATGCAAAATGACAATGTTTTATTAATTTCCAGGCGTCATTTCTTTATTTTTTGCGTCTACGCAGGACACAAGCTTAATGTGACCCCTGAAGATTAATTAAATATTAACAACAGGATTATGGTAGTCCTGTCCTCAGCTGACCTTGCATGCATACACTCATGATCATGATCATGTTAATGAGATTCCTGTATGAGTTTGTGTTATTATTGATTAGGTGACGTTCACCTTGGTCATTTCTGATTTTTTTTGGGGGGGAGGGGGGGGGATTTAAATATCATTGTGATGAAGGGCAATCTGAGATGTAAGCAATTTCCTTTGAAGGATATGTAGTGGCAGACCAGCTGAAATATTTCTGGAGTTACCAGCATTGACACAAACAAAATGAAGATGAATTCCACCAAACTGAAAGAGAACCAACCCTGCAGTTTTGAAAAAGTCGAGAGCCTATGAGCTTGAGAATTTATTACAATCACCCAGTATGCACAAATAAGCTATGATTACATGTGGAAGGAAGTGTCATCTGGTGGACAATTTGTACATTAAGCTTTATATGTTCAGAAGCCACTTCAGAACTCACAACTTTGAAAGGAACAGGCGCAATATAGCCATGATGCCAGCAGAGCATTAGGTCTGTGGGCCTCTTGTTTAATATTTTTCTAGATAGAGACAAAACTTTTCACAAAATGTGAATTTTGAGTTGTTTTCATGGACATGGAATAATGAGAAAAATGTGTCAAGTTTAATTGAGAAACATGTTTAACAAGCAAACAAATATAAATAAATAAGATTAAGGAAATGATAAATTAATGAAGGCAGGAAAAACGGGAGAAAGGAAGGAAGGAAGGAAGGAAGGAAGGAAGAAAGAAGAAAGAAAGAAAGAAGAAAGCAACATTTTAATTGACACAAACTGCAATACTTGTGTATACATGAATAGAATAGTAAATCAATGATCAATTGAAATATCTTTATCATGTTTTTTTAAACATTTGTTGTTGTTTTTCTTTAAAAAGTAAGTTAGCTAAAGACAGACAGAGAGACAGATAGATGAAATGAAGTTAATAAATTATAAGTGAATATTTTTGTGTATTGTTAAGATGGTCAGTGAAAAGAAATTAGTAAAACATAGGCAAATATGTTCTTACCACATTGATGCATGAAGGGCTGCAGCGAAATGTACACACCCAGCTGGATATATCACCAGCTATAGAAGACAAAAAACAAACAAGTCTCTTTATAATCAATCTGACCATTTGATGTTACCTAAAAAGAACATTATATGTGTGTGTACCCTGTACAAATATCGTTGTGTATGTTAAATTTTTCATGATTGGGACCTTTACTGTGAGCAGCATTGAAAGATGTAATGAAGAGAGTATGAGTGGAAAATCTTTGCATCAATCACCATGCAGTTTGTGACCCTTAGACGGACCCACAAATGTGTCCTTTAGCAACTTGTGAACCAGGAAGTGGAACATTATACGGCTGTATTCTTGCTGTTTGTCATCATGTCATCTCTAGTTTATGGCATCAATTTTGTTTTTTCAGGCCAACTTATGTATAAAACATAAGATCACATGCATCGTGTTACTGCTTAAATGATTGTAAATTGAACCAAGATTTTTGAAAAAAAAAAACAAAAGCACACCATGCACAGCTCTTACATGTACACAAATAGAGCATGTACTTTGTGGTGTCTTTCACCACCATATATTACCAAAATAAAAAATTTGATATCCTACCTGTTACACGGCTACATGCCCCGCGAAAAGCCCCCTGCTGTGTGTCTGGTGTAACAGCATTCAGGCAGACGGAGGGGACCATCAGGGTGACCACTATGGTCAGTTGTAACAGAAGAATGGAGGGAAGGCATCGGAGATCCATGGGAAAAGTACTAAGAGAATGATGCTGTTGATGAAGTGTGTTCAAGGAGACACACTGCAGATGTTCTCCACCCCAAAACTGATCCTCGTCAGTATTCAGGTGCATAAACTGCTCACTTAAGCAGAGTTTAGCTTATGAGGAAGTTTGCCATGGACTTTTGTAAATTCCAAAGTTTTTTGGAGGGTGGGGGATGGAGGTTGAATGTCTAGGTATGTTTGGTTAACTTGGGGCCAAATTTGCTGGTAAGTTAAAAACCTGCTTAGGTCAGGTACATGTAGAGAGCTTCCTGCGTGATTCAGGCCTGTCTTAATTGGTTAGATACAAGATGACATGCTTGCCTTCAGCTTTTAGGGTTTTTTATGAACGGAATTTCTGTCTGTCCCAGGGTAACACAGAAAGTTCAATTATTCAAGGAGTCATTTGGAAGTCTGCTATGGCTGTACATATATATGCATTAAGGTAAGGATCGTCAGCCTGTGTGTTGCACATCAAACCACTCTGTGTCTTTCGGACTCCAGTTTTACCATGGTCATCTTGCCTAAAATGCCGATTACTGTAGCAATATTTTAACATACACTGGATATGAACTTTAATGACCTACATTATCATGTAATAACCTCATTTTAACCCTTTCATGGTGAGAAAATGTCTAAGTCAACAGCAATCCTTGGTGCAGTTTGCACACAAAAGGTGCCCAACCCATGGCAATGAATGCTGTTGATGGAGCCAGAGTGTGGTATCCCAGCAGATCTCGTCTACAGTTCAACGCCATTAGAATTGTTGTACATCAAAGCGAAACATCAGTACATGACGACTTTACGTTTGGGCCTTTTGTTGGTGGTTTGAGTTTGACAGACATTTCCAGGTGGGGAGGTGCATGTGTGAGTTGGTAGAGGGACATATGTAAATTAATTTATCAAACAACTGGAGAAAATGTAAGGCAGAAGAATGAAAGGGAGATGCTTGAGAGAACACTTTCATTTTACACCTTTATCCACTGTGTAATTGTTGATTCCATTGCTGTATTATTTTATTTTATTGTAGCATTTATTTTTTTTTTCCTTTTTTTTTTTTTTTTTTTTTTTTCCTTTTTTTTTTTTTTTTTTGCTCTTTCTTATTGATAAACACAAGTTCATTAATCAAAGTTCACTCACAACATGTACAAAATACACTTTTTGTCCCAGTTTCTAAAGAATCCATGCCACAATGTAGGTGAAATTTTCTGCTTGAATTATCAGGGCAATTTCTTCAGAAGATCTGGAGCATTAGACTGAGTGGTTGGGATACGCTTCGCTTCATTTATGTTGTGTATCCATACAGTGATTTATGTTTTCAACTTTCAAGTTGGTTTACGTTTAACTTCTATGTTGTTATTGTCAGCAATAGATTGCCACACTTTCACTTTTCTTTCTTTCTTTCTTTCTTTCTTTCTTTCTTTCTTTCTTTCTTTCTTTCTTTCTTTCTTTCTTTCTTTCTTTCTTTCTTTCTCTCTCTCTCTCTCTCTCTCTCTCTTTCTTTCTTTCTTTCTTTCTTTCGTTTTTTCTTTCTTTCTTTCTCTCTCTCTCTCTCTCTCTTTCTTTCAATTGCTCTCTCTTTTTTTCTGTCTTGTCTGACATTTTCTTTGAAGACAACTTCCCTTTGGCTTGGTCTTCCTTGTTGTGATGTAAAAAAAGTAACTACATGAGTCACGTAACTGTGTTCCTGGCTTTATTGTACAAATTTGATTGAAATAACATTGTTGCATACCTGCAAACTAAAAATCTGGGAGATGGGAAAGTAATACTAGAAAGGAAGATTTGTTTGACAGCAAATCTGTCTTTGTGGGTGTGAAAATTCTGCACATTTTGATAGCATTAATGGATATGTCTACACGTAGCTTTAAAGATATTTATCATTTTTACCCCTCAGCCCATATTGGCCCAGGGGGTATTGCTATCGCCCGCGTCCGTGTGTGAATCTGTGGATCTGTCCGTACATGCATGTGTCCCTTCTTGTGCACGATTTTTAGAAGAACCAGGTAAACTGTTGCCTCCAAAGCAGACCCAAGCTGCGTATTTTGTCTACTCCGCTGGGGTTTGCCCTTCTTTGACAAGGTCACTGTTTTGCATTGGAAAAGTGACTCAGTTTCTAATTGGCTGAGTATGGTTACTATGGTAACAGGCTTCAGTACACTAGGGACCAGAGGCTGTTACTGGTTCAGGCGATAATGATGACCTTCCTGATTGGTGTCTCAGTCTAGGGGGAGGGTCACAGTATAGTTCTGTTTCCCTTACTATAAATAAAATCCTGTAGAAGAAGGGCAGACCAAGTGTAGTAACACGTAACTTGGTCTGCTTAGCAGGCAAGGTAAACTGTGATCATGAAACTTTTTTTAGTTGATCACCCTTTTTTTAAAGTTTACGTCAAGTTTGAAGGACAATGACGTTGACAAACTTTTAAGGTCACCAAGTTCAATTCTATATGAATTCCTAGCACTTATTATCAGGAGAACCAGAATTGCTAGGATCATGAAACATTTACAGGTAATCACCGTGGTAATTAAGGGTCTGCATCATGTTTGAAGGTCATTGACCTTGACCTAATTTGAAGGTCACCAGAGACAATTTTTCTGTTTAATAAATGTCTTGTACATGAGATCTTAAGAACTGAATAAGATTTGAGGATCCTGAAGGGGATAAGACTTTTACATTTAATCACCCTTTTAAGTTTCTAGCTCAGGTTTGAAGGATGCCTGTGGCTGTGTGAATCGGTGCATCCATCCGTGTCTCAAAACTTTTACAGTTGATCTCCCTATCAAAAGGCGAATTCAAATTAAAAGGAGAATTACTCAATTTCAAGGTCACCAGGGTCAGTTTACTTTGAAATTCTTGTGCAAGATATAAGGAGGACTAGATCCCCTTCATTGGTAGCTGAGGAGTTTTAAGGTGTCAGTCATTATGTTTAAACACTGTAATTTTGTCTATTAACTAAAATTTGCATGAATTAAAATCTGACTGTGTTCAGTCACTGTTCACTAGCTGCACTTAGAGCAAAAACATACAAAGTTGGAGTGGCTGTCTGTAATAGTTTTGAAGGTATTCATTATTATTTAACACATAAGTTTTGGAGATATTCATCATTATTCTGATTATTCAACACTTCCATTTTGTGTATTGGCCCAAAATTGCATGATTAAAATCTGAAAATTTTCAGTCACTATGTATTGGATGTGCCTAACATTGGCACAAAAATATCAATTGAAGGAGAAATGACTCCTCTATCAGGAACAGTTTTAAAGATATTCATCATTTTTGTATATGGCAGCTTTGTGTATCTACCAAACTTTGCATTAATTACTAATGTAGAAGGACATAATGATGAAATTCAGGGAAGTGGTTAAAAATTGTGAAAAATCTACAGATTTATACGAATTTTCAGCATAAAATTTAGGGAGCCTGCTGGGTAATCAGGGAAGGAAACTAGCAATGCCGAAATCATGTTAACATGGTTAACACCCGCATAGAGACAAACACTGAAATCATGTTAACATGGTTAACACCCGCATATAGACAAACACTGAAATCATGTTAACATGGTTAACACCCGCATAGAGACAAACACTGATATCATGTTAACATGGTTAACACCCGCATAGAGACAAACACTGAAATCATGTTAACATGGTTAACACCCACATAGAGACAAACACTGAAATCATGTTAACATGGTTAACATCCACGTAGAGACAAACACTGAAATCATGTTAACATGGTTAACACCTACATAGAAACAAACACTGTTAGCATGGGTAACACTGACATAAAGACAAACACTGAAATCATGTTAACAAGGTTAACACCCATGAGGAGGTTAACATGGTTATCACCCACATAGAGATAAACACTGAAATTTTGGATATTTCTTGAAAAATATTCGCGGTCGGTGTGAAATGGTCAAATTTGTGCTATGATGATCTCCATACATCTATCTACAAAAGGGTATCAAGGATTTCTCATAACTCCATCTGTTTTTTTCACAATGGTGAATAAAAAAAAATTGCAAAAACAGCTGATTTTGTCAAAATTGATAAAGTTGGTGGACTCTTCATTTTTGACACATTTGGTCCAAAATAACTACTGTCTGGTATCAGATTCAAAGCTTAACACAGCCCACTAAATACCATATTCAGAGTATTAAAAGTATCATCTTAGTTTCTTCAGGGACTATAGAACTACCAAATTTGGATGACTGATATATATATATATATATATATATATATATATATATATATATATATATATATATATATATATATATATATATATGTATATATATGTATATATACATGTATATGTATATATGTATATATATGTATATGTATATATATGTATATATATGTATACATGTATATATATATGTATATATATGTATATATATGTATATATATATATATATATATATATATATATATATATATATATAATATGTTTGTCTTCCAAAATGTCCCAAAATCTCAAAATGTACAAAATTATCCAAAACCAGTTAGGTATTACCTTAAAATCTATGGGATGTACTAACTTCATAATGCACAGTGCAAATTATACTCTCTTTCATGGAAAACTGTTGAAAATGTTATCATGCTGATGTGGGCAGTCTGAGTCTATGTATATCTTTAGTTGTGCATTGTAAACACAGCTGATATAAACTTTAGGAAATACGATGTTAGTTGATAATTATTGTAATCAAGAGATTAATTACATCCAGTTATGTATGATGCATTGTAAAAATTGTATGTTACTTTATCAAAAACTCCTACAAATATGTAGAAAGTACATTGAAAACTTCTGTTTCCTGTAAAATGTATCAGAAATCAGAATATGTCCAATAAATGAGTTAAGGCCACAGACCACAGTTATAAATCCTTCTGTTTTTCATATTAGCATTTTTCAGTCTAAAAAATCAGCATTTTGGTATTTTAAGATTTCGTAAATGGCATTTAACTGATAAAAATGCCAGAAAAACATGGATAGATTTTGGTCATATAATACCCAGCTTGTTAATTTGTGATAACTGAAATACAAAACAACACCTGGATGTCAGCTTTATACAAGTGTATGAACTGTGCTCTTGCCAGGGTCACATCATTGTCCTTCCCTTCCATAAAGTTCCCACCTGGCCTGGAAGACAGTTCACCAATATGACCACCAATGAAGCAACTCTGTGATGCAGCAAACCTGACTTAGCTAACTTTATTTAAACAGAAGCTACCACCTGCTGAAAACACAGTATTTTTACAATTATGGACTAGCTGCATTGGGATGTGCAACCAGCCAATCACAACTGTGGTCTGTAACGTTAACTAAGAAGGCATTTGGATTTTAAGTCACTCGAAAGTTGCGCATTATGTGAGTATCTCAAGAATGAAGTTTTCACTGCATGTTGAAATGTTCTAATTCTGCTGCTGAAGGAAGATATCAGAAAAGAAAAGAAAAAAAAACATTTGAAGCTGAATTCGGAAAACTGAATACGTGCCGTTTCATTATTTGATCCTGGGGCATGTCAGATACACATACAGGTCCTAATGTGCCTGGTAGCAGCACTTGTTCCTGGGTCACATGTCATTTTGAACCAATGAATAAAGTAGGTTCTGTTTATCCCCCAGGTGTCTCCACCTGCCACAGGTGGATGCCAGGGGTACCTTACCTGCAGTGCCCCCTACAGGCCACATACTCCATTATAAGAGGCTGTGTACTCACTGTCATAATCTATGTAGTAGAATCAACAATCTGATGAGTTTTATATCACATTAAGCAGTCATGTGCCACTTTTGTTCCATCATCTTTGGGACCAGACTCGTAAATTACATTTTGTGCCATCTCTGTACTCCCGTCATCTGGCACCTGCCCGACTGTTACTTGATCATTGACGTCTTCCCTGTGACTGCAGTCTGGATCATCGACATGTTGTCTATGACTTAAGTCTTCGTTTAGTTCAGACCCGGAAGACTCGCTAATTGTGGCGACTGTGTGGGTTTTAAGATTAGGTACTTCCTCATACAGGTGGTATATCTTACTGTCACGATCAATCTTCGTGTTGCGCTTGGTCTCAGTCCTGTTTAGGGAGGTGGCCTGTGGAGGGTCAGAATATGTGTGTTGCGGGTTGTCTAACTTGTTCCTACTTTTTGGCAGCTCACTTGGCTTCCCACCTGTCTTGTGCCTACATTCATGTAAGTGGAGTAAAATTAACGTATAAAATATACATTTCTTTTTTCCAGTGCATGGTTTGAAATACCTTGTACTTGTACTGTTTGTGATAATAAATTGAGATGGGAATACAAAATTTGCACCAATTATGCATTAGGTCAGGAGTGTAATTTTGTAAAATTATGAATGACCTTGACCTATTTTTCAGGGTCATTAAGAATTTTGGTGAAGGACACTTAATTCTACATGTTGAGAAAGAGTAAGGGTCGCAATACCTATTTTAGCATTATAAATATTTATCATATATGGAAGACTGACATTGTGTAATATGGATGACCTTGACATACTTTCTCAAAGTCACTGAGGGAATATATTTATTAAACTGTTTTTGTGATGGTCATTATATTTTAACGTGTGTTTATCCTTCCATACACCATTACAATAACATTATACAGGCACAAAAAGGCTAGGATATGTGGAGTCCTGGTAGTGATTAGTGGAACTAACATCATAGGTATCAAAAACACAATAAATTCATTATTGTACGAATAATTTGAGATGAACTGCCAAATATACACTAAATATGCATAATACCAATGGTCAAATCGTGTGATATGTTGTGTGACCCAGACAGATTTTAAAGGCCGTCAAGTTCTTGAGAAAAAGACATGTATTCAGCATGTTGATAAAGAGTAAGTGAATGATGCCAAATGTACTAACATGTGCCACTTATGTGTATCATGTGGAAGTTTGATTTTGCATAATATGGATAGGATTCATTAATTTCGCCAGGTCACGAGGGAAATGCAATTTAGGAAATGATTTTTCAGCTCAGCTGACTATTTAGTCAGTTGAGCTTATCTTATGGTCCAATATGTGTCCTTGTCTGTCAATCAACAATAGGATGTATTCATGTCTAAATGCGGTCCTACTCTAACACCTATTGAGCAAAAAAGGGAGCCATCTGCATCAGGGCAGATCCATGTATTTAGCATGGTCAAAAGTACTTTCTCAACAAAATGAACAACACAAACACACAATAATCTTAAGAAAGTGTATTAACATATATTTGAAACATAAAGGATGCCTAAAATAATTAGAAATGGGCTATCTTTTGGTTAAAAGGTGTTATTTATGGATGTTTATGTAGTACATAATACAAATCTGCCCTGATCATGGTGGAAGCATCAGTCTGTTGCCCCGGTAACACAGGAAGTGAGCAGGATTGCAGTTAAATCTGAATGTCTCCTATTAACATTTTAGACTTCTTCAAAGCTGTCTGCCAAATTCACTTCAAAATTTGTGGGGATGTCCCTTGCCTGGATCTGTACCAAACTTTTGCAAGTGGTCATGATCCGGTATTTCTTTTTATTTTTAAAGAATTTTTGTTCATATATTGCCAAAATCTTTAGAAAAATCTTCTCCAAAAGCACTAGGCCAGTTGCTTCAAAATTGCATGGGGACATTTCTGCGGATCCCCAGACCTGAAGTTGTTCAACACATGGTGCTGTAATTTTTTTTCTAAAGTTTGCCAGTTTTTGCTATTTTTGACTTCTCCAAAACTGTCTTTCACATAGTGCTGAAACTTGGTTAAAATGGAGCCTGTGAAAACCTGGTTAAACAAAGCTATTCTCCAGATGGTGATAATGTGGATTCCTGTTTTTGACAAATTTTCAATTTAGGTACTTGTCTGGTAATATATGCTTTCCTATTGATTGCTATGTAAGTCAATTATGGTTTGCAATGGAAATTGTCAGTCTGTGCATGTAAGGTCAGGTGAGCACAGGACTGTCAGAGTCCTCTTGTTCGGTGATGGTCATCAGATTATGTCAGCAGAGCATAAGGCCCATGGGTCTCTTGTTAAAAGAAGTCAGTGCTGATTACAAAAGCACAACAGAGTTGCCAACATTGAACGGATAAAAAAATGCAGATTTCTCAGATTGCCACCAACATTTAAAAGGTATGGAATGAGGGAGGAAGGGATATTCCCCTCTTAAGGTAAAAAAAAAAAATGAAATGCGAGTTTAAATGGTGTATTCTAGAGCCAAAATGATATCGCTTACCATATGGGGGGGAAAAAAAGAAGAAAGTTAAGGCTTTGATAGATATTTAGAAAACTACATATATATTGGCTTATTTTGGACAAAAAAATTTCGACAAAAAATCGTAAAGTTGGCAACATTGTTACACTATGGTCCTTAATATATAGACAGATAGCATAGAGATTTATGCAAGGACAAGAAAATCACATCAACAAGGCATAGAAAAAATGCAAATGATAATAACAGTAAATGGTACATGTATGTGCACCTAAATACCTCTTATTGCAGATGATCACAGTTATTGTCAGTGTCACCATTAGAATAACGTCCAGAACGCCGAGAACAGTTGCCACAATCAATATCATCAGGTTGTCCGCTTTGACGTCTCGCAGTTTGCGGTGCAATGTCCTGTTTAGTTCCTTACAGTCTACATAAAAGTAAAGTATTGTTCAGCAGGCATTAATATAGGGTTGAGTCCCTTTTCCAAATTGCAAATACACCTTCTTAATCAAGAAATTGTTACCCATACACTTCTTAGTCCCTATTCAGGGCATCAGCACAATTATTCAGTTGTCCTGATTTGACCCAGCCCAATAAAAACTGCACTAACTAACCTTAGTTAAGTCCCAGATCGGATTTCCTTATTTGGGAGATCCTGATTTTTAAATCAGACATAAGTCTGATTTGAAGATGATCATGACGACATAATCAGTCAATCATGGCCAATCACGCTTAAAACGTAAACACAATACACGTGTGTTACATAACAACAAGCGTAACTCCAAATAGGTGTAAAAGGGCTCAGGCAGTCTTCCTAACCGTCCCTTACGAGTTGAATAAATCAGCGAAACCGGTCGGACATTAGCCTCTAGACTTAACGGTCTTTTGCCTTGTCTAAGCTCACCTTTTCCAAATTAGGTCAATAAATTGTCTTTAAACACATATGTCCAGCTCAAGCATCCCAAATTACACATATATTAAGTGTTATCTGTGTTGCTACTGAAATTTCCTTTTGGTACTAAATGTTGTGGATGAAAGTTGTAGATGAGATGCACAATTTAAGGGAAAACCCAAGGTTGACAACTTTCCCTTTAATTTGGACAAGAATTAGTGATTTCATGCGATGATGAGCGTGTCGATTTTCAGTGACCTACATGAAGGGCATCTACTTGTATCTGTGACTGCAGTAGACAATGGCTGTGACATGTGCTACTTCTCCAAAAGCATCAGCCAGAATCGCTTAAAAACCGATGGGGATCGATCTACCTTAGGTGGATGTCGAGTGAGTTTGCTCAAATAGTCATGCTGTACAGATTTATCATTTTTTTAATGGATTTTTTGTTGAAAGAAAGAAAGAAAGAGAGAGAGAGAGAGAGAGAGAGAGAGAGAGAGAGAGAGAGAGAGAGAGAGAGAGAGAGAGAGAGAGAGAGAGAGAGAGAGAGAGAGAGAGAGGGGGAAGAAAGAAAGAAAGAAAGAAAGAAAGAAAGAAAGAAAGAAAGAAAGAAAGAAAGAAAGAAAGAAAGAAAGAAAGAAAGAAAGAAAGAAAGAAAGAAAGAAAGAAGAAAGAAAGAAAGAGAATTTAAGGAAAAACAGGAAAGTGTGTGTTGACACACACACACACATTAATCACAAGTGTGTCTTGGATTTGTAATGCACATTAGCTTAGTTATATCAAAAGATCAAATCATTTTTTGTTAGAATCTGAACAAAAATTCTTCTCCAAAAGTGTCCTGCTAATTGCTTTCAAATTGTACAACACACAACTTTTTTATTTGAAGGAGTATTGTTTTAATTTTGTGAGAAAAAAAATAAGTTCATGTACTTGTCTAGAAAATGTTCTTTAGTTTTTTTGTACTTTTTGTTGTGTTTCCAAGATACATGTACATGTATTAAATGTTTGAGGAGGAACAGGCATACCCCATGCTTGACACAGAAGAGGGACGGAGCTTTTATATGATCTTTTGATATAACTAAGCTTATGTGCATTACAAATCCGAGACACACTTGTGATTAAAGTGTGTGTGTGTCAACACACACTTTTCTGTTTTTCCTAAAAAAAATTCTGTGTTTTACTTTCTTTTTCTGAAAGTGAAATATTTCTTCCACTTCCACATAATAATGTAGACGCTTTTCTTTCTTTCTTTCTTTCTTTCTTTCTTTCTTTCTTTCTTTCTTTCTTTCTTTCTTTCTTTCTTTCTTTCTTTCTTTCTTTCTTTCTTTCTTTCTTTTTCTTTCTTTCTTTCTTTCTTTCTTTCTTTCTTTCTCTCTCTCTCTCTTTCTTTCTTTCTTTCTTTTCTTTCCTTCCTTCTTCTTTACCAGTGAATATGTCTGATACTTTTCTTGGACACTATTATACATAGAAAGTCCAAACTTGGCATGATTGTACCTCCATACAAGGAGTTGGGCCTTTTTATACAGAGGAATGAAGATGTTTAAAATTATGCAAATAAGGGGCATTTGAAATTTTAAATCTTGAATATTTTCAAAAGTATAATAGATATGTTGTTCCAACTTCTACCAGGGGGTTATTGACCATTGCATGTCTAATGAATTTAAAACAAAAGTTGTAGCAGTTTAAATTATGCTGATTAGCAGCTTTTGAAGTTTTAAATCTTGAATGTCTTCAAAACTATCATAGAGATGTCATTTCAACTTCTACTAGGGGGTGATTGACCATTGCACATGTAGTGAATCTAAAACAAAAGTTGTACCAATTTAAATTATCCTATTTAGCAGTATTCGAAATATTCGAGCTTGAATATCTTCAACGCTATAATAGACGGAGATGTTATTCCAACTTCTACTAGGGGGTTGTTGACAATTGTGCACCTAATGAATTAAAAACAAAAGTTGCAGCAATTTAAATTATTCTAAATAGCATCATTAGAAACTTTAAATCTTGAATAACTTCAAAGCTATAATAGATAGAGATGCCATTCCAACTTCTACCCCTGTGTTATTGACTAGTTGTACATTGCCATAGCAATATCCTTTGAACACACACACACACACACACACACACACACACACACACACACACACTGATTTGCTATGCAGCAAATCATCTTTTCTAGTTTACATTGTTTTGATGAGTTTGCCTCAAACCTGGTGTTTTTATGAGTATGATTGAAAAAGTTGAATCGATATTTCATTGAAAAATGGGACGATTGCAGTATAAACAAGGTACAAAAGGATACATATGACTGTGTCAAAAAACAAATCACGGGTTTTTAGGTTTTCATAAATGTGTAATTTGTAGTTCTTTTTGTATAAATCTATTTATAGATGGAACAATTTGTAATGTCTTTATAAGTCCGTTCCAGATCCCTAATATTTTACCTGCATGTACAACTTCGCTTACATTCACCATAATTATATCAGCAAACACTACGGAGTTAATGGTACGTATATACCTTTGCAGTCACATGTGTGTGGATATGAAGCTACTTGTGTTGTCCCGAGAGAGATGACGATCAGGAAGACCAGTGTCCGCACCACTGTCATGATGGAAAGTCAGTGATCCCCCTCAGTGTACGAAACGTCTGTTGTATATTCTAAGATAGATTGTGTGAGGCAGTCATCACGATTGTCGGTGTGGCCAGCCAGCTGTCCCACACACATATCCCAAAGTTTCTTGTACGTGTACATCACCAGAACATTGCCGAATTTATCAAGAAGGAAGTTGATCTGATACAGGTGAAGTGGACTTGGCCTGATTTCAAAGAATACAGCATCCTGTGTGCCAGTCTGCAGACTTGGTTCAACTCTGTGAGGGATGACTGATCAAGTAGACTGGGAGAGTTGTTCACCTGTGACTTGATTCTTACATGTGAAGTCTTAAGTGGCCATGCCCTGTGGTTTTGCCTTTACTGTACATATATGTGCAACTTTTTGTTAACTAACTCAGTTGGTGAATCAGGTAATTGAAAGTTTCAGGTCTCCTGGTTGGGTGGGGGGGGGATTATAGATGCATTTTCCACATTTTTGACATTGTTTTCCAGTCACGCTTTTTATATTTGAAAAAAAAAAAAAAAACCTACTTCCGCGTTAGGATAAAAAAATAAATGGCAAAATGGCCTCGTGACGAGCCTATGATAACAGCAGGAAACACTGCACTGCACAGCCATATAGTGTTTAGGTAGGCGTCTGTAGTGGTGAAACTCTCAGCAGAAAAAGGGTCAAATACATGTGCCAAGCAGAGGACATGAATACATGGGGAAATGAACGTCTTCCTGGTACAGTGGTACTGGCTGTATGCAGCCACTACTATGAGCATGCAGCCACAGTGCTTTTAGCGGCCACTAGGTTGGACATGGGAGTCAATTTCTTTGTAAAATTTACCTGTGGTGACAGGTCACCTGCTGTATGTGGCCACTTTTTTTTGGCAGAAGGGGTGGCCACATACAGCAGGTACCACTGTACATGTATCAAGGTCTAGGATAGTGAATTCTGTCAGGTATATAACCAGTGACAAAAAAAAGTGTTATATGGCCAATAAAATTTGGTAGAGAAGCTTTTAGCCAGGAAAATTGTCAAAGAATGTTTCATAATTAGGTTGATTGTCCAAAAATTCATTCAAGGTATTGTACTTTATAATTCAGTTTATTGATGGCAATGTCGAAATGTAAATGTTGCTCATGATTTTGGCAAAATATACATGTAATTAACATCTGGCTATTGAGGTTAAAGCTACTTAACTCATTCCATACCAGTCCCTGATTTTTCCGTATCCTACCTAGATTTAAGACGACAATTGCATATTTAAATTCTCTGTGAAAAGAGATTTCGTTCAAGTACCAACATGTACGTAGTCTTAAGTGAGTGGTTCTGGCACTGCCTGGCAAGTCATGTTGCAGCTGCTGCAAGGGCCACTGCAGCATGACTTTCCAGGCAGTGCCAAAACCACTGACTAAGGCCTGTGACCATAGTATGGAATGAGTTAAGCCAAACTGGCAAAAGCTGTAAAATTTCTTAGCGCCAGCCCAGAAGGTAATTCCATGGAATTATGAAGAAAGTCCAAATACATGTACCGGGCAAGCACCATAATTCCCAGTGATAAGTAATTCCAAGGATTTTTGGGAAAAAAAATCCAAATACAATTTTAGCTGGCAGAACACTATAATACATAGGAAGATGGATCATTTCCTGCTATCAAAGTCATTCCAAGGGAATTGTGTTCAGTCTGACATTTTGTGGGCACTGCGTGGAAAGTTTTGTTGTGGGACACGGTAGGAAAACCAGTCAATACATGGTGTGTAATTGTGTTTTTAAGGACCACCGCACACATGTAAGTCATTGACTTTCTTCGAAAAAAAAAAAAAAAAGATTAAATTTCATACTATAACATGCACATGGATGTAAAAAATACTTTATTTTTCATGGTCTTGTTTATTTTTCGCAGTTTATGTAAGAAATATGGTGAAATTGGTAAAAAATGAAAAAAAAAACCAAACAAACAAAAGAAAAACCCAAAAACAAAAAACCCCCAAAACTCTGAGTGAATTTGCAGCAAGTTATACAGCTTACACCAGTACAAGACTGAGAGGATTGCATGTTGACCCTCAAAGCACTGATTTAAAACCAAGTCAATAGCTTTCCTCAGGTCATTTTGTGTGCAAAGTGTCCCAAGGAAAGCTGTTGACTAAGACTAACTTTTGCTGCAGACTAGGCTTGCTGGTATTTGAATAAAAGGTATCTTGATGAGGAATTTTAATCTTTTAACCACTATGTGGTTAACAATTATGAGAAAAAAGACTATATCCGTGATTAGCACTTTAAGGGTTAACATGTATATGACTGGCTTTGGTCCACGAGGCGTCATATCAGATGCGCTGTGGGCGACTGCCTGATGAGCCATCATGCACCACTTGTACTTTTTTCATCTGGCGAGATACACCTGAGAGCACATCTTTCCAGACTGTACGGAGAGAGGCCACCCTCTCTAGAAAGGCCATCCTCTCTAAGGCAACATCTATGTGCAGCAGTGATGGCATTTTCATTACATTTACCCCCTTGAGAGGCCACCCCTCTTATAGGGCCACAATTCTGGTGTTTTTTGGGGGTGGCTTCAAATAGCTATAGCTTATAAGAGGGGGACCAATGTAACTAATTCATGTAGCATACCTGTCAACATTCTACACCTCAAAGTAGGGAGATTTTTGTAAATTTGAAAAATCCATGGAGGAGATTTGTCTTTTAACAAAGAATATAACCGAAAATACTAAATTTTCATGGCGGAGATTCTGCCAAATTTGCAAATTTTGCATGTAAATAATGATAAAAAAAAAAAAAATGGGTGAAAAAGTGGGAGACTGCCACCTTAAGGGGGAGACTTGACAGGTATGATATAGAGGGAAGTTCCTGATTTCTTCTGTTTGTGCACTTTACTTGTTCCTTATAGCAGTCCTACCTTACCCATTTCATACTACTTTATGTGTACAGTTTTCTTCCTAATAAGTGCCTGTGCTCTAATAAGTGCCCCCCCCCCCCAAGAAAAATGACGATCATCGTCATTTTTTTCTTTATTCAATATTCCATATTTAACATATCATATTTTTATATTCAAAATATAGAATGATCTGAAAGGAGCGTTTATTTTAGTGTAATGTTTTAAGTGCCTGGGGCACTCATTAGGAAGAATATGGTCTTCTGCTGAGACCAGTAGAAGATGGCCAGGTGGATATGGCTCGGCATTAATTCTTTGTAGATTTCTGACAAGTCGATCAGTGTTGCTGACTTTTGGGACAAACTTAGGGCAACTTGCAGAGTTTCAATTTGAACTCAGACATTTTGAATTCAAATTTATCAGGAGATACTTACCAGGATGATACATGTCCACATGCAGTCAGCACTGGATTCCTAGCTTGCAGTAGATGTTCGTTTGGCAAACAGAGGAAGGTTGTTGACTGATGTAGTCTCTTGAAAATGATGTATGGTGATCAACAAATTCTGAACTTTATTTTATGTGCAGGAGGATGTCTGTACTGCTCTCATTCAAGCATGCATTGGTGTTCCTAAGTGAGCATACAGGAGTATATAGTTTTCACAATGCAAGGAATGCATAGCTGTCTTAATGACCAAAAATTGCATAGTGACATTTTTAGCATAAAACAAAACACAAAACAAACACACAAAGCACCTCACAAGCAACCAAGAAGTAAAATAAACAAACAGATAACTCAGTAAATAAGAAATAAAAATTTGATCAAATGAAAAATATTAAATATTTTAATAAATATTTCATGAATGAGTAAAAAAATTAAATAAGATTTAATCAAATAAAAAGTGATTAAATTTTAAATAAAGAATAAAGATTTATAAATAAACAAACAGAAAGCAAACAAATGAAATAGGATAAAGTGTGCTCTATTTTTTATGCCAGACCCATATACATGTATGGGATCAGGATTTCATTTAAAAATCTTAAGTCAAGGATCATTTTTTTCTTTTTCACTCATAAGTAGGTTTTACGTATACTTGACAGTGTGTTGTACATTGTAATGCAGTATTAATCGTGTTTATATTTCACACCTTTGGACTCTCTGTGGCCATTGATATAGACTTGAGTCTTAAGTACTTATATCCTGTAGGCACTGAAGATGTATCAACAAATGGAGGATTGCCCTTGACCGAAGATCACAGCTGGGCTGAAGTCAAGGGCAATCTGATGTCCATGGATGCACCTGCAATGTCACACCCAGAGATGAGGTAATATCTGCATGTATTCTGCTATGTTCCCCGCATATAATTTTACTTATTGTCCCAGCGTTCCTCTCCTACAGAAGCCACATGCAGGTGTACATGGGTCATCAATTCAATTCCAGGTTAGGCAGTACGTGTACATTGTAAATAGCCGTGGAATGTCGTGTCCAACTTTGCTTACAAATGTACAATGTACAAATTAAAATTCAGGCCTTCACTTTTGAATCCTTTTTTCATGGAAATTTTGTTGCCTCTTCTTGCAGGTTTGTGGCGCTCATGTTCAATGCTGCTGTCAAGATATTTGGAATGGAAGTGGAGGAAAGAGACACAGAGCATCTGGAGGCCGACGTACCCATGGTCATAGTGTCCAATCACCAGAGCTCTATAGATTTAATCAGTAAGTACATGTATGTTGAAGCTAGTGTACCGGTGGTCATAGTGTCCACTCACCAGAGCTCTATAGATTTAATTAGTAAGTACATGTATGTTGAAGCTGGTGTACCCGTGGTCATAGTGTCCAATCACCAGAGCTCTATAGATTTAATCAGTAAGTACATGTATGTTGAAGCTAGTGTACCCGTGGTCATAGTGTCCACTCACCAGAGCTCTATAGATTTAATTAGTAAGTACATGTATGTTGAAGCTGGTGTACCCATGGTCATAGTGTCCACTCACCAGAGCTCTATAGATTTAATTAGTAAGTACATGTATTTGAAAGCTGGTGTACCCGTGGTCATAGTGTCCACTCACCAGAGCTCTATTGATTTAATTAGTAAGTACATGTATGTCGAAGCTGGTGTACCCGTGGTCATAGTGTCCACTCACCAGAGCTCTATAGATTTAATTAGTAAGTACATGTATGTTGAAGCTGGTGTACCCGTGGTCATAGTGTCCAATCACCAGAGTTCTATACACTGTAGATTTAATGGCTAACTTCCTATTCTGGCTTGTGTGACCATAGTCATTATGTCCAATAATTCTAGGACTACTACACACATTTTTATTCTCAAAAACCAATGGCAGATATTGAAGGAAACGGAGATGATTTTCAAAAGTGCATTTTAGAAGAAGAGACATCACGTCCTTCTGGCACAAGTACTTGGACCTACGTGACACTCACAATGTGCTGTTAGCAAGTCCCAAAAACAAGGCTACATGAGGTGGTGCCATCTGGTAGAAAACAACGTAAATAAGTAACACTTCAATGGTCCTGCGTGTCATTGCTGGGCAGCCCTAAAACTGAATTTTTTTGTGTTAAATGTTTGCATCTGTGACAGAATTGTTTGGGCTTTTTTATCTGTGTTTTTGTTTGTTATATATTTGTTTTTCTTGATTGCAAATTTATCCTTAAAAGTGCTGAATTTAAGATTGAGTCAACAATTTTCCTGCACTTGGAGGAACTTGATTCATGCAAGGATGAGTATACTGATGTCCTGCAGAGAAAGGAGTTTGGACATTCTTGTATGGCAAAGCATTTGGGACTGAGTTGGGACACAAGGTGGGGTATTTTTCTGTTTGCGTGAGATTAGGCCGAGCAAAGATGGAAAAATGAACGAACAGGTGTCCTAACAGTCCCATACATGAGGCATCAAAGTACAAGATGTTTTTCTCACATACCTATCGTTTCATACTTAATCACCAAGATATGTTCTGAAGTGACAGATAATTCTAACTTGAAATTTTATGCGTGCGCCAAAACTGCAAACAGGCTTCTTTCTCCATACTCTCATACGAATGGCATTCGAAAGTAGTCTCATGACTACTACAGTTTTACTACAAAAAGTAGTGTCCAGCAAACATGACTGGCCACCTCCAGTGCACAAGCCGTGCCTTTTAAAAGCTGTTTCATATGTGCCGGGAGCAATTTTATTGGTGGTGCTAAATACGAGGGGGCGTTAGACTGAAATTGGTATCCTATGGGTAAAATGCTGTAGGCATGCGAGAAAAAGCGGGATTGGAGTGAACTTGAAAACAATTGTCCTGTGTCCTCCGCGACATCAAATACAAGATTAATTAACTTGCTTTGAAACCTCTCACAGTTTTAACGCTTTTGGTGCCAAATGCGACTAAAATCGATCTACTTACAACAAAATGGTCTAAATTATCATAAGAATCCCATATTCGTATTCCTTGTAAAAAGACCTTTCGTTCAAGTACCAGCATTCCTGTAGTTCCAGAGAGAATATCCCAGGTCAACAGCTTTTCTCAGTGCGCATTGGGCGCAATGCGCCAAGAAGAGGCGTTGCCTCAGACCAACGATTGGCCCTGAAAGAGTGGAGTAGGTGACCAGCGTACACTAACATAACCACTCCCCGAACTACAATGTGATCTTTACCCATCAGGTATGATGAGGCTGTGGCCTGACAATTGTGCAGCTCTGGCCAAGAAGGAGCTGATGTATGCAGGCGTGTTTGGACCAGCGTGCTTGCTGAGTGGCACTGTGTTTGTAGACAGACTGAACAGAGAGAAGGCCAGGGGCACCATGGATAAAACAGTTGAACAAATAAAGACTAAAAAGGTGAGTGTGTACTGCACTCTTGATTGATGCCTTACCCTTTTTGTATTACTTGAAAAACATATACATGCATATATATATATATATATATATATATATATATATATATATATATATATATATATATATATATATATATATATATATATATATATATATATATATATATATATATATATGTATATATATATATATATATATATACATATATATATATTTTCACACACACATACACATATACATAAATATAGATACTATTAGATAGATAGATAGATAGATAGATAGATAGACAGACAGACAGACAGACAGACAGACAGACAGACAGACAGACAGACTGATAGATAGATTTAAACAAGGATTGTTTCTAAATGCATATTATTTACTGTCATGATAAATAGGTTTATTTTTAATCAGATATCATGGCTCTAAAACCTGGGATTATATACCATTTGCTGAATACACATCATCAGTTGGTCATAAATTTGAGAAATTGTTCGCACAACACTTTCCTCTCTGTTTCTTTATTGTCCAGGTTTCCTTTCTGCTGTTCAATGAGCTTTACTTCCTGCTACTTGCAGCTGATTTTTCAAATTTATGTGAAAACATAACTGGGATTATCTTCAAAGCTGGGGATGTATAAGGGTCTCCATTACTACAAAAGTTGTGCCCTATCATATTCTTTATATACAATGTACTCTTTTTATTCACACATGTGCACTTATTAATTTTTTTAGCATGTTTATACATATATACACCCTGTACCAGTGCTCGATAGGCTAAGCCGAGCGGTTTGTAAAATGCAGCACAATACATCACTGACCATAGCCAGGAAAACTATTGTTATAAATCAGAGACTTTAAGTTCTAAGCTGTACTTCCATGGTAAAACCTGAACAAAGTAGCTATTTTTTGACAAACATCCTAGATAGTCTGTGCAGGACATGTCACTTCAGTGCTAGTGATGAGCTCGTAAAAACAATCTTCTTTTTTCACGATATAGCAACCAAAAAAGTTCGTAGCGGGTCAGTGGGGCATATGTTTTTTTTTTTTTGTATAGGTAAACATGAAATCAATTTAGGAAAGATCTAAAAAGCTAGGGTCTCTTTGGTCATTAAAACGTTAAATGCATCCTCTGAAAGACGTGCTTTTTGCTTAGTATAAGAAACCCAAATATGCATGTACCCTCGTAACTGGGACGTCACAAATCCTCAGCAAAGTGCAACAAGGAAAGCTCTTGACTCGTCTTCAAGTTTGACACCTAACGGTTCAACATATTAACCCTTTCATGTTTTACAGTTAAAAGTGTGGATATTCCCAGAAGGAACCAGAAACCGGGACGGTAACATATTGCCATTCAAGAAGGGTGCTTTCCATCTGGCTGTGCAGGGGCAGGTAATACATAGTGATGGCAGTGTGCAGCTCTTTGGTGCTCGTGTCATTTTACGTTTTCATGCTCAGAATGGCCCATCGTGGGGCAACTTCAACTGTTCTCTGTCTCGATGCTTTAACTTAAACTTCTGAAAAGTAAAAAAGAGGGACAAAAAAATATGAGAGTTCTGGTTGAGATCTATCTGGTCAGTGTTACCCAATAGCAGCTGCTTTCTGTGGAGGTGCTTAATTTGCATGATGGTTTCATCCACTTAAAGATTGAGTAAGTCTTACCCGTAAAAGTCTTAAAAGGTCAAGCGGGGTGTAAACAATATATTTGTTTTATTCCCTTGCGTTTACTTACGCTAATTAATCTTATAAGGAAAGTTGTTTTCCCAGTCGGGGTGTAACATGTATCTTGCACAGTCAAAATGTGAATGTTCAGTTTGAATCTAATCAATATATGCCTCATTAGTTTAACTGTTTAACGGTCATATGAGGCTACCACAAAGAACTAGATATTGTACATAAACTACCAGTTTACAGTGCTTCTTCTGAGTTTTATGGAGATGTCATCAGCATGTCCACCCCCCAAAAAGGGTCGTTGACATGGTCTTATTCCAGCAAGGCATTGAGTCTTTTTCTGAATGAGGTCAGCATAAATGAAAGACAAACCTTCTGTACACTCTCTTTGATTGTTTCTTCACACATTAGAGATTCAAGAGTTTCTTTCAGTGGGATCTTGTAATACAGTGCCACCAGAAAGTCTTGCACCATCTCCTCTGGTGGCCTCTGCGCGTGGTGGCCCCTGCGCGTGGTTCACCTTGGGTACATGTTGAACAGGGCACTCCTGCAGAGAGAACACTGTTAGGAAGTTTGATGTTAGTTACTCAGTGTACTTCTTGTACCTACTTGTGGCCCCCATTGGCCCTAAACTAGTTATGCTGTCAGAATTATAATTGTTTATTGCGCTTTGAAAAGTGGTACCTGCAAGTGGCTCCACTGGTACACTATCCCCCCCCCCCCCCCCCCCCCCCAAGGTTTGGAGCAAGACTTTCTGCCGGCACTGCACATGTATACGTGTAGTACTGCGGTTATATGAAGTTATTATCATGCAGTTGTAGCCTTCATGATGGTGGTCTTCATGGCGATGATGTAATGATGAACATCAACAGCCTTAACAGTTCTGACCAGGCTCAACAAATATCCGGCCTGGACGTCTACGGCCACCTGCTCTCTTCACCTGACTACATGTACCTTGACTCATTCCATTCCAGTCCCTGATTTTTCCGTATTTTTACCAAGATTTAAGACAACAAATGCATATTTCAATTCTCCATGAAAAGACCTTTCGTTCAAGTACCAACATGCCTGTAGTCTTAAGTCAGTGGTTCTGGCACTGCCTGGCAAGTCATGCTGCAGCTGCCGCAAGGGCAGCTGCAGCATGACTTGCCAGGCAGTGCCAGAACCACTGACCAAGGCCTGTGACCGTAGTATGGAATGAGTTAAGTTCTAAAGTAGCGATGGCTGTCCAGACTTTTTCTTTTGTCACTGTAAAATGGCCTCATTATACAGTATGCTCCTGAGGCCAGTTTTCTTGGCATTTCTTTTCGAGGTACGCTGAGCAATTTTAGTCAATGCCTGACTGCTCGGTGTGTTGAGATTCTAATTTATTTAATATTGGGGTAGTTTATAAGCATATTTTATATCTTTCAATGCTGTTTTTCGATTGGAATTGATTTCTGACATCACCACGATCAGGCACAAAGTCAGTTCCTTGAAAACTGTGATGCTCTGAAAACTGGTAAAGTCACCATAATCCTCTGGTGCATTTTTTTATATCTTTTTTTTTTTTTTTTTTTTTATGTTTGCAGGTGCCAATAATTCCAGTGGTTTTTTCTTGCTACCAGAACTTCCTTAATAAAAAAGCAGGCATATGGAATAGAGGTAAGACTGTCTATTCTGTACAGAGAGCATGTAGGCAACAGAGTGTAACCATGGTAACTAGGGCAAATCAACCACAAATTTATGAATATATTTAATGTAATCTAGGCCAAAAATGTGCTGCTGTATGAGTCCTTTCCACTCCCAACCATTAAAATGTACATGTGGTCACCGTCTTCTCAAAGACCACCCCAATGAGAGACCATCTGTCTTCAAAGACCATCCATTTTTAAGATACTTTGCTAAATAATTTTCATGTTATTTATACCTCCTACGAAAAACCACCTGCATTGAGACACCATAATTGGTCATCCCCGTAGGTGGCATCTCTAGACAGGGACAACTGTACTTGTATATATGTACTTGAAAATATCATTTGAACTACAAGGTGGTTAATTTTTTCTTTCATATGAATTTGAATTAGCAGAGCATTGCCGTCCATCTTATGTCATCTGTCATTGTCAAAAACCCATATTTTACATTTTCAACTTTTCAAAAAAAAAAAAAAAAAAAACCAAGCAAACAAAAAACACAGACTGGATAATCTCTAAACATGGTGGGGATGTTCATTAGCATTAATGGGATTAAGATGTTTTGTGCAAAAGATAAGTACAAAGTCATGTAGTTGGTTGGGTGAACAGGAAATTTTTAAATGATTTTTTTGTGTGTGTAAAGTTGGTTAGTTTTATTTGTATTTGTATCACACTCTTTTCCACTTTTGGTAATTGTTGAACTCAACTTCATACTGGCTTAAATAGTATCTTGTATGTAATCAAATCTCCATATTTGTACCGAGTTTCCATTGGTAACACTTGTATTGTCCTGTGTGTCTTGCGCATACTTACTGTGTGTCTCCGTGTTCTGGAAAACCCACGTATTAGTCATCTCGATGTACAAAACGGCTATCCAGATTAAAAAAAAAAAACATTTAAACTAAACTTAGCAAAATCAGAAGCAACAGGGCAGACAGCCAATTGCTGCAGTGCACTGCATGAAAGGCTATAAAAGGGAATACGCTGGAGTCAAACAGGAAGATGAACGTGTACATGTATAGAGGTGTCAGCCACTTACTGTGTCTGTCAGTGTAATGTAGGGGGAAGCAAGGTGATGTGCTACTGCAAGTCGTACGAGCAGTCAGTGAGGGAAGTAGACAGAGAGTGAGATTCTTGGCTGTCTGGTGAACCGTTGTGTCAAGTCGGCTCTTTTGTAAAGCTACGTGTACAGTCTTCAAAAATAGGCCTTCTGCGTATTATACAGCTACATGTAGGACTACGTGAGAGTGAAAAAAAAAAAAAAGAAAAATGATTTCCTTATTTGGGGATCCAAAATATTGAAACAGGCATAGGTCTGAAATAAACATGAATCATAGTAATGTAAACAAACTGCTACGGGCAATCACGCTTCAAATGTAAACACAATACACGTGTATTACGTGACAGCAAGCGTAACTCCATAACGGGTTACTTGAGCAGTCTTCCTAACTGTCCCTAATGAGATGAACTGATCATTGAAACTGGTTGGACTTCAAGCCTAAACAGCCACTCCACCTAGTCTAGGCTCGTAAAAGTAAATGTGGTTGTACACATTTTATGATCAAAAGTACAGACTGTAAAAGACTAAGCTCGCACGTGTGACCTTGATAATATTGCCAAAGTGAGCAGCAAATTTTTTTTCTGAACAAGACTTTTTTGATAATAACTCAAGAGCCATTTGAGCTTTGTCCTTGAAATTGGGATGGGTGATGGCATTCTATACAAAGTAAGTTGAAATTGCTCTTGGATGATCTTTGTATTTGTTTTTAAAAAAAGGGGATTTGGCACAGCAGATATATGTGTATTTCCCATTTTTGGCTAGGGGGTTGGTACCAAAGGTTGCTGTTTGAAGACCTGGCTGTTGTGTTCAGTGGTCACAAAACAAATAATCCTCAAGTTCACATGATAGCGTTTTGGAATTTCATTTTAAGATAACTTGAGAAATGTTGGAGATAGGACTTTGATAATGTACATGATCATGGATATATGGGCCAGGTTTAGACTGGACATGGGTGACTATCGCCTAATTTGCAAGTTTGCAAGGCCACTCTGATTTTCGCATGCAATATAAGCTGAGCACAGGACCGTCACAATTTGTTTCTCCTTTCTGATGAAATCTACAAATTACTCATGTTATTAACAGCAACTTATGTCACTGTTAATTGCAAAGCCAAAGATCTTTCCATAACAGATATATAAACCTACAATTTTTTAAAGTGCCAACTTTTTGAAGAGAAGGTTTCTCTTTTTTTTTTTGCTTTTGTCAGGGGTAGGGGGTTGGGAGGGGAGGGAAGGGTGAGGGGAGGCATTTCAACTCATGTGCAGTTGGGAAGGCTGAATAAATTCATGTGCCAGTATTTAGAGTCCAGTGAAATACAATACTTGCTGAAGTCATTGCATAGAGAAAGACGAATTCATATCCTTGTCATCATGTATAGCTTGAGGTGTTTTCCTTCTCTTCCATTCCAGGCAAAATTATAACAACAGTGCTGCCACCTGTCCAGACAACAGGGCTATCATCTGAAGATGTGACAGACTTAACGGAAAAAGTTCGTAACCAGATGTTGGTGGTATATAAAAAGACATCGGATGAGCTTGGAAAAGCAGCTCTTCAAACTGGGGCCGGTGCTGCAGTAGACCCTCACTAAAAATTGACATTTAAATATTTAAAAATTGACATTTAACTATTGACTGTACATATATGATGATTTTTTATGAGATATTGTGATCAAAAGATCGGCTCGTAGTTTGAGCTCTTGGCAGTTTTTGCAGGAATAAAGGCAACACAGCACAAGTCATTGGAAAGTCATCCATGCTGTCATGGAATTATTTTTTTTAATGGAAAAGAGGGAAAGATGTATGCTGTCAATTAATTATGTCTCCCCCTGCAACGGGGGGGGGGGGACATATTGTTTTTGCGTCCGTTTCTTCCGCTTCCTCTTGTTCTTCTTCAACACATTGTTGCATGCATTGCAGAAGCGATAACTCAAGAAATATTTGACTTGGGAAGTTGAAATTTTTTGTGAATATGTTCCTATATATGATATTGTTTGGGATTGCAGATGGGTGACCTTGACATATTTTTCAAGGTCACATGGCCATATCATCTAAAATTGGCACGGACGCAACAACTCTGCAAGGATTTGACTTAGGAGGTTGAAATTTTACATCATTGATTATGTACCATAATATGAACTAGGTCGGGATCGTAGATGGGTGACCTTGACCTATTTTCAAAGTCACATGGCCACTTTTTAAAAATAATTGCAGATGCAGTGGAGAAAGATTTGTCTTAAAGAGGTTGAATATTCAAATTCCACAGTAAAAATATTTGTAAACATTTTCCTTGTTTCCTTGTTTGTTTCTTTGCTTCCATTCTAATTGTAAATAATTGTATGCTAAATAGCACAAAAATATTTGTCCTCCTCATCAGACATGTAAACCAAGCAGAATCCTCAGTCCCTGATATAACCCTGCCAATAATACTGGGTGGAAATATATTAAAGTGAAAATTTGCCGGGACAATGAGCCTCAGTAAGAGTGTGCTTGTGTTTCTACATGGATAATCTTTGCTAAGATTTTGAAATGTCAATAAAGAGAGTACCTTCACCATATCTGTAGATCATTGGAATCGGTATGCCTATTTATAAAAGTAAGGGCGCACGGGGAGACATTTGATTTTCTGTCGGAAAATCAGCCTGTCCTGTTCTAGTTTTTTTTTATTTAAGATTGCATAAGAGTTCATTATGATAATAGAATCTGACTCCTATGCTTCCATGCAATTTTAAGGTTTGACATATTATGATTGCACGGCCATATCAGACAGTGAATTGTGAAATGAAAACAAGGAAAAATTCAAGTGGAAACAATAACGATATAAAACAGGTTTCGGCTCCTATTAATGGAAATTTAGTGGTGACATACATGTATCGTTTTTTTTTAGAACAGCAAGTTAAATGTTTTAAATTTCTTGCCTTCAATGCTAATGATGTGCTTTATATCTTTTGAATTTTTAATGTTTGATAAAGAAAATAGAAGGAAATTGAAAATATATTGAAGATAACTTGATCATGTATTACAATTTACATATCCTTTTTCTCAGTTTTCAATTTCTGCAGAAATAGAAGTAAATCCAAGCAAAACTGCAGGTGAAACAATTCAATTTTTTATGCTGTGTTGACTTGAATTACTTTGCATGTAATTATATTAGCAATATTGTGATTAAAGACTTTGCAAACTGTGTTAGGGATATAAAAATGTGGGACTGTGAATACATTGCTTGAATTAAAGACTACATACGTGCGGCTGTTTTTGAAGAAAACCAACTTTAGAGCTTGACAAAGTACTGCTTACTGATGCAAAGACACCTAAAGTATATGTTTTTGTGTTAGTATAATAGTGAACTATAGATAAGTGCAAAGATCAATCAATGTCCTTGCCTAATTGTTAAATAAATACAGTGTGAATGAAATGGTTGGGTTTTATGCTGTTTTCGTCTATCTTCTACGAAACAAAATGATAAAACTGTAAAAATGGTTTCGTTTGATTAATAACAATATTATCCCAAAATGTTTGCTATATTTTTTTGATATCTTGTTTAGCTTTGTAAAGTTGAAAATATCTGATTTTCTTGTGTTTTTCTTTGACAAGGTAGATTTTTCAACTTTGCAGAGCAATATTTCATAAACTAAACAAGTTACCAAAAAAAGAAGTCAGTTTTTTTTGGGGGGGGGGGTTGATAATTTTGTTAGGAACCAAACCAAACCATTTTTACAGTTTGGCCGTTTGTTTTGGAAGGGAAATAAACATAAACAGCATTTATAAAACCCGGCCATTTCATTATCACTGTGTTTGTTTAACACTTAGGCCAGGACTAGTGTTGATCTTTGCACCGATCTGTAGTTCATGACTATACCAACCCAAAAATACGTGCTTTAGCTACCATTGCATCAATAAGTAGTAATGTGGAGGGCTGTACAGTTGGTTTTCTTCAAACACGGTCCCATGTACTGTAGTTCTAGAAATTTTCGCGCTCAATTTAATTTCGCGCTTTTCGCACTACCACCTAAAGCGCGAAATTAAAATGCGCGAAAATAAGTTGCATTGTATTTCACTACATTGTTTGGCATTGGATTGCGCGAAACTAAAATGCGCGAAAATTCTGTAATTTCAGAAAAAATGAGTTTGCGCGAAATTAAACATGCGCGAAAATTTCTAGAACTACAGTATTTAGATTCCTTAAGTTTTTATATTGGAGAGCATATTGATGCTAGGAACTGATTTTAAATGAGGTTTATTTTGCTGTACAGTGCTATGTGGTATTCAAGACTAGCCTCAGGCGGCAGCAGAAAGTGGTTGTGTGGTGGTGATTGTAAAATGCAAATTTAACCAGGAAATGAAATCAAGCATCGTCAAAGCGTAACAGAGGTGATAAAAAATGTATGCAGTCTTGCATGGGAGGTGGTCTTTAAAGGGTGTACCACTGTACATGTATGGCTTTCAATACTTGCCCACTTCAGGCAGGTCTGTTGCTGCAGGTAAGTTCGACGCCGGCTGATAGAAACCAAAGACTGCCTTTTTGTCTATGCACTGCCCGCTGCTCAGGCCAAATGTTTTATTGACTTAACTTATTCCGTATATACCAGTTGTTGATATGTCTATGTACTTACCTGGATTTGAGCTGACAATTGCATACTCTCATACCTCAGGAAGGGGTGTCATCAAAGTACCAGCATGGTAATAGGCGGGAGTGTTTGCCCCAAGGGCACCTGCAGCATGACTTGCCAGGCAATGCAAAAACCACTAAGTACGGAGTTCTTAAGCACTGTAGTATGGAACAGGTGGGTGGATAAGCCAAACCATGATTTTGTCTTGTGAAAACAGGATCATTATGGAAAATATTATATGCATACATCATAATAAGTAAAAAGACTGCAATTTCATCATTTGTACAAATAAGATGCATTTTTTTTTTATGGATGAAAAACATAAAACTGGGATATGTACATGAACATTGTGCATGTATATCGAAGAAGTTTATTTGGCCCAAGGCCAGAGTAATCGTGACGCTAGTGCATTGTGCTTAAACCAGCATTTTGCTTTGTCAGAAAAGGAAAATAGAAGCCTGAGTCATTTTGCTTTATGCCGTCGCAAAATGTTCATCATTTCGCAAGGCATTTTCTAATGTTTTAAATTATATGTGAGACTGCCAGTAGAGACTCGCAGTGGGCAGAAAGACGTGTAGTCTTTAAGTATTGCAACAACATGTAGTCTTTTAAGTATTGCAACAACAACAACAATAAAAAAAAAAAAAAAAAAAACAAAAAAAAAAGACAAAAAAAAAAGAGAAAAAAAGAAGGATGTCACAATGTTTTCAACTTGCATTTTAACACCAACAATAGCATTGAAAATGCTTTAGCAGGTGTGTGACAGCATAATACAATGTGCCATCTGTGTAGCCTCTGGGTTTGTATGTTCCCAATCTACTTGGATGTGACCTGTTTCATACACTATGTCACAGAGAAAGACCTTTTCGTTTACTGTACAACTCTACTCTTAGAGAAACGATCACTTGTCTCGATTACTCTGTCAACAGTATCTTGATGATGGAGGGTGCAGAATATTAACATATGGTGTACAGATTCTATTGCTCTTGTGAGAAATATGTGCACATCAGTTTTTAACAAATATTTCTGTGTCTGCCATTGCTGTCAGAGAATTTATTAATCTCATACTTCATTGGAAATGGCAACACACTTCTCTATTTGTAACTGAATGATGCTTCAGAAAGTCAATATTTTTGTGTAGATTTATTGAAATTAGTCAATAGCTAGAAATGTGAAAAAAGTCAGCTTATTATGTTACATAACATGACACCACATGTTTTATATGTTGGCAGTTGTTTTTGAAAAGTGTGAAAAGATGAACTTCATAGTAGTACAGGAATTTTGTAAGACCAAGTTATTGGCTTTTGCCTTTCAAAAATGTTAAACACTGCACTTCATATTAAAGTGGGCATCACAATTAAACTGTTTTGCATCAAATGTTCATTATACTTTGATGTCTACTTTTGCATGAATTTTACTATGTGTGATTGTAATTTTTATTCCTTTAAATTGATTTTTACAAGTGGTGTCAAACTTGTGGGTACATTGTGAAAATAGTGGAACTGATTACAAAACAAAACTGTGTGGGATGGTGATGTTTGGCTGGAGAGAGTCTTTCAAATGGATGTTTGCTTAGTGATGGTTCAACATTATCATCATTTTTTAATTAGTACTTAGGGTACTTAATTTCATGACCCCCTCCCTCCCCCCAAATTAGTACTTTAAAAATGATGATTTCCCCCCCCCCCCCAAATCATAGCAAAATTGCACAAAACAGGCCAAAAATTGACCATCATTTTCCATATCCTGTGAAAGTGTACAGACCCATTTAACCCCCTCCCCCCTTGCGTACTGTAAGTACTAATTCAAAAATGATGAAAATGTTGAACCATCCCTTACTCATATTACTTGTGATAAAGTGTTTATGTATATTATTAATTTGCAGAAGATATTGTGTCTGTGTGACACTGGTCCAATGGATACAAATTTTGAGACATTGTACATGTTTAATGTCATCAATTGGAACGGATGACATGGCTTTTTGGGAAAAAGAACAATGGCTGTGGTGTCCCGAGAGCTTTGATTGGCTCTGCAGTTCAAATGGAATTAATGTGCCACTACTTTTGATTAAATCTGAGGTGCTTATGCCTTTGATTTTATATTGTAGCTGATGTGCTGCTGGATTAGATTACAGGCTAAATTTGGAAGGCATTGAAAAGAACTAACATTGACTCTCTTTTTCTCCATTCTGAGTCAAGATCTTGCTTTGATGTGAAAATGGCTTCGGTTGGCTGTGATGTGCAAGTTTTTATGATTGGTTCTTATGTGCACATGGTTTTGACTGGTCCTGATATACAAATGGTTTTCATTGGTTCTAATTTGCAAATGGTTTTGATTGGCTCTGGTGTGTTGATATTCGTGATTAATGAATGGAACTTGAATGGCACCGAGAGGAAACCATGAACATTAATTGTCTTAACGCCAATACACACTGAATTCGAGACACAGTCTGCAGGTTTAACCTTTCAGGCTTTGCTTACTAGTATCCCAAGCTTTCGTCAGGTAAACCTGTCAACATGGGTAGCAAGGCACTTTAATCTAACTGACTTCCACCTAAAATGTTATTCAAAACTTGTGATGAGATTACAAGAAAAGAAAGGAATAACCTGGCATTTAACTCATTCCATACCAGTCCCTGATTTTTCCGTATATTTACCTAGATTTACAACGACAATTGCACATTTAAATTCTTCATGAAAAGAGCTTTCGTTCAAGTACCAACATGCCTATAGTCTTAAGTCAGTGGCTCTGGCACTGCCTGGCAAGTCATGCTGCAGCTGCCCTCGTGGCAGCTGCAGCATGACTTGCCAGGCAGTGCCAGAACCACCGACCAAGGCATGTGACTGTAGTATGGAATGATTTAAGACAAGGAGTTGCTGTTAACCAGCTTGAGTGAGAGAAATTAAATTCTTTTCTGGCCACTGTCAGATAAAGTCCAAGAACACAGCTTTTCTGTGTCCAGGTTGGGTGCTTGGTACTGGGGGGGGGGGGTGTCAATCAATCAGATATTAATACTAATGAGAAGTTGAGGTAATTTAAATACAGCAAATCAGACAACTTTACTGGGGTTGTCTGCATAGAAAGGTGGCCACCAAATGTGCAGACTACCTTTACTGTATCCTGTGGGGTACTGACCTTTGTTACAGATTACAGACAAACTTCCATTCACCCTGTGTCTTGGTGGCCAATTATATAGCTTATAGACTGACAAACTTTGTTTTACTGTATGTCTGTAAGCTCTGTGATTGCTGCTTACAACAAAGAATACAGACAAGCATAAACTTCAATTTATGCTGTGCCCTAGTGACCTGTCAAATAGATTACAGACAAAGTTACTTGGATTTCACTTATGCCATAGTAGCCCCATCATGTATTGGTGCTTACAACATTGAAAGTTTGTCATAATGTCTATGCAATCTTAATCGCGTGTTTTTGACAGAAGCTGGCCCATCGTATATAGCAGGTGTAATGTGGTTTTCCTACTAGTTCCCTCTGAGTGGTGGAAGGGACGGTCGGATGTTTTACATAGCATCAGAAGTCACCCAATTGTACAGGACAGGTATATCATCATTTTCCCACCAGTTCCCTACCGGTTGTGGTAGTGACAAAACCAGTCGAATAGTTACTGTAGTCACTCTGACTCTTGCTGAGTAATATTGTTAACTCAGTATGATTAAGCAGAGAGCTCGCAGACCCTACGTGTCCACATCAGTACGAAAGAAATGGAGCGACTTGCTGCCAAGGGGCCATTTTACACTTTGCAAGGAAATCATGAGAAATTCATGGATCTTTGAACAGAGATTCCCCAGTATATGCAAAGTTTGTGCTAAAAAAAAGTGAGAAGTAAGTTAGCAAAAAAGTGGGAAACACATGCCAATGTTATGTATGGTAGATTGATCATGATCATGGGTTCCTACTGGCAGGGATGTATATGTGTACACTGTAAGCTTCATGGCAATGATGGATATAGTTTTAGTTGTTGGCTACGATGAAAAGGATTCTACAATGCTTCTAAATAGCTGATTGTAATGCTTAGAATTATTTTTACAATGCTAACATGCCAGTTGATGATGAGGGTGGGAAAGGGGTTCCCCGTACTGGCGTACTCGGGCATTTTATTTACCGTACTAGCGTACTGGAAGCCCTCTTATTTTACGTACTTCGTACTATCCAAAATTTCGAAAGATTTTTATTCTCCGTAATACGTTCTCTAGAAAAATAATTACCTGTACCAGCGTACTGAAACCCCCCTTACCCCCCCTTCGATGATGATGATGATGATGATGATGATGATGATGATGATGATGATGATGATGATGAACATATTATCTTTTAAATACTGTCACATCATGGGTAGAAAATAATTGCCACATATTACATCTGCCCGATTATCAGTTTGAACTTCCTCTGCAGTCTTATGGGCCTCTCATTTACCCGCGCCTCATTTAACCCTGCTGTCCCTTCACCCGCTAAAGCAGGCTGGAAATTTTCAGTGCTGTGAAAGACAGGAACACCTAAGAGGGCAGTGGCGGTAAAAGGGTTAATACCGTAGCTGTTGTAGAATACCTTTTAACCCATTAACTGAGCATGAAGCTCTCATGCAATTTGAGCAATTTTTGTCTTAACTTTGGGGGAAAATCAACAAAGTAGATTACATAGGGTCAGCATCATGTTTATGGATGTTCAAGTAGCGGCAGTAATTTTTAGAATAAGAAATTCAGCGTTACAGGCAATCAAAGTTAACTTGTTTTGTTCCCACAACACAAATATGGGCATGAAGAAGGAGATAGAACTGCGTCATTCATTGGTTGAAAATGCCATGTGACGCAGGAAGAAGATGCAGCCACCTTGCCCCATGCAAAATTTTATTTGCACTTCTCTCCTTTGACATATCGAAGTGAATCCAATCACGAGATATTTTTTGACGGGAAAGTCTCTATTGTTTAAAGCCATAAAAATATTATTGAAGTGAATGGTATCCAATATGGCTAGAGGCTGTTTGCGGTATAGTTGTCTTGGACTGAGATTGAATTGACATGTTTCCTTGATGTGAGTTGGCCACTTCGAATTCGTATCTAGTGAGTACCGGTGAAACTGTTCAGCAGTGATTCAGTGTTCAGCAACACTGAAGCAGACGACATTTGACCGCCATCTGGTTTTGACTGAATAAAATGGTGGGGGTGAAGAGGGCAAATATTTCCCAAGAACCAACTGAGAGCTGTACCATCTCAGTACGCAGACCAGTCAACCTTAATTTTTATCCAGCAATATTCTACAGAGTTTTGTTCTTTTAATAAAAGTGCAAGTCACAATCAACTGGGACAGAAGGAACAATAATATGATGTGTTCTAATGGGATCTCCTCAGTTTGAGCTTTCAAAATGGGGTCTTTCGCAGGAAGTTATCAAGTAGAAAGTAAGGTATCTGCATGGGTCGTTCAGGCAAGGACTCCTGCTTATAGGAGTAGTCTTTGACGAAAAGAACTTCAGTATATTAATTTTACTCAGATGTTTTATATTTTAACATTATGCAGTGCTTTATGATTTAGAGCAATTAATGTAAAATACTTTGTCAACTGAGAGAAGGCACAGATACATCAACCATGTAAATGAGCATACAGTTCATGACGATATTAAATGTGAATTTTTCCTATACTCTAAATTTAAGATAGTTATGCATAATTATTTTGGTGTCTTACTAAACAGTGGATATGATGCATGATAAACATTATGATTTGGTGACATTGAGGAACAGGGTATAAATACATGAAGCCAAATAATGTTTTCAAATGTAATTCTTCTGCACTGTGACAAGATGTGTTTTTACTTGACATTTTTGACTCTTTCAACTGAAAGAGGACAATCTCGATGAAAAATCAAAGGAAGATTACATTTCGCTTTCGCTTCCAGACTTTACTAAAGCAGTTTGCATTCAAATTTTGATAAAGCGTTCTTCGGGTTGTGTAAATTAAATGCTTCTCACTACTGAGTCTTTTAAAGGCGTATGCCGTGAACGACTCGGGCTGGCATAGTGTTTCTATTACTTCTGTGTTCAAACTGGTCTCCTTGCAAAGTTTTATTTGAAAAAGTAACTGTAAAACAGTGTTATCTTGGAAATTTGTGCATTTCATTCTTTGGTCATTCTACATGTTTAACGTTAGTTGCACAGCTGGTGTCAATCTCTAAGAGTACTCGAAGTTGTTGCATTGTGGCGTATTGAACGTGAAGAATTTTGTGCCGTTTAACTCGGACACTTGCCAAAGAAATCTGTTTGCAAAACTGATTGCCGGTCAAACTGCCTGTCTTCTGACGAGACTTGATATATTCATTCCTGATGAAGAAAAAAAAATTAAGATTAAAAAGAAGTCTAAGGATACCGTTCTGTGAAAACTTCCTGTGGTGTTAATTTTGTGTCGCTTGTGGAATATAGTCATTTATTGGTTCATATACAAGTTCTTTCGGGAAAAATAATTTCTCAAGTATGATAAATATTTTCTACGACTTTGAGAGCGTTTGTATACGGGAGTTACGAGTTCACGAAAAGCCATTGCGAGTTCAAATGTTGATTGTATACATAAAACTTGATGAATTCTATTTGCTAATAAAATCAAATTTGAATTAAACATTGCTCTTTGTTTATTTAGCATCATATATGCTAGCAACAATGAGAAGCAAACAGAGCAGGTGTGCTCAGGACCGTCGCAGTCCCTTTGTGAGGAGTTGACCAAGTGGACTCCAAATGTAAGCCAATGGAGCAAGTTTTACACAAATCTACGATTTTTTTTCTTTTAATTTGAAATATATTTACATTATTTGCACATTTTGTCGGACTTCCTTTATATGTTAAGCCCTCTCAGGTAAATTCTGGTCCATTGTATTTAAATAACAGAGGTCAAGAAATGCTTTCATGGAGGAAATGGTAAAACAAGGCAGGGCACACTTGATTGTGCGGTCGGCATTCATGCATGTGTCGTGATTTGTCTGCCAACAGATTTTCGAACTGCCACTTGAAATCCCGAAGCGCTTGCCGCTATCAGGTTGTGGGAAGGGCATTTCAAGACGCCACACTTCAATGCTTTAACCTGTATTTTCCCACACACCTTTTGAAAATTTGCGCGCGTGTGCATGTGTTCTCACTGATTTCTAGAAAAGGATCCAAACAAATAGAACGCAGCAATGTGTGTCATCAGTCTTTTTTTTTTTTTTTTCATCTGAGGAGATCGAATACTCGTCCAACTGTCCTCAACGTATTCACAATTTACTTATTCAATTTTTTTTGAAACTGTGGACTGGAACCTTAAAAAACTTTTATGTATACATACATTGCATGCGTCACCACTCGACCAAGTATACATACCATGCTGTGGTGATTTTCTTTTCACCTTGAATTCATTTGTTCAGACTATCTAAAAATATGTCTGAACTGTATGTGTGGTCAGTTGCTTCGAAATTAGGAACACGTCTGGTACCCGCATGGTGTTGCGTTTTGTTTGTGTTTGTAAATACATTGTACTTGTGCAGAAACGCGGACACTATTCTTAAAAATTGGTGTGGCGATACCTTGACTCGTTCTTGACTACATTCTTCACCCTCCAGTAAACACAGAGGATCAAGATCTTCTTACTATAGCCAAATGCAGCGTCTTAATAACATGGTTAGACTGTTTTAGGGCATTGTCTGCCGGCCAAGTGCCTTCACTTTCAGACGAAATATCGCAGATATATGGATTCCCAGCACAAAATGACCGCAAGACATTACATCATCTGTCTGCGTTAAAAGTGAAACTCAAAATTGCTGCAGAAACGTACGCGCGTGCGTGCGTGTGTGTGTGTAGAAAATATAGAAGATAGAATGACCAATCTTGTGCTATTATTATCTCAATGCAAGTACCTGCAAAATTTTGTTGCGGTTTTAGATTTATTTATTTATTTATTTATTTATTTATTTATTTATTTATTTATTTATTTATTTATTTATTTATTTATTTATTTATTTATTTATTCATTCATTCATTCATTCATTCATTTATTTATTTATTAAATTTATTTTGTTTTGGCAAATTAAATGTGATACAAAATTAGAAAATAGTCAAATTTGGAGAACTCTTCATGTTTGCTAGAGCTGATTATTTAGTAAACCACTGATCTGTTGCTGCCCTGAAGGGTTCATTGGGTTAATAATTAGGTTTGTTAGATTAAAATCATAGAATTAGTTGCAGATACATCCACGTGAAACGGGACATTTTGGTGCAAATGGCTCTTGTTTGTAATCAAGATTTTAAGCTTAACGCGGCCCATTGATCACCATGTTTACATTAAAAAGAATTTTGTTTATTTTTTTTTTTAGATTGTACTGGGTCAATACCTTGCAGATTTTGACATGTGACAAACCACGCGTATGTCCACCATCCCAGAATGACAAAATGATCAAAAACTGCTTCGACGTTATCTTCCATACCTACAATTTAATATGTTTTTGTAACATAAAAATGTTTCGAAATAATGTCCTCACGTCATGAAAGTTTATTTCTAACATTTAAATACATGTTTTATGCTATTGTTACGGTTAGATCTTAAGTAATGTTTTCATTGTTAAGATTTTAAAATGCACTTCCTTCCTTAATGCATGCAGAATGAATGTTTTGGTGATACAAAAGTCGTCTCTTCAGAAACATATTAAATCGAATATGCTACGTTAATTTATGAAACCAATGTATTTTAGTATAAATTAGTATTTGGAACGTGATATTCGGCCCACAAAAAAGCTCGTCTATATCGTACCATATTTGGGCGTTACGGACTTTCGATACTGTATCTGTCTCGGATTATACATGTACCTAATGTTGCCTGGAATATTTGCAGACAGCGCAGGGACCGAGGACTGATAACAAATGTATTGTTTAGCGGGGTCAAAAAACAATACATATTTTTATTTAGAAATCAGTATCTGTGTTGCGTCATCTTTCTCGCCTCCTCCATGCAAGCTGAGTGACTGCTTCCGTTTATTTGTGCGTGATAATGAATATATTTTCTTTTACTTTTCTATCTGTGGCGTATAAATGTGTGTTCTTAGGTAAGAGGTTCCATATGTTATTCTACCATCGTTGAAATAAAATATTACAGCTATTTTCCTTACATTATTTTATATAAACTATGAGTGTCACGATCCTTTTCCCGGACATGCGCAGTAACATAAAGCCAAGCGACCAAATTAGATTTCCCTGTGAAAGAAAACAGACAAAAAAAAACACGACCACGACATTATGGTGCTAGACGGGGTTACGCGTACCTGAACTTCAACTAATGGAAGAGGCACAAGTTTCAAATTTCACGGACGTTATAGGGAAAACTTTACTATCGCTGATGTTCCATATGAATACATAGTCACGACACTATTACCACACACTAAAAAGTGAAATTGTCACGTCCTCACATCAAAAATCATTTGCATCTAACACTTGCAATTAATTTTAGTGCTACAACGACACACGTAGTGTTTTCATGACACGTGTTTACAAAAATGTATTTGAAGTATTATGCCAACACCCGACTACCTTCATAACTTAACTCCAGGAAACGTGTCTTCTAGAACTGCATACAATGTAAGATCAAAAAATGATATAAACCAGGCATACGCAAGAGCTGGTATTGACAGCAGTTCTTTTGTGACAGCAAACATTCGTCGGTGGAATATGTTACCCAATGCAGTTTGAAATTCTGAGGATCTTGATGCATTTCAGCGTAAATTAGACACAATTAAACCAGATTAACGATTTATTCCACATTGATAACCGGAAAGTAAACCTTCTACATTCCCGAATTAGAATGGACCGCAGTCAGTTGAACCACGACATGCATAAAATTGGCATCGTGAGTTCCCCTAGTTGTGCTCGGTTACAGGCTTTTTCGCCCTCAGGCTTTTTCGCCCCCTGGCTTATTCGCCCCCTAGCTTTTTCGTCCATTGGCTTTTTCGCCCCCCAGCTTTTTCGTCCTCTGGCTTTTTCGTCCTCCAGCTTGTTCGTCCCCAAAATTTACCAGATTTCTTGTGTTGTTAGTTCTTGGTCGGACGTGTACAGATTTTCGCCGTGTGCGATCGATCACGTCAAGGCCGGTAGGTAAAGGTAAAGGCCGGTAAGACCCGCAGTCGCAAACGGGTGTCCGCACGCCGCGTTACACTGTTTCCAGCCCGTTGGTCATCCACTTCCACGGGGACAACCCGATCAAGTTTAAGTATACTGACGCTTTTGATATCAGTTGGTTTTTCAAAAATTAATGTGACGCAAGTGACATCAGTCGGTTCTTCAAAATTAAAGTTATTTGTACCATCTGATTAATGGCAGACTACTGCGAACATCCCATTCGTCCATTGGCTTATTCGCCCCCAAGGCCACGCTTATTCGTCCGTTGGCTTTTTCGCCCCCAGGCTTTTTCGTCCCAATGTTTTATCGCACAACTTACAGCTAATGCATTACCGAGACATCTTCAAAACGTTTACCACTGCCGTGTAAATAACTGACATCACGCTAACAACTAGCGTGTTCTTGTTGAATTACTACCAACGTCAGACGCGATATGGCACCTACTGACTGTTCATTATGTTCAGATAATTTGTGATGTTCTGTGAACTTTCAGTAGGCCTACAACGTTCGTAATTATTATATTCAGCCTCGCCTTCTTATTATCATGCATATCCACGATCGATGTACCGGTCTCCGCTAGGCTAAGACAAAACGGTAAATTAAAGGCATGGCAACCAGAGACAGAAAAAAGTAGCCTGACTTTTTTCGCCGGTGTTGATTATAGTGAAGTATATAACAAAATTTGTAAAAAGTTGTTCTGAGAAACTATTGTAAAGAAGTATTTACTTGCTGGTAAAGAAGAAAGAAAGAAAAAGAAAGAAAGAAAGAAGGAAAGAAAGAAAGAAAGAAAGAAAGAAAGAAAGAAAGAAAGAAAGAAAGAAAGAAAGAAAAAACAGAAAAGTGTGTGTTGACACACACACTTTAAAAATGATAGATCGATCTGCTTCAAATATTCGTCTTTTCAAGCATAAAGCACCGAGGAACCGCTTTGTGTGTGCCATAAGATGCCTCCTTCCGAGAAATTTGTGTATCTTGCAAAATGAATTAACTGTTTGATGATATTTTCATTTATGTAGCCTGGTTATGTCAACAATTATGGACTTGACCATTTTATATGAACTTTGAATGTCATTGCTGCATTACACATAAAATAAGTAATCATCTGCAAAATACAAACTTGTGCAGATACACGTCACAGCCATAATAACAAGTTCCATTAACACCACATGATTTATACAATAAATACAACATGGATATATAACGGTGTTCACCAGGAAAACATGGTGTAGCACCAACACCGTCAGCCACCCCCAACCCAATACAAAAAGTTTGAATGCGAAAAGTTACTACAAAACGCTTCTTTATTTATTAATGTATTTTGTCAGGACAATAAAATAGGAAATATATTCGGTTCAAATCACTTGAATTTTGAATTAAAATAAAGGGCCACCTAGTATGTTCTGTCTACATCTGTCTTTTATTAGTTTCCGCCGGTGCGACGTAATCATTCGGGTGCCGGTATACACTCGACGGGTGGAGTCGCGGTGGCGCTGTGCATTACGTTCGTCCTGTCTGTGTGTTTGTTCAAACAATAGGGATTCAGACAGGGCAGAGCCAATACAATACGTTTAAACCAAAAGAAAGGCCTGTGCAGATTTGTTGGTGGCTTTTTTTTTCGTTTTTGTTTTTTTTGTTTTTGTTTTGTTTTGTTTATTGGTTTTTTGTTTGTTTGTTTTGTTTTGTGTGTGTGCGTGTGTTTGTTTCTTGATTGTTTGTTTGCTTTTTTTATTTGTTTTTTTTTCCTTAGTTTGGTATTTAGCAAGTTTGTACAAATATGAAACAATGTTTTGACTGATTGGAAAGAAAAGAGACAATACAAATTTCCATGCAAAATCAGCCCTGAAAGATAGTTATGACAACTCCCCACCCGCACCCCACACCACCAATAACATGCATGTTCCAGTTACAATTAAATAGGTAGTATTAATATATCTTTTAATGTGCCATTACCGGAAATATTTTATACGAGTTGTCGCACTTGTCAGAACTTATTTCAAGTCACGGACGCAGCATGGACAAACCCCAGCCCATGACTTTCAAAGGGATAGTTTTTCGAAACATAATTATTATTACAATTATACTGTAAATAAGCAACATAAGGTAAGGGTTCTTTAACACTTGTTCCCATGGGAAATGCTGGTTGGAATATTTGCATGTTCAATATTATTAAGAGCACAACTCGGGAACATGTTTGCGACTGCGGATCTTATTGGGATCTTATTACTTATGTCGTAATTATATTCAGTTTGACCTGCTTGACGTGATCGATCGCATAAATATGTTTTTTTTTTTTTTTTTTGGTTTTGTTTTGATAGATATACTTTATTTCTTTAAAGAGGATTAGAATAAAGAGAATTAGTAAAGTAGCCAAAGGCTAATATAAATTCTTCTCCTCGTGTAAATACAAAATATATACAAATATAACCGTACATAGAGTAAGGTAAAGAGAAAAAAAAATTGTAAAAGACAATAAGATACAACATAAAATGACAAAATACACAGTTGATTTAAACATATTTTATTGATCAAATACATCGAAATTATCTTACAATATAATAACCACGGGAATTGGGAAAAAGGGCAAAACCCTATTCGAATCCCTCTTGCGGGAAAGGACAACACATAAACTGGACAGAACTAGACGCATTAGACAAATAATAATATGACGAACACAGTGACGTAACAGATAGTGGGGCTATGTAATTAATTACTATATTAGGTCTGCAAATGTGTATCATAAGCTAGCATTGTAGCAGAATCTGATATATGTTCGTTTTACCTAAAAATCTAACCTATGCCCGCCAGTTTGAAGCGGCCGGTTTCCGAAATATACTCGTGTACTGCTGAAAAAATTGCAATATTTACTTCAAAAGAACATTCAGGGCAGCCGTATAATAACAGTTTATTAAACCTCCGTGGACGGAGAAAATAAAATACATATGAATAGTACATGGAGATAAGAGATAAACACATAAAACACAGACGACGCAGGTACATAATATAAAGAATAATAGGACTCTGAGTCCAACAAATTTATGCTGACACCAAATTAAATTACATGGCCACCAAATCAAGTAGAAGCGTGTAGACCGGGCCAGGCCACGCAGTGCAACCCAACGGGCCACGATTCACATTACAGACAATACTGTCTGTAATGTGAATGGAGCATACAAGGATACACAGTTATACATAACACATGGGATCACAATAAAGTACAGGATCGCAAACTGCCCTAAAACTGGAGAGTCGGACACATAGGAAATAAAACAAAAATTAATATGTGTACATTCAACTCAAAAATAACACAAGAAAAGGGGGGAATTTTGGGGACGAAGAAGCCAGAGGATGAAAAACCCTGGGGGCGAAAAAGCCAATGGGCTGGAAACAGTGTAACGCGGCGCGCGGACACCCGTTAGCGATTGCGCGTCTTACCGTCCTTGACCTGCCTTGAAGTGATCAATCGCACACGGCAAAACTCTGTACACGTCCGACCCAAAACTAACAACACAAGAAATCTGGTAAATTTTGGGGACGAACAAGCCCGAGGACGAAAAAGCCAGAGGACGAAAAAGCTAGGGGGCGAAAAAGCCAATGGACGAAAAAGCTAGGGGGCGAATAAGCCAGGGGGCGAAAAAGCCTGAGGGCGAAAAAGCCATAAACCGTTGTGCTCGTGGAGCAAGGTACAATTGAAAGTTCTTACCACTTTTTCTTCCCATTTCCTCGCTTCATTACCGAACGTAACATTCGTCAAATGTTTATTATAACAAAGGCTCCGTTTACATTAAACACTCTACTTAATGGAAATATGAAATGTTCAAAAGTCGCTTTGAATTTTTCATAGGCCTTAGTGCATTATCCCCACTGGCAGATTCAACTGAGGCCCGCAATGGTTTCACTTGGTAGCTTGTATATACAGTTATTATTTGTTATATAAGTATGGGCAGGCCGACCATTTAAGTGGTCACGTGCGTCGAACACCAGTACTTTTCTAAATGACTATTTCAAACACTGTTTGTATTATACATCTCTTACAGTCAATGCAAAATACTTAATTTATCACTCGGACCACTAGGTGATGTCCGGTGGTGTCAAAAGCTTGCATACTGTTATGTGGGCGTTAATGTAGTGTCCTGTGGTTTGTGCCATTATCTTTTACACCGTATTATTTTTTTGTTTTTGTTTTTTTTTTTTTCGCAATAGGAATTTGTATGGGCCATGCCTGTTTTCCGATTGCATTAACAAAATATGTTTAAACCCCGGGCCGAAACGTGTTGAAAACATAAAGCTCCAAATCTTGAGAAAGAATAAGGCTAATGATACCCAATGTACCACAAATGTGTATCATACATGGAAGTTGGATATTGCATTATATTTATGACCTTGACCTATTTTCTCAAGCTCACGGATAGAATATATATATATATATATATATACATATCGTACACATAACTGCACATTACATTGAAAAGAAGGCAATAAAATTCTTTAAAAAGTTTCGATTATACAAAAAAGAGATTACATTTATACGCGTAATGTATCATGACAGTGGCAACTTGTAGCATACAGAAATCAGGATACACATAATTGTTCAATACAGCTCACAATCTCTTTTCTGGTCAAAATGGTACTGAGCTTGCCATATCTTGCTAGGCATAACTCACGAATTAATATAGCGGTACCTCTTAACTCTTCCAAACTCTGGAAAGCCAAAGGTCCGAATTTTTTTCCAACATTGATATAAACTATGATTTAAGAAATTATATTTTCTCAAGCGATATGAGTACATTTTGAAATTAAGAGAATTACATACTGAGGAGCAGCTTCCTTCAAGGGCAGGAGGGCTGCAGGTACCCACCAGACAATAACCACTGGGGATAGGTTTGTAAAAAAAAATTATAAACCGTCTGTAAAGTTGTACCTCAATAGATAGATCGTCAAAGATATGTGGCAATAGATCATTGTGGATAATATAAGAAATCTTCCACACAAACCTCACAGCCTTACGCCGTGCAGTATAAAAGAAAATCCTTAACTTCTTTTTAGATATTTTTTTTTTCAAAATTGGCATCAATAAAGAGACACTTTCCCAAATTGTGCCATGAAAATATTGACATTAGACCGAAATTTACATGTGGAACTTTAAATATCTTCTCCTTTCATATGGACACCAATAAAACAACCAAGATGTAAAAAATGATCAACCTTGTTAATGAGAATATTATTTACGTATAAATCTCCACCTGCCATATTGTTCCCAATTTCCATAACCTTAGTTTTATCAACATCGAACATGATTTTATATTCATCAGCAAATTTCTTACAAATATTCAATATACGGGTCATACTTGAGATTGTGGGAGCAATCAGGGCAACGTGATCAGCATAAACTAATGCACCTGTGAAGATATGTCCAATACAGCACCTGATACCAGATTTGTTTTTAGCTTCACAGTAGTTCATCTAAGTAAATACCAAAGAGTATGTGGGGGGGGGGGTTACTCTTCCTTGCTTTCACTCCATTGAAACAGTGAAAACTTTTTGATATCGCGTTGCCCCAGCCTATGCTGATACTCTGATTTGTTTACATGTTCAAAAGTAGTGTGGCTACTAGAGGACATATATTTCTTTTTAAAACCAAACGAAACAGCTTGACATATTCGACCCTGTCGAACGTTAGAACCATGAGATCTATGGTAATGAAGACACTCGGCTAATACAAAGGAACACTGGGTTGTCGAACTATTAGGTTTGAAACCGAATTGTACTTCAGAGAAATTGAGAATATCAAAGTTATCACTCAATATTATCCAGTCAAGAATCTTACCAAGAATCTTACTGCTGAGGGTAATACCCATGTACTTCGCAAAGTCATTTCATGATTTACACCTATTCTTAGGAATTGGGTGCATAGCTATATTCGCAAAAACTTTTGGGTGAGAAACCATATTTAAGCGTAGCTGTGAATAAGAGTGATAGGTAAGTATTAAGCCTATTGGTTCCATCAAGGAGGGTCCCTTCCTTGGTTCCATCAATAATGTGATCTGATTAACATCCAAGATCGCCGTCATGCTTGCCGCATTTCAGATCTGAGATTGCAAAATTACCTTTTTCTTCACATGAAATAGAACGCGGAGGAAGGCATGTGCCATTTACTCCACCTTCTCATCTACTGATGCACTTACGATTTTTAGCTCAGCTGACTTATCAGTCAACTGAGCTTATCTTGTGGTCCTCCGTCCGTCGTCAACAATTCACATTTTCGAGTTCATATCCGAAACCGTCGGCCAGATTGACTTCAAACTCGGTGGGGATGTACCTTGGGTAGGTCCCTACCAAGTTTTTTTTCAAATGGTGACGCTCCAGTGATCTTTGGATTTTTTATGAATTTTTTTCTCTTTCCTTACGGGCAAATATTAAAAAAATCTCCTTTTATTCCGAAACTGCTCAACCAATTTCTTTGGTATCACACAGGAACACTCCTGGGGACTCCAAGTTCTTAATTTGTTCACCAGGTGGCATTGCATTTTAAATTTTTTTGTGGGCATTCTGATGCTAATTCACATTTTCGAATTCTTCTCCGAAACCGTCAGTCAGATTGACTTTAAACTTGGTGGGGATGTACCTTGGGCAAGTCCCTACTGATTTTGTTCAAATGGTCACGCTCCAGTGATTTTTGCATTTTGTATGGGTTTTTTTTTGTTGTTGTTGTTTTTTGAGCAAATCTTAAAAAAAATCTTCTTTGAAACCGCTCATCCAATTGCATTGATATCACAGAGGAACACTCCTAGGGACTCTTAGTTCTTAATTCGTTCACCAGGCGGCACTGCAGTTTTTATTTCTTATGATTTTTTTCGTCTGTTTTTGCTTTTTTCGACTTCTTCTCCAGAAACGACACTCAGATTAAGCTGAAACTTATTGGATATGTGCCTTATAGAAGGATCAAACAAAGCTGTACACTAGGTGGCACTATTGTGGATTCCTGATTTTTAAGGATTTTTTAAATTCGGGTACTTATCGGTAAATGCAGCTTTCCTATTGATTGCTATGTAATTCAATGGGTATTCTAATGCTAATTCACATTTGTAACTATTTCTGTGAAACCGTCATCCAGATTGACTTCAAACTTGGTTCGGATGTACCTTGGGTGGGTCTCTACGAAGTTTGTCCAAATTGTCACGCTCCAGTAATTTTTGTATTTTTTATCATTTTTTTTTAATCTTTAAAAAAGTTTTTACAAGAAAGCTCAACATGGGAATTTCTTGTAATGTTAATAACCTACATAACATTGGCCAGATTTGTGTCAAACTTGGTAAGGATGTACCTTTGATAAGTGTCTACCTATTTTGTGCAGTGGTCCTGCACCAGTGATTTTTGGCCCTTGACCTCATTCCCAAGGTCACAGGACAACTGACATGATAATTATTGCTCATTTGACAACTTGACATGTATTTTGAGTTAGGACCTTGCAGATGCTAGTGTTTCTCTATGAAGGTCTTGCGTAGATAGTACATGAGTGACCTTGACCTCATTTTTGGGGCACGGTGCAACATACACGAATTTCACTCTTCACCTTAACTTGAGAACTTCTTGAACTCAGACCTTGATGTTGCATATGTTCGTGTTCTTTTATAAAGGTCAGACTTACTCAGAACATGGGTGACCTTGATCCTTTCTCAAGTTCACAGAGCCCCAAGTGTGATGAGTCTCTAGGTCAGCTGAGTATGGGCTGTTCACACAGCCCTCTTGTTTATGATGGTCATCGCATCTTAACTCTTGTACGTATATCAATAAGCCATTTCAGGAATATTATACAGACCAAAAATCTATGACGTTTGGAGTCATGATGGCCCCACTTGTGGTATCACTAGACACAAGCGTCCTAGACATGAAAACACATTAAATCATCATTGTGATAATAAATTGAGATGGAATTACAAAATTTACAAATATGCATCACTCATTGAAAAAGGTGACCTTGACCGGCACTACAAATGTTTATCATGTGTGGAAGTTGGCCATTGCATAATATAGACGATCTTGAGATACGTAGCTCAAGGTTACCGGAAGAATGCATTTGGGCAATTGATATTTTATATTGGTCATTACACCTTAATTGATGAATATATATCCATATATCATAATAGGAACATAAAACTGACAAAACTCCATGACGAGTCTCGATGGCATCACTGGTTGTATTAACTGGAACTAACGTCATAGACACAAAAAGCACATTAAATTCATTGTGATAGAAATTTAGATCAGACATAAAAATTGCCAAATTTCGTAAAATTGTGGGTGACCTTGACCTATTTTTGAAGCGCACTTTAGTAAAGGACACTTAATTTAATATCTTAAGAAAAAAAGTGGCAAGTGATACAAGATACAGCCTATCACAAACGTGTATCATATGGAAGTTTGATATAGCACAATACGGGTGACCTTGAAGTAACTTCTCTAGTCACAGAGGGATTGCATTCCAGGAAATAAATTGTTTATAATGGTCATTCGATTACTTGTCAGCAGAGCATTAAACCCCTCCTTTTACCGAGTTTTACAGATCAAGTAATTTAGTGATGTGAACTAATAATAATAATACGGTGGCTCTCTGCTTGTCTGCCGCGGTCCTGTGTCACTCTGTGACACAGGTGGCCTAGGGGAAAAAAAATCCATCCCTCTCACACCCTATCCCCGCCTCTAAGGCTCAGGCTTTTCCCATGGGAGCCCCCATGGGAGCCCTTAGGGCTACCACCATTCCCATTCCTTCCCCTCCCTGTACTCTGGGATTCTTATTTAACCTGTTGCCTTCTAACTCTATTATTTCATTCCTTTTCTCCCAGCATCCTACCAGGTAGTCCTGTACATTTTTATTACCTTTCCTGCCTCCCAGAAAGCCACCTTTCTTACCTAAAATCCATGCTATACGTTCCTCTTCCTCTAAACCCTGAACCTCTTCTGAAATCTTGTAATTGTAATCTTCTCTGTGCAACTTTCTGAAAAAATCTTCCCTTGTCTCTCTATATGCATCACACCACAACAGCCAATGGTCCACTGTCTCATTTGCCTCTTGTCTACACGACTTACACTTTCCATTACTCCCTGTTGTACACTTTTGATTTCTCTTTTCGAGATTGATTACTCCTGCCCTACTTTGAAACAGAAGTTTGGATCCCTTCCCTCCATCCCAACACACACTTTTCTGTGGCTTTTCTAATACCTTGTATGCCTTCAATGTACTTTTTTCCCTGACTCCTCTTTTCCAGTCTTCTTTCCAACCCTCTGTAACAGTCTTACCTATATATACTTTCCAATCATCCACCTCATCATATCCTTTTAGTTCATATTTCTCTGCTAACCCGTCTATGTCTTTGACCCATCTTGTTTTTTCCTTGGCTACCTGATTGTAAACTTTCCTGCACCACCTGTCTTCACTTATTCCTTGTAAATAACCCCAGTACTTTAACTTAGCTTTGGCAATTCTATCTGTGATTTTATTCCATCCTAACTCTCCTAGGATTGCTTCTGTTGCTGTACATGGTGGTGCTCCTAGTATCCATTTCCCCATCTCATTCTGTGCTTTCTCCATTCCCTGGATATCTCCCTCACTCACTGAAATCACATCTAAGCCATAAATCATTCCTGGTATTGCAACTCTATCCCATAATACTCTTGCTGTGTATGCTCTGTTGAAACTGTTTAGTGCAGTAGCTTTAATCATTCCTTTTGTGCGATTCACTTTCTGTTTAATCTTCTCCACCTGATACATGAACATGCCTTTACCCGTTGCTTTAATCTTAACACCTAGGTATTCATACTCATCAACCTCCCCAATTTCAATTAACTGTTCCCTACCTTCTGGAATTTGGAACTGCCCAATTCTCCATTTTTTATTTCCATCTGGTTTCTTCCCAAGAGTCATCACTTTACTCTTATCCTTACTAAATTCTAACCTCCATTTATTCCCGTATTCCCCTGCTATGTTCAGCATCTCTTGCGGTTCTTTCTGGGACTCTGCCATAAGTACGATGTCATCTGCAAAGAATAGACCTGGAATTTTTAGATCCCCTATCCTTATGCCCTTATCACACTCCATCAACTTGTCCCCCAACTCCTTAACATACAAAGCGAACAAAATTGGGGACAGCACACACCCCTGCTTTAGGTCTATATCCAGACTTGCATTCTCTACTTCTACCTTTCCTACTGAAAGTGTACAGTCTACATCTTTGAAGAGTGCTTTCAGAATTTCTAGAAAATTTCCATCAAATCCCAATCCACTCAGTTTTCCCCATAGAGCATCTCTCTATACCCTGTCATACGCTTTCCTCACATCTAAGAATCCCATGAAGACTTTCTCCCGCTTTTGTCTTGCCAGTTCTAAAACCTGGGTCAATGTGAAGATGTGGTCACCAACCCTTCTACCTGGTCTGAAACCATTCTGAATTTCCTCCAGAAGTCCGAGCCTTTCAACTATTCTACTTAGTCTCCAGTACATTATCCTACTGAAAATTTTACCCACATTTGATGAAATCGCAATGCCCCTACACTGATCCAATTGACCTCCTGGGCCCTTCTTTGGGCTATATGAAATCCTTAGTCTATTCCATTCCTTTGGTACTTGTCCTTTCTCAATGACCCTATTGAAAAGCAACTGTAAACTATCTTCAATTTCTTCTGGCCCTCTCTTTATGAATTCTGTCAAGATATCATCTGGTCCTGGGGCTTTGCGTAACCGCATCTGTTCAACTGCTATTTTAACTTCTATACTTCTGATCCTACAACACATCTCTGGATCCCATTGATCCTGTGTGTACTCTGCTTGACTTAGAGAGGAAATCTCTATATTCTGTTTTCACTGGTTCAGGACACACCCTATTGTCAGGAAGCCCCGGTCTCCCCTAACCGCTTCTGTTCCCATCATTGATGTTCACGACAGAACTATTTACTATAACATGCTTCAAAATGACGCGAACAATGAAGAGTAAATCAAAGTACCCTTCCCAACTTAGGTCATCTTTAGCGATAGAACAAAGTGTTACTGTGACACAGGCGGAAGGTATTTTTGCCCACTTACGCTTACAGTAAAACGCAGTATTACTGTTTACAAATTTTGTGCCTGTGCCTAACCGTAAGTACTTGTGTGCAGAGACCCACTGTGTATCATGGTACTATTTTTAATCCATTGGATGTTATTTTGTTACAAGCATACACAAATATGAAGACCCCAGGAAATAACATTTTGGCCTCAAGAGTAGAAAATATGGAAAAGTCATCTTAAAATCAGCATATATACAGCGTATTATCGCAGAAGTATTTGGTAATTTGCCTCAGTGAGGGAGCTCTCGTAACTTTGAAGGGTTTGTCTTAGAGAGGAAATCTCTGTATTCTGTTTTCACTGGTTCAGGACACACCCTATTGTCAGGAAGCCCCGGTCTCCCCTAACCGCTTCTGTTCCCATCATTGGTTTCACGCTCATAAATAACATTTTGCACCATCTGCGTACCATAATCTCCTGACTTGTATGTCGTCTCTATCATAACATTGATGTCTTTGTTGTTGCTGCTGATCTGACCATATTGGCGTAATTCAGCTGCTGTAGACTTGCCTGTGGTATGGTCTGAACAGGGATTGATTGTGGGCATTGTGAGGTACTTCCTCGTACTCATGGTAAATCTTAGCATCCGTTTCCTTCATGGGTAAGGCATCACGGTCTGTTGCTGTGGTGTTAGTGCTGTCAGTTTGGTGCGGGTAAAAAGCAGGAGTGTGATCAGTACAGTCAAGACCCTCACACTGCCTGTTATTACTGGCGTTTCCACTTGGTTTGTCACATGCACGATTTCTGCAAATGTCATTAATAGATTCAACAAATATAACAGTTTTACAGCTATGTTCCTGTGTATTTTGGCACGTTGCCAGGAGAGAATATATATATATATATATATATACATATATATATACATATATATATATATATATATATATATATACTTAAGAGCAAAAGTCAAGCAACACAGCACTTAGGGACATAGAACGTTAAAATGAACCCACTACATGACGTGACAAGCAGTCTCAAATTTGGCCCCATGCCACAAGAGTGTGTTGACCACATTTCTGGTCAAGGGACTGTCTTGATCTCTCCCACAGTGTGCTTTATAATGCATAGAGTACTGTGGAAAATTTGTTAGAAGCCACACACACCAGTGTACAGAGTCTGATGGACAGAAATGGGAGATTGTAGCTCGATGCACCTGAGCAGGTTGAACACAGACAAGGGCTGTTCATGAATTTGGTGTCCACAGGTCTGTGGTTTGCAGACTGCTGAAAAAGCAAGAACCTGGAGACATAAAGGACAGAAAGAGATCTGGCAGACCTATGGTAACCGATGAAGGGGACGACCCAATCCTTGGGCACTTTGTGGAAAATCAGCCATTTTCCACATCTAGAGAGGGTCGTCTCCGCCATCGGCAAGCTACGGGGCGCAATGTCAGTTGTGGCACAGTGCGGCAGCTATATTCTGTAGGCAAGGTTACATGTCACCCAGCTGTATTTCCAATGATTGCAGACCACAACGGGCAAGCACGGGTGGATTGGTGTCGAAAACACAGATCCGGGAGCACTGACCAATATAGCAGAATGTCGGTTGAACTGACCAATCACGCTTCTGCCTCAGATTCAACTATGGGCTAAAATGGGTGTCGCATGCCAAGAAGACAAAGTTTGATCCCAGGCATGTTTACCACCATGCTTGTTTTGGTGGTGGTTTCTCCTGGTCTGGGAAGCAATATTTTTCAATCATAAGTCATCCCTGGAGATTATCATAGAGACCATGGCAGCATTGAAGTACAGAGATGAGATTCTGGAGCCTTGGTCATGTCATTTGAGCTGGCGTCAGTTGGAAATGGATTCTTGCTACAAGATGATCATGCCACATAGAGGCACTGTTGGTACAGATTACCATAAAACCACGAGGAGTATATGCAGATGGAATGACCTGCTAACAGTCCATACCTTTACATTATTGAGCATGTGTGGGACATGCTGGGTAGATCTGTTGTGAGTGTGCAACTTTTTAGAGTGCAGGACTTAGCCCTGGCATTGCAAGTGGCTTGGGCACAGATCTCACAACAAAAGATAAGGAAACTCTACAGGTCAATGAGCCGGCAGGTACACATGGTCATATCAGCACAAGGAGGTGCAACATGGTATGAGTAAAGTAAGGTGCGTTGCTTGAATTTTGCTGATAAGTATATATATATATATATATATATATATATATATATATATATATATATATATATATATATATATATATATATATATATATATATATATATATATATATGTACTTTGTTGTTATTATTATTATTGTCCAAACATCAATTACTTTTCACAGTGCCATAGAACAATCTTTAACTGAAGGTGTCCTGTAGATATGGATTATACATTGTAAATTTTTTAATACAGTTAGGAAATTCAGTAAAATTGACATAATTTTAAGCTCAATAGATAGTACTAAACACTAGAACAATACTGTGCTACCCATGTGGGAGCAACCGTGGGGGAAGATCTATTTGATTCCTCCATGCAGCAACATACCTCCTCCTGCAGAGGATGATGGTGGTGACTAGTGCTACTATCAGCATGAAATCTAGAGCACCAAGGATGGATGTTACAGGAATGAGCGTCTTGCAATTTTGGTCTTCACCGTGCTTATTATTGTCTTCTGTTGTGGCTTCTGGTAGAAAAAAAATCATTGAAGCAGGACAAACTTTACCTTTGTAATGTGACGCCCTTATTCAGTGGCTCTATATCAACAAACTCTCATTACATTATTTTAAACAGGATTGAAAATTTAAGCTCCTAAATGTTTATTTTTTTAGTTTAGTTTATTGCCTGATGAAACATACACCATTTATATTAGCTGATCTTGACCATGCTGCCAAGCAAACTGGAGAATTTTAAATGCTTGTCGTGCAGGCTGAGCACAGGATTATATTGGTCATACTGTCTTTTGAGAATGCATTTCTAGCTTTCTTTTGATATTTTCCCTTTTTTGACCAACATATAACTGCCAGAGCATTCTTACATTTTTCATCAGTTTTAAAAGAGAAGTATGTATATATGGCACAGTCTTCTTTCATGCATTTGCAACCATTACATACAGACGCATGTCCACACACACCCATCCTCTAGGTCTATGCCAGAAGAAGTCAGTACAAAGAGAAACTACTACAACACTATCATTGGTCTCTTGTTATGACATGCAATTTCTTCAAAATCTTTTTTCTTAAAATGAAAAGCCTCAAAGGATCACATGCACTTTAAACTTGCTGAAGGACCAGCATAGAGATCAGTTTGCTGGATATTTTTCTAAGTTTTCATATAAATATGCTACGACTGGTGTTATATGAAAGAGGGATAACTGAAATAATTGTTATACCTGAGGGCTCATAGCGGAAACATAGTATAGCATTCTGTAACTTCCTAGGCTGTCCACACCTTTCCTTGTTTGCGTAGCTGAAACTGTGCGTATATGATTGCGTTTTTTTGTTTTGACACACAAAACATCCATCAGTCGAAACATGTGTGACGCAAATGATGTGTAAAAGTTCTTGGTATTTTTTGACCTTCTTACACTGGTTTCCAGATAGTTGTTTGTTGATAGGCTCAGGCATCTGTAGGCTGGGACTAAAATAAGCCTGAGTCGCTTTCACACAATAAAATGAGCAAGACTGCTTGTATCCAGAGTCTAAAAAAATATAAAACATTTAAATTCATAAACATGAGAGTGTACACTTAAGTTACAATCTAGTATGGTAAGAAAATCAGGTTATCGAACTTGATTACTTTAGAAACAGAACAAAGTAGGAATACAATTAATGACAAAGTGAGTATTTGCAACATTTTAAAAATCCTTAAAGGGAAATTTTAACATTAAACAAAACAAATGACCACATAAGTCCCTAAAGGATACATGTATTGTTAACCTTTAAAGAAACAAATGACTTAATTCAAAGTTTTCATTTTCTGATGGTAAACGATTGTAATATTTGCATACAGTTTTCATTTTCTTACAGTAAACGATTGTAATATTTGCATAAAGTTTTCATTTTCTGACAGTAAACGATTGTAATATTTGCATAAAGTTTTCATTTTCTGACAGTAAACGATTGTAATATTTGCATACCAGGTCCTTTTTGTATGAAGGGGAAACTAGCTATGGGCTTAGAGAGTGCCTGGAGCTGGGTCCCACCGGCAAAGGGTAGCAGACATGTGAAGTCACTTCTCCATCTAAATTAATTTTCCTTCACCATGTACATTTTTATGATTCATTATACTAGGTAGAGAGCAACCAAAAAAAAAAAAAACCGCTCTCTTGCTTTGGTGGACTCGATCTACAGCCAGAATTTTAACTAAAAAAAAAAAAAAAAAAAAAAAAAACGAAAAAATGCACGTGCATAATAACTGAAAATATCTGGATACATTTTGGACACAGAAAGATTTGTGTTTTTATTTCCAGTCTTTTGCTGTGTAGTTTAATGATAATGTAGGGCGTCAACTTTAGTGTAGCAACCTATGTAAGAATATAAATGTGATTCGTTCTTTTCTTAGCGTACACACGGGGTCAGGTTGACTTGTAACAGCTTTGTGTCGGTTCATGTTCAACACAGTCTTTCTGTGCTTCAACTTTTGGGTAGTCTGGTCTATTTAGTTGCTCGGGCTCCTTTTCTGGGAGAGTTCGTGGACATACATGGAATCCTTTTCTCGGGATTAAAATGTAAGTTAACATTTGTATTTTGCTATTTCATCGTCAATTGGTTTGTACACAGGTTCATAAAGGTTCTGTAAGTTTTGTCCTTATCAGCAAGAATATGCATGGCTATGGACATAGAAGCCTCGATGCTGTGTTCAGAGTGTACCTCTGGAGAGGTACACTATTAACATAAGCATTGAGGCTTTTATGTCTAGGGCCAGAACATGCGATACATTATACATTTAACTTTTCGTTATTATTTCACGTTTGCACATTCTTTAAATTCAAGTGGGTTGTCTTGACCAAATATGGTAAAAGCAAGCAGCCGCCATCCGAGAAAAGCGTGTCCCGGGATTTTAAGTTGTGAAACATGCTTGATGGGTTCCTTCTGATGACTCGTTAATAAATTCCCTTGGCTGTTGAAACCTTAAATTTCTATTTTTTTTTTGCAGTGAATGTGATAATATTTAGTAATTAAGGTACAGATACATAGACAGTGACTTGATTGGCTATGGTGCGTGGAGAATTTGGATTGTGCTTTTTTCAGAACTAAGCAGAAGATGTGGCATAAAGCAATATCCACATGATAACAAAGGTTGGTAGAAAATTGTGATATCAAGGCAAGAATCTTTGTTTTGAAATCTAAAATATAGCTGGGTATTGCCTGCCCACGACCGTCGGGTGAAGGTGGGAAGAGGGGTAATAGTAAGACATGGGCTTCGTTCATAGGATCTTGCTGCATCATCTGTTTACTTTGCTCTGTTTGTTATAGACAGCCATTTTGATATTTAATCCTATTTGGTGGTATCATTTAAGCATTTGGCGATATTGTTTAACGATCTCATTCACTGATATACCTGAACCATTCAGTGATATCCATAAATGACTTAGCGATATCGCTAAATAATTTTGAGATATTGCTAAATAAGAATAAGTGAATCAGTGCATGCTGGGTAATTGTACTGTCTGTGTAGTTAATAGCGCAAAGAAGCAAGCATTTGGACCTGTAGGCCTGACTGTTAAGTTTGCACCATTATGACAAAATTAATTGCGAACAAAGCTCGCTCTTATGGTTCGTGTGTAAATATTGAAATTACTGAGATGGCGAAGCCAGCGAGTTGCCAGGTATAGGTTTGGATTTTTTTTTTTTTTTTTTGGTTTGTTTCGTGATAGCAACCGCTGTGGATCGGCGGGACGAGCTCCGATGTGTTGTTTATTCTCACTTGCCGCCATTGCCTTTTACGCAAAGTGGACCACGGGGAAGAACACTTTATTGTGATTTGCTGATGGTTTCTAGCATTCCACAGAATAAACACAACACCGCACCCATGGTCCAGCTAAAATGAATAAATTAAATTGGTCACATTAAAAGTCTTCAAACTGAACATTTAAAATCAGGAATAATTCAATCTTGAACTGCAATTTGTGTTTGAAGTAACTTGCTTGCCCTGCAAAGAAGATTGTTAGTAATTCCACAACCGTAACTAGTCTATTTCATTCAGGTCATGTTATTGTTGACTTTGAACTTTAACCTGACCTGAATAAGTTTCAGTTTGTATGACGCAATGCCAATATGAATGGACTCACCCAACGAAGCTTCACTTGCTTTTTGGGCTACACCCATTATATATTAGCGAGATCTGTATTTCAAAGATATACCTTTCCTGTGGTATGCTGATGAAAAGTCACCATTCGATGGATGGCACCAACTTGAAATGAGAGCGTCCATCAAGAGCATGCCAAAATAATTTCGCACCGAATACAGTTTCAAACATTTTTTTCAGGCAATCTTTAATTCAGTTTTCAATTTTATTCCTTTGGAATATTTATCTTGTTGAAATCGCAGTAACTCTGGACATTGTAGCAAAAATCATCTTGTCGTCAGTTGCCATAACAGCGTCCACTTGTTGTGATAAATGGCTTTGATGGACAGATTGATTTTTAAAGTGCCGCATGGTGAGCTGAGGTTGGAACTTAAAGGTCTTATTGATTGAATGGGTACCACTAATGAGAAGGTTGATGTTTAGGGTCGTTAGAAATGATATCTGAAAACCAAAATGTTAAATTTCATTTTTGAATGGCTTTTTTTTAGCTCCAAAAGTGCATTACATTTGCGACAGGAAAGCGCGCAAATTTTCTCCGATCATGGCCCGATGTGGGAAAGTGTTACTGACGTCACAAACGCAACCCGCTGGCCATGGCGTATGTGTTCTAAGCCAGAGTACCTTCAGTTTGCCAAGAGTTATGGCAAATACAACAGAGCATAGTGATTCCGGAGAGTATTAATTGAGTTTTTTATGTACTTGGTCTGATGACGATGAAGAAGAATTAATAAGAAAAGCTGAAGCAGCAGAGAAAAGATCATTCAGCCTTACGCCAGGGACGTGGATCTTATCCACTTCCCTGCTTACACACATGAGAGGACGCCCAGAACCCTACCGTCACCAGTGCTGCATGGAGTGCAGCCGTGGTACAGCCAGACGATCCCAACTTGCCGTTTGGGCAATGATAATTCGTTGCAAAAGAGATATGTCCCATCAAAACTGATAAAATTCCATTTAACGAGAACAAGCATAAATGCAGTAAAATTGGAATTTGCGTCAAGATGGGCCAGGCCTTGTAGTGCTTCAAATTGTAGCATTCCCGGAAACAGCTAAGGCCATGGAGCTACTATAGTAGCTCCATGCTTATACATTGTCATCAGTGCACGTGTTTATGATGTCCTTAATTCCAGAACGTATCCATTAGGGAACAATGGTAAATATTTTTCTGTGACTGACTTTTTTTCCTGGGTCCATATGAACGACAAAGGTATAATGAGATGGAATTTTGTACACCCGATTGTTGGAAGCTGGCCGTGAACTGTCAGAAACAGTGGCGCATACTTAAAAAGATGAAAGGCCAGCCGCCCATGTGTAGATGAGGCGTGAATGTGGTGGCTATCCAAACAAATGTGACCTGGTTATGCGATTAAACACCTTGCAATATACAGTAGTAATTGGACATACACATTACAGTGGGCAGCTAACTCAACCTGTTATAGACTGTTCAACCCTTGACCTGGGTATGGAACAAGATCGGTCCTTGTTTGTCTAAGTTTTTTCACCTATTTTCCCCATCAATTGAATCAAAATGGTTAAACACACTGAAGTTTTGTTACCATGTTACTTTGTAACAACAGCCTAGTCAACAAATGTGTTGTAGAGTTTCTGACATACAATGATGTTTATTGGCTTAAAAGACAGGTATTCTCCCGAAAGACATCAAGGGCAGCCATACTTGCATACATACATCGGATGGTGATAGCTTCTAAGGGGACTAGAAAGGTACTATCTGGACCCCAGCAACATTGTTTGCAAATGGCGCTGCTTGAACATGATGGGGTTGCAGTTTGACAGCTTGCTTCAGTTAGAAGAGTGCTCGATGGACCAGAGTTGCTCACTCATTTTGCATCATCTTCGATCAAAGAGTAACATATCTTTATTAACGGCATGGAAGGGGCTTCGGCTATTGAGTGTCTTGGACTACTTGTGATCATACCGGCAAAAAAAAAAAAAAAAAAAAAAAAAGAAAGAAAAAGAAAAAAAAATCCCATGATCAGGGAAGAAAACAGAAAATGAACAAGTGGATAGCAACGTGCAAAAAAAAAAAAACAAAAACAAAAAAAAAAAAACAAACAAACAAAAAAAAAAAAAAAAACAAAAAAACACACACAAAAAAAAACAAACAAACAAAAAAAAAAAAACATTGACGACCAGGCATACACTACCTGGGGAGGGTGGGTGCTGAATTTTATTTTTCTTTCTTTCAAAAATAAAATTTTACCCATGCCTATTCTTGGCACGTTTGGCCTTGAGTTGGATGCCATTCTGTCCATCCCTTTTGTATCTTTCTCTGAAAATTAGAGGTTAGGCTGACTGCTGATTAGCTTGACACTGATGGCAATATGTCTTGCTTTGTTTCTTTGCTTTTGGCATTTTAAATTTTGTGAAGTTGTAAGATCACGAGAGAGAGAGAGAGAGAGAGAGAGAGAGAGAGAGAGAGAGAGAGAGAGAGAGAGAGAGAGAGAGAGAGAGAGAGAGAGAGAGAGAGAGACACCTACGTACGTTTTATGTAGCATACACAGCCAGATGGGCAGTCTTCATAGATGAAGACCATGAGTGGTGACAACTGAGACAAGAGTCCTGTTACTGATAAACTAAACATCACTCTCACTATGAATTAGAGCTCATAGAAAGAAAACACGGAACGCCTTACATGTGTTGAGAATCCATTAGTTTCAACGTTGTATTAAGGGAGTCTTTTGATCAGACACAGAGGCTAATAGAATACACCATGACCAAGGCGATGATGTTATAGTTCGGATGTATGGGTAGTTGTTTCTTGATTGCCAAGACGAACTGTGTTTGCTTACATAATTAAATCTGACCGTGCAACACGCACTTCAATCGCCTTTTACCCATAACGCAAGGTAAGTCTGTTTTGCAGGCAAGAAAGTTTTTAATTTCCTCAAAACTGAATTGAAGAAGGGTTAGGGCAATTTGGGCGGAGTTTATTTTTCGTGACTTTGGCGGGGATGTAAGGCTGCCAGCACTGTTTATTAAAAAAATCAAAGGTTCCTCCACAAATTTGGGCCTTTTTCGTGGTAAAGAGGACCATACACATTGTCATGCTTTTCCTGGGTTTTGCCATTCATATTATAAGGCCTAATATATAATTCTATTTTGCAGAGAAATGTGACCCCTGTTGGTTTACACATGACGTTCTGCAATAAACTGATCGCACCACAAAAACAAAACTTCGTGAGCGAAGTGCAGCGGGAATGCGACAGATCACTCACACACACATTTTACATGAACGATCGACTAGCAAAAAGCAATGTGCAGAGGCATTTTGCTGTCGTTTACAAAAACAGCAGTAATGCGATTGTCATATCCTCCTAATGGTCAAATTTTCAAGCCCCCCCCCCCCCCCCCCCGTCTAGAAAGCAGGAATTTTTGGTTCAGTGTACTTTTAATACACCCTGCCAGATGTGGGCAAGTCTGTATATATGAAATGTGGCAGCGCTCCACACATGGGCCACAGACGACGGGGTATGCTTCATACAAATTTATTTCGAGGTTTATATTTTGATGCTGTTGTTCAGCACATTTGCGCCATGCGCAGTCCTATTATGAAGACAGTACACACATTTCAGACGGGAGACCAGAAAAAAGCAAAGGCACGCGTCACAACTCCCATCCATTTCACACTTGGTGCGTGCCTTGAGTCACCTATCCATTCATATTCTCTCAAGTCCGTCGAGGCAACAACACATTTTCAAACTGATACGTTTCAAATTGTTATAAATTTGAAGGCACGCATAATTATTCTTTTTAGGCATTTTAACCTACAATACAAAATGGTTTTCAACAAGAAATGCCTAACTATTTATAAGGTGACATTGATATTCAAATAGATTAACTACACAGTATCTGAAATTGTTTGTCAGTATTTCCGCCAATAATATTCTAATCTGAACACATTCATATGGGTGACATTTATACAATTATAACCCTGCTACTATCTTTTTCTTCTCGAACTGCAGTCAATCTAAGGGGATTCATCTGATAAGGTTGCTGCTTTATTGGACCATCATCACCTACATCTACATCATGACATAATATTGAGGGGTGACCAGGATGCTCTTAGAATAAATGTTCAAACTCATGAATAAGCTTTGCCTAATCAGCTTGCTGTGCAGGCTGCAACTGATTGATGTTGCTATGAAAATTTTGTGATATGTCAGATTTCAGCATTTTTACACTGGAAATAGAAATCAAGTCTCCATTTGAGAATGGATCATTCTCAACCTCCTCATTATTTTCATAATTCTTTAAAATAGTGCTATCGACAATTCTCACTGGTGTCCCTCTTTCATGGTATTTTCTCCTATCTGGTGTCTGGTGTAAATATTATATTGTCCACACCATTTAACTTTCTTTCAACCATGTTAGGACCACTGAATTTTTGCTTTAATTGAATGCCCTTGCATAGGCGAAAGTACCAATAGCTTGTCTCCTGGTTTAAAACCTTTTTCCCCTGCTTTCTTATCATACCACGTTTTCTTCTTACCCTGTGCACTAATCAGATTTCATTGTGCCACCTCACAAGCTTTTTTCCAACTTTTCTTTGAATTTGGACACACACTCTAAAATAGCTTCGTCTTGTGTTTCCAGAAACCTCTTTTCTTTCCTAAGCTTTAGTGGACCTCTCACAGTATGTCCATATGTCAGTTCTAATGGACTGAACCCCACTGGCTGGTTTGTTATATCTCTAATGGCAATTAATGACATATGTATACCTTTTTCCTATTCATTTCCATTTTCAAAATGATAGGTTCTCATCATGTTCTTCAGTGTTTAATGATACCTTTCTAGAGCCCCTTGTGTTCCTGGGTGTTAGGCTGAAGATTTTATCTGTTAATTAATGCCTAATTGTTGGGCAACTTCCTGAAATGCTTCAAACGTGAAATTTGAACTAAGGTCACTTTGTATCTGTATTGGCAGTCCTACTCTGGTGAAACATTTCACTAAAGCATCAATGATAGTATGAGCTTTAATGTGTTTTAATGGGATGGCTTCAGGATACCCACTGGCTGAATCCATGGTAGTAGGAGAAACTTATTTCCTACTTTTGTTTTTGGAAGTGGTCCAACACAATCTATGATAACCCTGCTAAATGGTTCTTCAAGAAAGGGATACTAATAAAAGGAGCAGGCTTGATTTTCTGATTGGGTGTTCCAACCACTTGACGTGTATGACATGTCTTACAAAATTCTGCCACATCCCGATGTTATCTTGGCCAAAAGGAGTGGTGTAATAGTCTGTCTTGAGTGTTCCTAATACGCAAGTAGCCCACCATAGGCAAATCATGAGCTGTTTTTAAGACTTCTGCTGTAAACGATAGAGGAACCACTATTTGATGAACAACTGTCCATTCTTCACAGCGGAAGCATCTGGAGGTCTCCACTTCCTCATCAACACTCCTGACTTAATATAATAACAGACCCGGTCTTTTTGTGCCTTTTCTTCAGTTAAGACTGTACTTGCTAATTTTCTTAGCTGAGGGTCAGTGTTTTGCTCCCTAATTAGCCTATCTCAATTCAAATAAGGCATTTGACTAAGATGATCATTTTGGCTTACCTGGTCAGAGAGGTTACCATCATTGCTTACCTCAAGTTACCTTAATGGCTTACTTGGTTTTCCAGGCTACCAGCAAATAATGTCTCTGCCAGCCCTAGACTTTCACTATCCTTGTCACTTGCTTTATCTTGTATAGACGCTTCAAGAGCCATTGAACTTGTCACAACACAGGTGGGAAAATTCCTGGAAATTCCTGCTTAACAGTAAATACTGGGCAGTGCCAGTGTCACTTAGGATCACAACTGCTTTCTGGTCAACGGCATTTTCTCTTTGAGACACCAGCCCTTCTAATGTAACATGTTCATAGCCCTTCAATATGGACTCAGCTTTCCCAACATGTGGGTTTTCAAATTTAACATGGGGATTATCAAAATGTCCATCACACATATTCAGAAGTGGGCTCCTCTTAATGCTGGCTAAACCAACTGGTTTCCCAGTATTATTGGTTATTCTCTGGAGTCAAAAACACTCAGAGTTGATATGGCCCCTTTTACTGCAGTAATTAGTGGGCCCACTAAGAACTTCTGCCCTGTTTTGTGATAAGCAGGTTTTTCAGACTGAGAATTATTAGGCTTCCGTTCTTCTGATTTTTGACAGGGGAGAGGTTGCCCGTTCCCTCTGGTTTATTTCCAAATTTAGATCTGGACTGACAATGTTTTGGTTTTCCAAAGAGGCTTGTATGTGTCAACACATAGTCATCAGCCAGAACTGCGGCTTTATGTAATATATCTGCCTTACGTTCATGCAGGTAGGTCTTAATTTCTTTTGCAATGCAACCTTTAACTCTTTCACCACAGGATGCAACTGTAATCAAATAGTCTGCAGGCCGCAGGAAGCAACTGTAGGCGAATTCCAAGATGGCTGCCATATTATGTGGTATTCGACCTTTAAAATGACCATCTGACTTATGACCCTGAAACTGTCCCTACTATAAAGTGCATGATGTATGAAAGTAGTTCCTACAAGATTTGAAATTAATTGTTTTACAAATGTTTAGACATCGTTGTTGGTTTGTATGACAGGAAAGAGTTTGTAATCTGCAGTTTGGCTGTATGAACTGACACAGATGGCATGAAGTTCTATGTAGCAGAAGCAAAAAGCAAAAAATGTTTACATAATATTGTCTACTTTTATTTATTGTATTTACCATATGTATATATATATATATATATATATATATATATATATATATATATATATATATATATATATATATATATATATATATATATATATATATATATATATATATATATATGATTGATTCAAAGAAACAAAAATGGACATTTTTTTAGAATAAATGGCAGCATCAGATACATCTCTTGTTTTGTGGGTTTACGGTCTTTAATCCCAAAATAAGTGCCAAATGTTGTGACCTTTGACCTTGAAAGTGACCTTGTGACCTTGAAACTGACCTTGCAAAATAAAAACCATGATGTATATTGCTAGTGCTGACAGCTTGAAATAAATATCACGAGAAGCTTTTTAGATACTAAATGTAGTATCAAATTAGTTAAAAATAGTTGAAAAATATGCTTACAAATTTAGCGTCCAGAGGTTAACTTTGTTAGACATGCATCAGTGAAAGAGTTAAAGTCTTCTAGCAAAATAGGTTCTCTTAATTTGTCAAAATCATTTTCTATTGTCCAGGAGGTACACCATCTATCAAGCAGATTATCTTTCTTTCAGGCATAGTCCACATAGGTTTCATCTAGCTCCTTTTTCGGTGTCTCTTAATTTCTATCTATAAGCCTCAGATACTAACTCGTCTGCTTTCAGAACAGTGTCTTTCAACACATCATACTCAGAACTTGAACATGGAGAGGGATGAATAAACTTCTCTTCCTCCCCCCCCCACTCAAACAAAAAACAAAACAAAACAAAAAAAAAACAAAAAACAAAAAACAAAAAAAAACAAAAAACAAAAAACAAAAAACAAAACAAAAAAAAAACAAAAAAACATTTTGCAAAAGAAAAGGCTATACCCTTCTAGGCCATTTTAAAGTTTCAGATAATTTCTCAAAACACAGAATTTTGACACGTCTTTTTCCTCCAAGTTTGGTACTAAACGTGCATTCTTTGCTACATCAAAACGTCATGAACGTGCTGCGTTGTTTGATTTAGAATGCCTCAGTTTAAGCTCCCTTAGCTTTAATTCATGTTCTCCTGACCCTTTTTAACTCACTGTGCTTTTTCTTTCATCACATTCTTTTGCTAATTTTAGGTCATACTCTCTGGGTTCTATTGCTTCCTCTCTTTCACTTTGAAGTTTTCATTTACCTAATTCCAACTGAATTTCCAAACTTTTATCCTCTGAACCCTCATCCTCAAAGAAACCTTCTTCAGCCAAATGGGAAATTATCTTTTTTTTTCTGGAGTATTTTCCTGATACCTGATGGTAGCGCTAAATTTAAGTATTTGGCCAACGCTTTGGGCTCTACATAGATTCAAATTTTTTTATGTTGATAAGTTTCTGACTAAATAAAACAATGATTTTTTGTTCTAACGATGTTATTCTGACGCAAAAACCAAATCCATCATACTCAAACGGTTTTTTGTATTTATCCCAGGATTTCAGATTCGATATTTGCCCTAAATGATGCCATTTTAGTAAATTTAAATATATGTAGATATATCTAAATATATATAAAAATAAGTAACCGACTATTTGTAATAAGTGACCGAAGTAAAGAAATAATTCGGCTTATAAGAGCTATGGTTGAATGGAACATTTACATGTATATCGCACGGCTGCAAATCATGCGTTTCTTACTCGCCAATAAGCCTTGTCGTGGAATAACTGTTTTTCAAGATTAGTCTCATATAATCAAATAATTAATTCACATATAGGAAAAAAAAGATTTACACATATGTGAAATTCTTTTTTACATATGTGAAATAGTTTTAAACATATGTGAAATAAAATACAGTTGTACATGTGTAGCACGCCTATAATTCAGGTCAACATCTTTCTTCGGCGCGCTTTGGGCGCAATGCAGCCAAAGCGCGCCGAGCAAAACTGGTGAGGCGCATTCTTACAAAACAAATGATGTTGTAAGTAAAAGAATTTAGCCCTGAATGTTTCTGATCTCTATTACGGAGATATAGATGCGTATATGGAAGTTGTACTGTTCAATAATTGACAAAACCCTGAGTTTTGATCACAAAACCGTGTTTTCCTGTTCAAAACCCTGGGTTTTGTAGCAAAACCCTGAGTTTTCCTAACAAAACCATAGGTTTTATCACAAAACCCTGGGCTTCGTTAGCAAAACCCGGGGTTTTGTTACAAAACCGTGGGTTTTGCTTAGCTATTGAATTTTGATATCATTTTGGACAAAACGCTGGGTTTTGCTACAAAAGTCTGGGTTTTGTGTAAAAAACCGTGGGTTTCATGATCAAAATCCTGGGTTTAGGTACGAAACCGTGGGTTTTGTAGCAAAAATTTGGGTTTTGAGCACAAAGCCCACTGTTTAAGAGCAAAACTCCGAGTTTTGATCACAAAAGCCACGGTTCTGTTCGTAAAACCCTCGGTTTAGCCAGAAAACCGTGGGTTTTGTAAAACTTTGAAATAACAGAACAAAACCGTGGGTTTTGTGAGATTGCAAAACTCTGGGTTTTGTGACATCACGGATCCCAGGGTTTTGAAAAGGTGCAATACCCAGGGTTTTGTAACCAACCAATCATGACAGCATGATGGAGCCATGGAAATTTTGATCTAAATAGCGTTTTCGGTCCGATTCTTCAACCATTATTGTCTGAAATATTCAACAGTTATTGGTTGCGGTCATCTTGACTTCGACTGGCGTGACCCAGATGTGAAGGAGTAAACAAAGCCGCGTGGTCCAACCACTATCAAATATAAGACAGAAACCTAACTGCGTTGCTGCATGCTAATGTGACCACACGTTAGCGGGTCGGTCTGCGGATCGAGAGGTGGCCAGATCGATTCTAGGAGAATCCTTTAATTTTTTAATTAATTTTTAATACCCTCTCAAGGACCCCATTATGGAATAAATAATTATAATTCATCGAAAAATTACGGCTAAGCCCTAGGGTAGGCCTGCTTGCAACGCCAACCTGGTGTGTCATGTTTGTTTACGTTCGTCGTAGTTGTCCCACGTCACGTCTGACGTATAATCCAAAATCATTCGCACACTTTTTTATTTTGTCTATAATATTATTAATGCACGACGTCACTGATGCAGGTGCGCCACAATTTAGCTGTATTCCTACCGGTAACAATATTAAGGTCATATACTTACAAGTTACATTTATTAACGTTGCAAGTACAGGAGAGGGCCTGGTGTGTCATGAGACCATAAGGCATAACACAGGAGCGTTGCGTATTGTCGGACCTTCCACATTAATCGGCACACATGTGTCCCGCCCACATTCCAATAAGCCACGCCCACATGAATGTCCGAAGTTTAACACTTGAACATGCTGGGCAAATCAGTTTCTGGCCGTTTCTCTTAATATTATATTTTAAATTTCTAAATTTCGTGTAATCGCGCAGACATATTGGGGGGGGGGGGGATGTAGGCCTACATACAGGCGTAGGCAATGAGGGTCGCTTTTGTGTGTGTAACTTATGGCATAATGACGTGGGTGATTGAAGCTGGCATCGGGCGAGGCGCACTATCGTGCGCCACGCCCACGACTTTAATCACGCGCGTTATTATGCCATAACACAAAAACTCGACACTCATTTCTGAAGTGACCTACAGTACAGTGACTAATGACTTATGAATTGCCCTGTGGCAAATGGAAATTCACCCTCAAACGGAGAGTAAAACGTGTTATGAGGTAAACTGTACACGTATTCCTAAGCCTAAGTCAGACAAGTTAAATTTACGATTTTGTTCTTGTGCAGAAAAACGTCATAGAGTAAAAAGCAAGCTCTGGTAAAAGTTATTTACAAAATCTATATTTAGACAACACGGTTAATGCCATACCTTTGGAAAGAAGTCTACGCTGTTGATACCCTTCTGCAACAGTCGGTGAGATTTCCAGAAGGATGACCGCCAACATGGCCAGTCTGGTCACTGCCATCATCGTAAACTGAGAGTGAGATACAAATAGGTAATCTTTCGCTATGTAGGCCCTAATACATTTCTTAATGCCGATCTTTGAAAACATCATTTGTACCAGTGTAGCCTACCTCCATGGTCACTCCACACTCGCAAAATAAAGTTGCGCATGCGGGTTGATAAGGAAGATAATTATGCACTAAGACCTGTATTTTTGAAGAAGGAAGTGCAGTTTTTCTGTAGCTGATATGCATGGTTACTTTAAGTTACCTTATTTGGTTGTAGAGTTTATCAAAGCTGTGTATTAATTCTTGCAATGCCGACTGCGACTAAAGTCGGACTACTTGAAGGAAACTTTTCTCAATAATGACAATAGTGCTAGATTCATCATGTTCATTAGGCCTACTTGTAAAAGGACCTTTGATTCCAGCACTGGTCAGCATGTCTGTAGGATCTTTTGTTCAAGCACTGGTCAGTATGTCTGTAGTTCCAGAGAAGATAGTGGTCCGCGTCAACAGCTTTCTTCGGCGCGCTTTGGACGCATTACTTTCCAAAGCGCGCCTAGGAAAGTTGTTGACTCAGTCCATAACTTGGCACTGAAAGAGTTAATATCTGAACGTGCACGTTGAAGAACTGCAGTGTCTCAACGCCTACGTTGAACAAAGAGCAGTATCACAACGGTCCTTTATATTGATGGAATAAGGAAACACGCGTTGACCGAACTTTTGATACGCTTCTTTTCAAAGTTACAATTGGTCGTGCAATGTGAACAATACCACCACTTCTGCTTAACCCTGGGGCACCTGATGTCGATGTATAGGCTTGTAGCCTTTTATCATTAAAAATTACCAGCAACCGTCCGGCGTTCTAAATGTAATATTTCTCTTATGTCATCAGGAATAACTTATCATCAGTTAACAGTTTTCCCTTAAAGCACTCTGGGTTCACAGAATGCGGAAAAAGAGCTTTTGACTCGGGTCTCCGGAGTGTCAAGAGTCTATCACTCCCATGGCAAGTGGGTACCCAGGTCAGTGCACATAAACGAAAAAGACTTCCTGTTTCAAGGAGATTCGTGTGAAAGCTACCCCTGTTTTCGAGCAAACCCGAAGAGTATGGGAGCAAAGATATTCTAGTTTTTCTTTTTGTTATATTTATTTATTTATTTTATTTTTTTTAGAAAACCGAGGAGGTTCATGAGACAAACATACTGTCAGTAAGTGTCGATCGTAACATTTGTAAGACATTTAGACAATATGGGTTCTAGAGCATTGGTGCTATTCACATAACCTATACTTGTATGGTTGGCGACGGTTCGATGGTTGGAACAGCAGGGCCAAAAAAAAAAAAAAAAAAAAGGCCCAAACCTTTTTAACATGTTTGTGGCATTTGCGGATGTCTTCGCAAAACTAAACCTCCGCTTTTTTATATCGTGTGCCTCGAAATCTACCCTGACTTCACCAGCCCCACTCCCCCTTTTCTCTGCAAGATGATAAAGCATGGGTACACACTTACCCTGGCAGGGACACCACTCATGCCCTCATATTGAATGCATAAAATGTTCAACTAAACTCCAAAGACTCTTCTGAGAAGAAGAACCATCGGGACAAAAAGGAGAGGAGTGATATCTCATAGTTTTAGTCTTTGACTGAGTCGGTTTTCTCTGCCTGGTAAAATGTATGCATTTGTTGCTGCAAGGGAAGTTGCTATTTTGTAATTATGCTAAAATATGTAAAGGGCATATTGGCGCTGAAAACAAGGAAATGGTTCAGCACCAAAAACGTCAATAAAAATAGATAGGTCTGTAGAATAATCATCCAAATTATAGATGTTATTTAACCTTGTCATTTATTAACAGTGCACACTACATACCTTTTGAAAGTAGTCCATGAGCCAGACTGAAAATTGGTACCATCTGAGGGCACCAAACGAAACCTTTATACCTTCGTTGGTTCACCTTAGGGTATAACAAAAATGCATGACGGACTTTCCAGAAGCCCAGCTGGAGCCCGTTATTGCAGTTTTAAAATTTTATACCCAGACGGCCCAAAAATGCTGTATATGGTGAATCCTGTTTTGTTATAGTTGGCCACTACATTTTAACTATACTTGAAATATACATATTATGTTTGTATCCAGTTAACAATTGGCACAATGAACTTCATGCGACCTATAACTACTTAATGAATCCACACGGGTAAGAAAAAAGCCATTATTATACCCACATTGATTAGATTTTTTTTGGGGGGGGGGGGGTAATGCGCTCAGCTTGTAAATCAAGTAATACGTTTCTGCAATCTCAATACCTCATGAATACATGGTCCATATCTCTTGAAAAATGGTGCAAACATGCCTCTGGGTCATCCTTTGATCCCTGGATTTTTTTTGTCCTTGACCCTATTTTCAAGGTCACATCCTTGTGGAGGATATAACCGGTAGGCTTGCGGAGATTGTTCCTCCATTGTAAGGCACATATACATACTGGTGAAATTTCACATTCTTTGCATGTATAATCACACTTTGTTTTATTTTACTATTTGGAGATGATTATATACTGCATCATGATGACTAAATTTTGGTGACCTTGACATTACTCTGAAGGACACACACTTGTGGGCAGGTAGATTTAGGATATTTGTTATATAAAATTATATGAAAGGAGATAAAATTTGCTGTAAGCACAATTATCCACGACATTTATTTCTATTCTTACCAGTCCTCTATTATGTATGGTGACCTATATATATATATATATATTAGTATAAAATTTTGTGTTTCAGACACGACCGGTTTCAGCATTTTAATGCATTGTCAAGCTCCATAACGCATAGATGTTGAAATAATTTTCAGTCCAGAATAATCTTGACGTTATCTGTTGTTATAGTGAAATCTACTAGCATAGAAACATATTATGATTTTCATTTATTACGTTACTGATTTAGGCCTATTACATGACGTCATTGCCATATCAATTAATAATAAACGTCTCGTAATGAAAATATTCCTAATTTGTACCAGATTACTATAAATTACACCATTCAGTCTAGGCTTGTATTTACGTTGGAATATGAATTCTTCTGCTCTCTTTCTATGTCAGAATCATTTCACATCTGATATATGGGACATACAAAGAATTAAGGCACAAGATTAGAACAATTATCAACATGTTCAATGAGCTGGATTTGCCGTGTCTCAGGCACCCGTATTTGCTGTCTGTATAGTCATGCGCCTGCGTAGTTCGTTGCCTGTACATCCTATGTGTCCCTCATTGCATCCTCTACAGACATAAATCAAATGTTTACTCAAACATTCCATTTCAGTTCTAATTTGAAAGTTTGGTACCTTTCCTGTTGTGTCAAGCGAAATTGTGTCAGTAACTACCATGTTTATACAATTCTTACAATGAGGAAGACCACATTTTTTGCTCCCGCCTTGACTGCCTCTTGATTCAAGGTTTGCTCTTGCAAGAATTTGTTTTAAATTACGAGGCTGTCTTTGGCTTGAAATAAAATTCAGATTTTTCAATATTTCTCCAAGTGAGGGATCCATTTTCAAGATTTTAAGGGTTTCACGTATTTGTGGTATAATCACTGGATTGTTAGGATTGTATCTTGTGATCATGACCAGATTTTTGTCGTGCCCCGTGTGATTTTTGCGGTCCTTTCTTATTGATTCTTGTGTTACACGTAAAGCTCGCTGAATACCCATTGAAATGAGTGAATCTAGGTTGTGCCTGGCTTTTAGAAAATTTCCCAGTTCATCCAGACGCGTTGCTTTTCTATTTGTATTTTCTACAATTGTACAGATCCTTCTTGCTTCATTATATGGGATATTTGTCTTAGTGTGCCGTGAGTGACATGAATTGAATGGCACATACTGATGAGTGTCTGTATTCTCGTAGTATATATCCAATGAAATCTTTCCATCATTTTGAAGAACTTTCAATTCTAAAAATTCTAATTCACATTGACTATATTTCATTTCATATTAAATGCTTGGTTCAAGTTGATTCAAAAGTTGGTGAAAATCGTGTAAATCTGACTGCTACTTTGTCCACATTATGAAACAGTCATCTAGATAACGTTTCCAGTTCCTTTTAAAACATGGCGAGGGTTTCGGATGTATTTCTAATTTTTTCGTATAATAAAACTTCTAGATATCCAGGACTAAGCGTTGCATAAGTTGGTGCACATTAAGTTCCCATCGCACACCCTTTTTTCTGTATGTAGTATTCTCCATTAAATCTAAACACATTATTTTCTAATATTAGTGAAAGACCTTCCACAATAAATTATCTTGTGAAACGTTGATTTTTTGTGTCAGGATATTTGTTTAGCCAGTATTCAATCGCACGCTTTCCTAACTCATGAGGTATGTTACTGTATAAATTAATCACATCAAAACTGACTAAATACCGATCCTTGACTTGCTCTCGTGATATTTTATTGACGAAGTCGATATTGTCACACATGTAGCTGTCGACATGTGATAAGTACGGTTTTGAAATTTCGTTTATGAGTTCACTAAGCCTACTCGTATTGCATACAGGTCCTGCGACGATTGGCCGGAATTTTAAATCTGTAGGTCTAATAATATGTACGTATATACCATCTAGCTCATTTACAGCTTTTTTGATAATATCAGACTTATGAACTTTCGGTAAGCCGGATAAATTACTTGTTCTTGACAGCAAACCATCCAGATAATTTCTTTCTTTCGTTGTAAAGATGTTACGATTTTTGTCAATAAATTTTCTTAATTTATCACTCACTTTATTTTCTCTGTCTGGTTCGCATCGCTCATAAAATTGTTCATCATTAAGTAATGATTTCATCTTTTCAGCATAATAATTGGTGTCCATAATGACAACTGCTCCACCCTTGTCTGCTTCCTTAATTATAATAGAATTGTCAGTTTGCAATTCATTCATAGCTTGTAGCTCCTCTTTAGTTAAATTATTTTTGTTGGTGGGTGAAGGGACTTTGTGGAGAGAGTGCGCAATTTCTTTCAGTCTGTCAATACATTTTTCTAATGTCTCATTTTGACTTTTAGGAAGGGTGAAAGAACTTTTTCCTTTGATCAGTGATTCATCCCATTCCTTTTCTGCATTGTGGAAAAATTCTTTCAGACGTAATGAACGACAAAGTTTAAAAATATGACACACTTGTCCTTCTGTGTCTTTTGTTGGTGTCGCTGTGAATTTCAATCCCTTTTTACGCAACTTTACTTGTCCTTGTGTCAATTGTTTGCTTGATAAGTTTATAATTTTGACAATAGATGTATTTGAAGTAAATATTCTCTTGGCTCCTGCTGTTGAGGGTATTGTTGCGCTCTTTCTCTCCAACTGTTGTAATTTTGCTCATTTTGGTAGGTATTTCTTGCTTCTCTTGATTGTCTCTGGTTTGTTTGTGGTCTTTGTCCTTTTTGATTTGTGTTGCCTTTTTGCTCTTGTAGAGGGCGTCATCGTGTATTTGGGCGCGGTCCTCTTTCTAAAAAAGGAAACTATTCTTCATTTTCTACATTTAGGCCTAGTTCATACCTCTGACCTTGGTTTTGTCTGTCCAATAGTTCTGTGTCATGTCTAGGTTGAAATACTTGAAATCTATTGTATGTAGGGAAGTATACGTTTCTTCTGTTTTCATTCCTGGCTGCCATTGCAAAAGTTCCTTGTCTGTTGTTTCTAAAGGGTTCCATACATTGGTTAAACATTGACAAATGTTATTTGTCCTTTAATTCTGATGTCATGTCCATACAATGAACCTACAGCTATTGTATATAACATTTTGGTTTTGTAATATTTACAATTAAGAGTAATCTACATTCATTTCAACAACCTGCATCAAATTGATTTTGTATGTTCAAATTTACAATAAAATTTGGCCAAAAGGTGGTATCTATTGTGATATGCCAGTATGTGTTATGTAAATTAGATATATAGTGACAGCAAAAAACAATATACGTCCGTCGCGGTATACATTTTCTGGCATATGGGTAACCCTAGCTTGTCTATGGGTTCCAACTTCTCCAAACTGGGAGACTGTCTTATTGATTGGCACTTTCCTTACCATGAATAAATATTGATAAGCATTGTTTAGCAGTGTATGAAAGTTCCTCAAAGTTGATTTGCAGTTGTTTGGATGAGGCCTTTATTAACGAAGGGGGGTAAGGGGGCGTTTCAGTACGCTGATACAGGTAATTATTTTTCTAGAGTACGCAGTACGGAAAATAAAAATCTTTCAAAATTTTGGATAGTACAAAGTACGTAAAATAAGAGGGCTTTCAGTACGATAGTACGGTAAATAAAAAGCCCCAGTACGCCAGTACGGGAAACCCCTTTCCCACCCTCATTGACCTGTTCAAGTTACCTTATTCTACAATGTTTAGCACTTTCACTATTATAAATCTCTATTGATTAGCAATGATTAGCAGTCTTTGCACATTTATTACAATTGATTAGCACCTCCATTTCCTGAAGTTTCCATTTCAATTAACAAACTGTGATTCAAATCTTGCTACCTTTTGCCTTGTGACATATATAGTCATCAGACGAATCATTATGCAGAAATTTTTTCACTTTTTTTGAGAAATAACGTACATCTCTTAAATTGTGTATACTGACTAAAAGCTGTGCCGCAGAAAGGTCCATCATGCTGTTTTGACTTCCTGGGACATACACCAATCAGAAAAAGCATTGTTAAGTTTGGTGCCCTCAGATGGTACCAATTGGTCAAAATTGGGCCCTCAGCTCATGGACTAAAGCATTTGATGTTAAGACATAGAATAGAATCGCCAAGAAAGGCCATCTCCATAAAGAAACCATTTCTATAAAGACCACCAATTTACGGACCTTTTTTGTTTATCCTTAGTTAAATTATATCCCATTAAGACCATTCCCCTATTAAGACCACATTTTCGGTCCTTAGGTGGTCTTGATAGGGAGATTCGCTCGAGGTTACATCGTTTGAAAGACATTTTCAGCGTATTTTCGAATTTGAAGCATGCTCACACACAGACAGTTTTGATTCGGGAAAATTTGATAGACATATACTGACAGTCAATGAAAACGCAATTATATTGTTCTTTAAAAAATGCTTTCCTTGGGAAGTGTGATTATGACATAGATAAGCTTGTGACCCCGTCTGTGCTCCAATAGTCCAACCTTATCTTGAAAAGCACTGAAATACTTGCATAGATTTTGCTCAAATTAAACCCCCAATTCTGAAATTTTATTGGGAATTGGCTGTAAGTTTTTTTTTTTTTGTTTTTTAAAGTGATCTCCAAGCTGTAAAGGAAGACTGAAAAAAAAATCCCGGGTAAAGTGACATCCATTAATTGCAATGTCACTACGAAACAAAGGATGATTGTAATGAATGTATGATCTTGCTGGAGAATGGGTGCTCACGTGTGCAAGGGGCATGCCACGCAAGGAGATACGCTGGTTTAAAGCATACTTTTGTGTCTGAGAGGCCCGTGCTTTAGTTGGCTTTGCCAGTGAAGGAAGTTTGTTCTTGTGTATGTGCAGACAACACCATGATAAACATAATAGAATATAGTTTGGTACGTAAGTCAAATGTATTCGTGGGCATGCGTTCTTTATTCCTGTATGAAATCATGATACCGACGAACCTACATCGGCAACAAACGCTTGTTTTGCATAGAAATAGTGTAAAAATAGATTCACGAAGAAAACTTGAATTTTTGAGAGTGCATACTTTGACTTGGTTCATTTCAAGGGTTTAAATCTACACAAAAATTGAATAATGAACTTTGATGCTAGGTGTCAGGTCCTCCATCGAGAATGAGCATGCGAGACCCAAACCAACTGAATCACCTTGTTCTCCAAGATGAAGGCAGACATTGTCTCCATCAGGGCACCATGGGTAAAGATGTTAGATTTTTATGGAGATACATTCTATTGACTTTTGACACCCTTGCGTATCACAATTACGTCATCTTTGTGGAACCGTGTAGTTATATTGTTCCAGTGCCCGTTTGTTTTCCTGTTCAGTAATTTTGGTTTTCGTTCAATTAGGTTTGAAGAACTCAACCAAACTGCATAAAAATTGGCAGGAGTATGAATCAGAAGTGAGCCCCACGTTGGGATTGTATTAGGGTAACCTTGTCCTAGCTCTCAAGGTCACTTATGTGAAATCATTTTCAGTAAGGTAACTGCTGAAGAACTTACCAAAACCTGGTGAAACTTAGTAGGATTATATAGAGTTGGATGTAACCTCGGTTGGGATTTTATTTTGGGTGACCTTGACCTAGCTCTTAACGTCACTTATGTAAAATCAGCTTCCGTACAAATAAATTACAGAACAACTTCCCCAAACCAGAGAAACTTAGTAGGATTTAATATATATAGTGTTAATGTAATTCAGGCGATTAATACAACGCATGTAACGCACTTAATTGCAAAGTAGCGTTTGCTGCATTGTTTAAAGTGTATACAAGTACGAAAAGTAACCTCCATGACCTTCTTATTTAACTGTATTGCCAACATTGACAATGATAACCGAATCCGAACCTTTTGTGACTGTAAAAGCCGAACCTGAGCCGGGCTTCAAATCCTGAAAGCCGGTAAGCTTGGGTTTGGTTGTTCGGGTTTGGTAAGGATCTAATTAACACACACACACGCACACACGCACGCACGCGCGCGCGCGGAAGAAAACATAGTAGGATATCTATTTGGATGTGTCCTTGGTGGAGATTGTATTTGCTGACCTGAATTTTAGGTCACAGGGGCACTTTTGAAAATTTGTAATCCACGTGATAATTGATCGAACCACTTAACAAAACTTAGTGCAGTTCAACAGGATTATGTATCTGGTTACAACCAGGTGGGAATTGTATCTTGGTCACCTTGACCAAATTTGCAAGGTCATGGGGTAACTTAGGTGAAGTTGGGTTCCGTGCAATGGTTTTATCATTAGTCACCTGCAGAGACAAAATGTTCCACCGGGAGAGATTTCATTTTGTCTTAAAGATCACGAAACAATACACACTGTATTTATTATGTCCTGTGCAGTGACTTGTATGTCAATAATAGCAATGCCCTATTTAAACCACGTTTACACTGGACTGTAAAAGGACCTACTTGCTTTGTCGAGTCATAATCCGAGGAATATCTACAAAGGTTTAAATTTTTAGCATTCCCTGCCCTAAATATGGGAGGCGGCGACCTTATTGCATCGGAGTGGTTTTATCATCATTGACTTCCCGGACTTCAGTTTTCTTGTTTTTCTGGTTTATCACATTTCTTGGACAATAGAATCGCCGTAAATATTTGTCCCTGTCTTTCTAACTCAGATCCTAAAGAGTAAATGTCTTTGTAACAGTAGAGGCCGAGAAACCGTTTGCCCCTTTAATATTTCGTGCATCATCATAATGATAATAATAATGATCATGATGATGATAATAATAATAGTTCAGTAATAAAATTGTTTATCTGTTTTTTTGGCAGTCTGGATCTACTTTTCTCGCGATTATCACACTTATAAAAACTTATACTGAGATGTGGCATGAAAAACTGATTCGATCTATCTGAAAGTATATTGTTTGGGCACATGTTAAATACGGAAATTTCCTCCTAATTAAAACATGCCCAGTTAATAGACAAAAAGAAATTAGTCACAGACATACAACGCAAGGGCCGCTGAACAAAACATAAAAATGCATTCGAAAATAGAGCAACATAAACATATATAGCTAAAAGATCTCGGGTTGAGCAGTAGCACGTTTGCTGTCTTATGTATGGAAGAGTACTTCGCCGTTTCATTTAAGTGGTACGTTGCTCAAATTAAACATAAATGCGAAGTCTGTCAGGCAAAACAATAACAAGTCAGAATACAACGGATTCAATAAAATGAACACAAAACATTGCAATACAAACTAAAAAGTATCAAGTTAAGATTGAAGTCGTTCATGTTTACCAATTTCAGAGGCAACACCAGGGCACCCAATTTTCAGGTCAGATCAGGAACAATTGTTCCATTGTATAGTGGTACCCTTCCAATATTTTTCTTTATTCGATGTGTTCGTATGGCTTGAATACTCGTTTATGGATTTGGACACGCTCCCTCTAGAAAATTGTTCATTTACATAGTTTAATGTTGCTCTATTTTCGAATGCATGTTTATGTTTTGTTCAGCGTATTACAGAAAATTATATATCTGAGGGAAGCGGTGTAGGAAAATCACGTATACGTCGCCCAGCATAACGTGGAATACACTTATTTTGAATATAGACATGCTGAGGGAAAATCTCCCTTGATCAGGCTTGCAGGGCGCAATAATTTGTAATATGCTTTTCCACATCATGGTTAATCCATCAATCCTTAAGCCTGTCACAAATTTAATCACATTTAGGCCTATCGACTAGAAACTTACGCATCTGGCAATCACAGATAACATGGATTGCCCAAATCACATGTTATGCATCATGATGCATAATTTGGAACTCCTCTGATAAAAAAGTTAAACACGGCCAGGTTTTGATAAGTTTCTTTGTGAAGACTTAAAACTGTGTTAGGCCTAATAAGAAAATGGACCCAATAACAGAATTCATCAAAAATGGCACAAAAAAGTTCCCACAGATGAATGTATAGGGTTTTAATACTAGGAATACACCGTGAAACATTTTGATAAATTTAGAGGCATCTATTTCTCATGTTCAGAAATTGTTCTAGGAACAAACAAGTTGTTGGGTCAAAAGAAGAAAAAAAAAAAAACAACAGAGGACACTGTAGGACAATAGATAGGCCTACAGTTCTTCTTATTTCCAATGTGTTTATCGTCGCCTGAAAACGTTCTGCCTAAGAATGGTTGGAAAGCAAATTAGATAAAATGATACTTCCGTACCATAGTTACATTTTATTACAATTTTTCAGCAATACATAATTCCCTTTGGGCATTATGATAGGGGGATAATCTACAGCATAGAACACAATTTTAATTGCCCCTAATTTGCATAATTTTACAAATGCCCAGTTTTGTAATATGCGCAACTTCAGTTTTGGTGCAATACCCATGCAAAATTTGAAGTTTCTGGGTCGAGCGGTGTCCGAATTTAAGCCGCCACAAAAATCATGATGAAAGAAAGAAAGAAACAAATAACTTAAGAAGATACACTGTGTATGTCTTCAGACTTCACACACACACACACACGTATATAATGCAACTGAGGAGCAACAATAACAGACTTGTACATATTTGTGATAAACCAGACATACAACAGGCCATGATGTGTCATCAGCAATCACTTACAAGTATATATCACTAGGATTTGTTGTTTACCCTCACGTTCGACATAATACTTTTATGCTGCCGCATGGTGCCCATTTTGTCATCAGTGCATGTTGTGATGTCAACAGTGATCCATAAATAAATGAATCAAAGTTGCAATACAAAGTGTGTAGTACTAGAAATAATTTCTCACCACGTGACCAAATCTTGTTTATTTGCTGACACTTGACATTCTGTTTTATCCGGAACTCTTGCTTTCTGTCTGGCATTTTCTTTTTACCAGCAGATTTTATTCATACCGAGAGCCTTATTTTACTACCAGTTTTTACCTGAAATTTCATTTTTTCTCTCATGTAGCTTTTCCAATTTCAATTTGAATGTACAAGACAACAACTCTCCTTTGTAGACATACAGACAGATTTGCTTTAAAGGAAATCTTTCTAGTTTCGAATTTTATTTTTGAAAACATTCACAAGAACTTTGTTGCGTCGTCTTGTTTTGTGTAACATTTCCTGTTGTTTCAGAGCTACATTGTTCCTGCAATTGTTCGCTTGTGGTACTTCGCATTTGGCCAGTCGATCTCACGTTAAATTCCTTTATTTGAACATCAAATAGTATTTCCTGTATAAAACTGATTTTATCTGACTATTGTCAAATGCAAATGCACACAAAACAAACACACAAAGACCCCTCCATTTTTTCCCCATTTCGTGTCACTTTTCTGACGTGTGCCTGAATGCTGACAATGAAGTCAAAGTAAATGCAAATTTCACCAGATGTGCAAGTGTCTAAACATCAGAAACTAACATCCATGGAAAATTGTTAATTTTGCGTCTGGCCAATTGAAAACAAATACTAGACCCTGAGCACCAACATGTCGACAGTAAATATTCAACGTATATATTTTTGTGAAGGCTATGATACAACGCCTGCCATCTCTGAGCACAAGTTCGAATTCTGCGCAGATGATTCACCAAAACGTTTTGGGGGTAACTTTTGTACTGGAGAAAGCTGAGAGCGTAAAGGGGTAATGAGAACAAGTGAAAGGGATGTTTTAAAGTGCCTGTGATCACTTACACGTTACCACCTATCGCCATGTAGATACTGGTTACCTCAAAATGCTTTATCTACTAGTTACCTCCAAATGCTTTTGGTCTATCTCCTGCCTGTCACAATAATTTGCAACATCAACGGTTAAAATCAGTTAACATCATGACCTTCAACGTAATCTGACTCATATATTTCATTGTGCACAACATGAGTCCCATCTCCATAAGTATTTGATCCATATATTTCATTCCGTACCATTTCAGTGTCATCATTATAGACATCAGACGTATAAAGTGCGTTCCGCACAATCTCCGTTTCATCATCTGCGATGCTGCCCGGGACTGAGTGCCGATCTTTCCCGGCTTTTCTGTTTTTCGGTCTGTCCTCGCCATGCGTCGGGTGTATTATATTTTGGGGCATTTCTTCATACACTGGACCATAGCTATCTGGGACACTATTCGCTTTGTTGTTCCCAATAATTAGTGCAATTTGACTCATATGAATGTTCGGGTAAGTTTGCTTATGACCTGCGCCAGGTTCGTTATGTGTTGCAATGCCCTTACTGTCAGTCGTAATATTTTCATCAGGAACACCGTGAACGGGATTTTTTATTTTACTTGTCTGCTGATACGGTTTTCCAGCATTTGGGTACCTGTAAACGTTTCAAATAGACAATAGTTAGTTACAATGGGTTCATCGTTTCATCTTTGTAGATTTAGATAAAGGTTTATGCCAACGTCGTCAGTAAACATTACATGAACATCCCAATTGAAAATAAATACGAAAAACAAACGGCAATGTAGCATGCTCATTTTTGAGCCACGTTTCGTACGTTTCATACTGTAGGGTTGTGTTCAGTTAGTTTTACCTGACCTGCTCGCACCATATTACAAGATCAACGGCTGTTGCCTCCTCAACATGACGCACACGGAAGCCCAGTGGCTGTGCATGACGTCACAGCCAAACGTGTCTGATACTCCCGGCCCTGTTCTCATTATCGTTCAGTGTGAAATTTCGGAGGAGTCAGCAACTTTTCACGGTGCGCTGTAAGCGCAAGTATGCAGAGGAAAGCTGTTGACCTGGACAATATCATGTGTTCTGTGACTGCAGGCGAGCCGGTACAGGAATGACAGTTCGGTGTACAAGGAATACGAGTCTGGTATTGTCTTGTTAATTCAACGGACCTCGACTTTGGGCGGATTTGGCAATGAAAGAATTAACTAATAACACCTTTACCACTTGCCGACCAAAAAATCTGTAAAATTCTCAGATTAAACTGTGTGTCAAAGTTAACCAATTGTATAATTGCGTTTTGGCGATCTATTCAACTGTACATGGTGTAAAATCAAAACTGTCAAAAATGATATTTTGTGTACGTGTATCAGTCACCCAAATTTGAATATAGGCTAGAGGGTTATGTCTGCATGAAGATAATCGTTCAAATGATACATTAATTCATTAATTGCAACGTACAGTGTCATTTAAATCTGAAGAGAGTTACTCCTTTTTTTTTTCTGAAAACAATTGTATTTACCTTTTTTGGTAGAACAATATGGCACCAATTAATGCTACCAGGAGGATAACATTTAAAACACCAAGGATAACCCCAACAAGAACCGTCTTCTTAGCTTCGGCTTTAATGGATTCCTTCATTTTCGCTGAATAAAAAAAGGAAAATTATGAAAATTTGGAAGTTCGGTATTACCTTCTTTAGCATTAACCAGCAAAGACTACACTAGATGATCTATAACGTTTAAATCTGAACTTTTACAAAAGTTAAAATGTGAAATTAATCAAATAGGATAAACCATCCGAATATCTGTAATAAAGTTACTAAGTGGACGTATATTCAATATGGGCTTAACATTTCGAGGGGGCTTTTGTTTTGCCTTTCTCTTTTACTTTTTTGTTTGTTTTTGAAGTCCTTTTTGTTTTGTTTTATGTACTTTCCGTTTTGTTCTTTCTTTGCACTGGATATATTTTTCCATGGAGAATTCCGAAGTCATACCACACAAACTCTATTTTGATATCTTTGCCGTTTCTATTGGAATGTTTAATCTCTGGGGTTCGTGTCATATGTAGGGGACTAACTAGACAAAGACTTCGTGAGTTATAATAATAATATATTTTCCCATGGAGAATTCCGAAGTCATACCACACAAACTCTATTTTGATATCTTTGCCGTTTCTATTGGAATGTTTAATCTCTAGGGTTCGTGTCATATGTAGGGGACTAACTAGACAATGACTTCGTGAATTATATATATAATAATAATAAGAACTGATGGTTGGCTTACAGTTGGTTGGTTGAAATAAAATTTGCATCAAATGATATTATGCTAAAACTATTGGAGTGCAGATTCCAGAAATTATTTTACATCCAAGGCAAAAATGTCAATGTGTAAATCACCAAATTTCAAGCTGTGAACATGAAATTGAAACTAAAGAAGTACAAATAACAGGACAACCATTTCACTGTCATTAATAATGACAAATAGCAAGACAGACAGAAGAAAGAGAAAGGAAGATAAGAGGAGAAAAGGAAAAGAGAAAGGAAAGCAGGCAGGTAGAAAGAGAATTATCGAGGCTGGATAATATACGTGGATCTCACCAATGTCGACAAATTATATAACTTGGAACAACCAATTGTACAAAACAAAACAAAACAAAACAAAAACAAAAAAAAAAACAAAAAAAAAAAAAAACAAAACCCAAGCCTCTCACCACCGCAGGAAGCTCAAAGAGTAAGAGAGAATCAATTGCTCGGCATACCTTTGTTTGTGTTTGAAGCTTCAGTTGAATTCACAGCCATTGTGGAGTCAATTCTTGCAATGGTACTGGCAACTGAGATGTTTTGAAACAAATAAAAGCAATAAAGAAATGAAGATAACGTTAAATGATTCTAAATGATTCTGGCTTAAATGAAGAACATTTTATCATTCGGTGTTTTCAAAATAACAACTCCCTATGAGGTTTGACAAATAGCCCAATTAAGCAAAATAAAAGGACTGACAACGAGGCTGTCACTCGTTGCCTCATTTTGAACTAGAAACCTGTACATAAATGGAAATGAAACAAATATCGATTGGACACGAGTGACTCTTAACGTTTAGCGTCAATTTTATGTATTTTTCCAGCCAGGGAACATCGTACGGTCCACTCGTATTTGTGTCTACAGACACTATTAAAATTCTTTACGCCTAAGGTTTTGAAAGCAAACAACAAAAATTTCGTCGATGTTAGACATAGATTTTTACAAACGCTTGCTTTTCATTGTTTGCAAAGTAATCAGGGCTGGCGTTATTTGAAAAAAAAATGCGGGTAAATTTTGTTTTCGTAGAATCCTGAAGGGTTGTTACGTTTGGTCTTGATATGGATATTTTGCAAGCCAGGCAAAATAATTGAATGTGCGTACATACAAGCCAGTGAAATTCGCTGACAGAAGCTGTTTCATGTCATAATAACAGTCTCATAGGCCTAATGCTCTGCTGACAGCCATCACAAAATAAAAAAAAAATCATTCCTTGATATGCTTTCCCTTCAGGACCTTGAGAAATTAATAACGGCTATCTATACTTTGCAATATCAACATCAAACTTTCAAGTGATTCACATTTGTGGTACATTTGGTATCATTCGTCTTGTCCTTTATCAAGATATTAAAGTAAATGTCCTTTTCTTAAGTGCCTTGTGACCTTGAAAACTTGGTCAAGCCCACACAATCATTGAGTCAAGGTGACTGAAAAAGTAAGTCGCCAAGAAGTGCTTTATGTACAGTGTACTCAAGCACAACTGGAGGCTCAATATCTCTGCCATTGATGTCCAAGCTACACCCCGCCATGTACAAAATCATCTCTTCCAACTTCACAGGTCTGGTGACCTAACACAAACAGGTCAACGTCCACATATTATATAGCATAATTAGCATTGGTCATGATCTAAATATCCTAAAAATGTGCCATGTGTTTTTTAATTATTTTTCGAGATATGACATTTTATGTCTTTCAGACATTTTAACTCATAATTGCCATCAAGGTATGGGTAACGGCCCTAGTATCATACGCAACCAACATTTTGATCTCCTCCGCAATCCCACAAACTTTCATGAAGATTTATCAAGCATCAAGGATGCTAGAGTGGGCACAAGAGTTTCACATTTTGACCGATATATTACATAATACTGTCGGTGGCGGCACCAATATCGAACTCAACCTAGATTTCCATACACTTAATTAGTCCTGAGAGTTATATTGGGCTACCTTGAAAACTGTGGACTGCATCACTCTCACAAGCAAAAGTTTACGGACGGACAACCACGAGTGATCACATGAGCTCTGTGACCTATGGTCAGAAGAGCTAAAAAACTACCATGTAGATTGCAATTGTTACGCAACACAAATGCTCTATTAAACTAAATAGCTCATCACTATTAATTGTCATTCTACGTTATTAGTGTCAGTCTAATCGACTGGACACGCATATATGTACGTAAAGATATATGACTATAGTTTAGATTGCAAACCTGTATTTTGATACCATCAACGCTTTGTGTTACAACTGATAGCACCGACAGCTGCTGAAGAGAAAAATTCCAGTCAACGAGATATGGTATTGTGGCATTTGTTTATAATTTAATTTGGAACGTATTCAACTATGAAGCATATTCATGATTCCGAGTCAGGGTGGTCAGTAAGTGTGGGCATGCAAGGTAAACAAACTAAAGGAAAAAGACATAGCCCTACCTAAATTTTGAGTAACAAAACATGGTATAAATTGCTTGTATATCTTTTCTTCTGCAGATTGCATGTTCAGGATGACAGACATGGGGATATTTGCTTTTGTAACGTCACTAAATATTGTCATGTTTCTTGTGAGTGTCCGATTGAGACAAATGAGAAAATAGTCCGTGCTTTCTTGCCGCACTATTAGGCAACTAATTTGTAATCTGTAAGCCATCCTGATCGTTACTGACAAGCTCTCGTTGTGCAATTGTTGCGATTCAAATTTCCACGGAGCGACGTGCAGACCAGATTGGTTTTCATTCAGCTGGACACAATAGAACGGGCACAGCTTCCACAATATGCCTGAAGAAAAGATGAAAAACGTGCAGAAAATACTCTACCGTTCCACAAGATGCCTAAAAAAAAGATGAAAAACGTGCAGAAAATACTCTACCGTTTCCATCCATCTGTCCAAAAGATTTAGCTAATTGACAAAAGTGCTAATAATAGGAAAAATAAACATGTAACTAATCATCACAACGTGAATTTTAGTGAGAAAAAGCTAAATGGTGCATGAATCTAAATACTCACCGATTATGTTCCTGTAATAGACAGATAGGAAGACACAATCCGGCATGAAATCACAAAATTACCGCTTTCCTCATTGCCAAACAGCCAGCACTGTCCAAGATACGACTAACATTTATCAGGTGCTGCACATAGGATGGACACTGCTTCTTGCATGCGCGTTCACAAATGTTCCGTGCAACGTTTATAGCATTATCATGGCAGACTAAACCAGGGTGAAGTGGGCAGGAAAATCATGTCGTTGCTAGTTGTATTTTACTCCTAATTTTGTTTGTGAGTTTCGTCCTCTTGGAAAGTAAACAAAGTTTGGTGTGTATGTTCTGACTCAGTGCAATATCAAAACCTTAACTTATTATGCTCACATAATCACCCGAGAAAGAAATAAAGGTGAGTTCCCAGTGACCTTGACAATCACAAACCACATGCAATCCAAACGTACTACGTGTATATAGGATCACAATTATATGCCCCATGGAAGCTGAAATAAACTATTATTAACATACCGCATTCACAAAATATGCCCCGTGACTTTGATAATTAAGCTGAGCTCTCCCAAAATGTCAAACCTTAAGTGCAAATACTTCTGTAACTATTATAATCCAAAAATTAAATTTACGAAAGTTATCCTGTGACCTTGGCGGTCATGTTGAGGTCACGTTTATGCTGTCCTGACGCAGCCATTATCGATGACCGTTATCACATATCGTATCAGAGTAGTAGAAAAATAAGTAGCATCACGTTCCATAGGTGAAATAGTTCTTGAGTTATCATCCAGAAAAAAACTTCACCAAGTCGGTCAGTGACCTTTTGAAATCACCATATGCGATTGTAAGCTGGCCCTTGTATAATTGACCTGAAACTTTGAAAATTAGGCAATGGTAGATCAAATTCTCTCTCACTCTTACAACTCGAAACGTCCACCAATCTATAAACTATCAGAGTACTCACCAGGGTATCCTTTATAAAGCACTGTGTCCCTGCTATTTATGACAAGGTCATCCATGTATATTACTAACCTCGCCATATCATAGATGCAATGCCAGTGTCCTGGGTTTTAGAATTCTCAAGTTATTGTTTACAAACCAAATTTACCATTGGCAACCAAATTGAAAAAGTCACCTTTGTGCACAAATTAAAAACTTTAGGATGTGTCTGTGTTGTGTTTGGAAAGCAATTTTTACAATCAATGTTTTGATGTAAATAGTACCATGATCGTATTGTGCAAAAGAACAACCGTTTCAGTATAAATAAAGTATGGCCACACCTGTACCCCTCCCTTCACATATAAACTTTTTTCCCTCACTGATTTAGGCGTACACGTTAACAATGTTATGCCAAAATTTGACAATCGAAAACCAATGTGTTCAGTGTCGTGGATATACATGACACACACACACACACACACACACACACACACACACACACACACACACACACACACCTTTTTCCTTTTTGCAGATGTATCTGTACGATTGCGTGCACGATCGATCATACCAGTTGCCCCTCCTGTAGATCCCCTCACTTCTACCGGTGAACACTGCACAGTCAGCATCAGTACCCTGGGGTGAAACGTTGTCGGGCTGATCAGGTCCCCACTTTTGAAAAGTCTTCAAATGCAAATATGACATTGAAAGGAAAATTTACAATTTCCACAAGAGTACTTTGGACACGTTCCTTGTATGTTTACTTCTGTTTTTTAACTTGAGACAGAGCGATTTGACAGTACGTAGAAAAGTGGTGAACACGCGGTCAGTTTGAAAATTTTTACGCCACCACGAAAGAAATATTGTTAATAAACTTAATTTCTCTGTAACTTAATTTTCATTTATTAGACGGATGGCAAAAGCGCCTGTGAAATAATAATAATTTTAAAAAAAGCTCTAAAACAAAAAAAAAAAAAAAAAAAATAAAAAAAAAAATAAACAAACAAACAAACAGATAAAGATACAAATATATAAATAAATCAGTAAATGAATGAATGAATGAATAAATGTATAAATAAATGTATAAATAAATAAATAAATAAATAAATAAATAAATGAATGAATAAATAAATAAATAAATAAATAAATAAATAAATAAATAAATAAATAAATAAAACAATGATCTAATATTTAGTCTTAGCTTAATGTGACGAATTTCCAGCAGTATTAACATTGCGTAAGGCACATTTTACAATGACGATTGCTTTTTTATTTTTATGTCACTTTGTATCTATCAGTGGCAACTAAGAGAGGGAAACGTATTTTGGTCTATGTACATATCTGGAAAGTGAAGAGTATGGATTATTCGATCCATATAAAGAAAAGTCGGTAAAACTTTTTTTTATTATAAGAATGCATTTTTTTTAACTATTGTGCGAAATGCGTGAAACTAATGATGCCCACCTGTCTACCACCTTGAAACGGTAATGGCATTGGCAGTTGAGGTGTCACGTCCCACTTCCAGTAGTTCTCCTGTCGGCTGTCCGTGCCAGACAGCCAATAGTCTTGGGACGCCACGTTCTCTGGAAATAATGTTACAAATTGCCAATGACGATATTTCATAGACTGGCCGATAGTTGGGGTAAAATAGGACAAATACAAACTTAAGTCAATTATTAAAAAAGCGTGCCCCCCCCCCCGAAAAAAAAGAAAAAACCAACCCCACCCCTCCATCTCACCCCCCCAAACACACACACACACACACACACACACACACACACACACACACACACACACACACACACAAATCCTCATTTTTCCACAAATCCTCATTTTTCTGTGTTTACGGTCATGCCTTCTGTAACATTAAAAGCAGGCTAACATTAATAGCCAAAACAGAAGAAGAAGAAATAGTTCAAACCATGCACCAGTTAGTCCTTCGTACACAGCCATACAATGTGCAGAGTGTGACACACATGCATCACGCCAGCATTATATATGGCTATGGATTTCAGGCAGCAGGGGTGGCTGGGTGGGTTTCAGTGTGATGTTTGAGTTTATAGTGTACATGTTGTTTATGTAAATAATATGAAATTATTAGGGTAAATTGCTGCTTGAACTACAGAGGGTGCTTCCCTAATAAGCACTTGTATATGTGTGTGCGCTCGCGTGCGCGCAGGCGCATGTGTCAAGGGATTAGACCCATATTTTGCAGAGACCCTTGATGTGGAATAAGATATGAAGTCTCGTGCTGTAGAGTGCTGATGTCTGTACACAGCGACATGCCTGTCGAAAAGAAAATTATGCCATTTGTTGCATTCTAACCGGTAATGTTGGGTACCAGATGTTAATATAAAATAAATGGATTTCATCAAAATAATTGTATATTGTTCCGATATCAGTCACCCCCCCCCCCCGTACTGATCATTTATGGGTTGAAACGTATATCCTAATAAAACCTAGGTCCGGGATTTCTGACTTCGAGGATGTGCCTAGTTCGTTCACACAGTTCCGTACAGGCATGCCCACGTGATAACCATTCCTTTTGGGACCTGATTAACGAGCTAAAATGATTGGTCTCATCACATCAATTAACACAGTGGACCAAACACTGCGGTATGTAGTTCTGTTTCTTGGAGTTTAGGAACATGGTACACGTGGTACATGTATATTCAACTGTCATGGAAAAAAATCTTTTTGCCATGATCATTTACACACATAGTTGGATCAAACGCTGATAGACTGTGTGGTGTGTGAGTGCTATTCAAAGTAGACTACGTGGTGGTAGAGTTCCCTAAAATGACAGCAGACTGCATGCTGTAAGCGGTATATGGGAGTGCGTATTTTTGCAAGTGCTGTGCAAACGTACCCACCTGCACGCAATATTGATAGGCGACATTCATATTTAACTGCGATCCTGCTCACTTCCTGTGTTGCCGGGGTAACAGACTGATGCTTCCACCATGATCAGGGCAGATTTGTTTTATATACTACATAAACATCCATAAATAACACCTTTTCAACCAAAAGAGAGTCCATTTCTAATCAAGTTAGGCATCCTTTATGTTTCAAATATATGTTTCAAATATATGTTAATACATTTTCTTAAGATTATTCTGTGTTTGTGTTGTTCATTTTGTTGAGAAAAGTACTTTTGACCATGCTACGTACATGAATCTGCCCTGATGCCTCTTTTGCTCAATAGGTGTTAGAGTAGGACCGCATTTAGATATGAAAACATCCTATTAGCATTACAAGTGTGCGTGTCTGTGTGTGTGTGTGTGTGTCTGTGTGTGTGTCTGTGTGTGTGTGTTTACAAAAACCACATGCACATACATTTACAATGGTATTTTTGTTGTTGCTAAAATAACATATCCTGTCATTGATCACAGTGGAATTTTGAAAATCCTTTGAAAAGTTATATGCGATGGCAACACCCCTTGGCGAAACATTATGAAGAGACAAGGTACATCCCTGCAGTAGTTAATCGAAAATAACAAAAGACACACATAAACGCCATGAAACATCAGAAAAATTAGCTCAGATATTAAACAAAAAATGTCCGTCAACTGCGGGTGATTTCGCAAAAACTGACCACTCGGTTTAGGAGAACTCCTTTTGAAAGTTCGAAAAGAATTTTTAAAAATGTAAAAAATGAAAGTGATCTCTTGAACTATATTGCTAGACACCTACCCCAAGTAATTTCCAAGAATTTTTAAGAAGATCTGGACATGGGTTTTGGAGACAACTATATATGCACGCATTTACACAAGATACTGATTGTTCTGTAATGAACTATTATTTGTAATTGTGTAATCTAAAATGATTATTAACGTCGGCAAATGATAGCTGTGCCACTTATTAAAAATGTTCCAGGGAAAAAGGCAATCTGCATTTACTCTAAATTTGAACAGGTAAAGTCAAGCAATCTTGATGCAATGACCGCGTAACCCGAACGGATTTACACAAAACGTATTTTGAGATTTTAAATAAATTGGGCACAAAGATCATAAAAGTTGAAAAAAATCACTGAAGCAATCTATCAACAATGTTTGCCCGTACTGACCATTCTGTAATTTCAATGATGATAATGGTGACAAACATGGTGGACTAACAGGCTGAACAAATTGGCAGATGCAAGTGGGGGTACATGCCTACCAAGTTCGGTAATGTAGAATACCGTTTTGCAAAGTTAAAATTTGAAATGAAACTATGAAAAATGGAAAATAATGTAGCGGAAACTAATTTCCAGATGAGACATAATCACACTTCATTAAAGTTAGTATGTTGCTCGCGGTGAGAGGGATATATCAATGAACTTTGCTCCAAACTAAGGTTAAGTGTTTCCAGTGTGGATTCCGTGCAGTGGACGTAAATCCTACTTAGAACATTACCTTATGTGAAACTTGTTAAGATATGAAATATTTTTTGTGCAGATCAGATCAGCAGAACAAAAGTTGTTGTACATCTAAGCGTCAAGCGTAATGTTGCCTGGAAACTGTCCTGCTCGCAGTAATATATCCCAGAATGCAGCAGTGATGACATACCAATGTCTCAAGCCTGCTTTTAAAATTTTGACAAATAAACATCTGAACTGTATTGAAACTAATAATATATCATAATTGTAACAGCAAATGACCAAGGCTACATACAATCCATAAAACAACTTTAAACACTGTAATTTTATTAGTCCATTGAAATATTGATAATTTGCCTGTGAGTATACATGTCCTCACTGTTGCCTCATGCAGTTGATATTTGGCCTAGATGGAAGACAGCAGTGTTGAGGCAAAAAGAGAAGAAACTTGTTCTTCATTTGATTGCAATTTATGTTCAACTGCTCTGATTTGCACCCTATTTATATATATTCTGCTCGTGCGTTTAATATTTCCCAGTGGAATAATTGATAAGTGTTCAATTGCCTCTGAGTATGTTGACCAACCTTATGGAATTGTTTCGATATTTTAGCTGTAAAGTCAAAGCGCAAATCGAGTTGTGCTTGGTATTAAAAGTGAGGACCGTGTACAGAGTGAAAAAGGCGTCCAAAACTACCATCCAATCTGTGAGAAGATTCCACCCTTAAAGATCATTCTTCAAGGATCTCATGCCTCCTCGACCGGACTCGATTTTAACGCTATGAAGCGTCAATGTCTTAAAAGCGACACCGGCCTGTCCAATGGCCAGACCGATCTCGCAGGAATGCCCATCTTATTTGTTCCAACATGGCGGCCGTTACTACTGGTAACCAACAACCGAATTTTCCCTTTCTTCAGGCGTCAAAATTTGTACAACCATCCACAGTATCACAATGAAATGGTCTTATATATTAATGTCTATTATGCTATTCAGAATTATCAGTATCGCTATCATTATAAAAATCCCCCCCCAATATCTGATATCTTGCTGTGTCAATATTCACTTACATGACATATATATATATATTTTTATATATATATATTTATATATATATATGTATATATATGTATATATATATACATATATATATATATATATATATATATATATATATATATATATATATATATATATATATATATATATATATTTACATTATGTAAGTGAATATTAACACAGCAAGATATTAGGTCTGATTTTTTATGAATATATATAGCTAAGTTTAGAGGGGCCCTTTCGGTAATTGTCTCGGTAATTCTTGTGTTTTTTATTTAACACATGAAATAAATGATTTATGGATGATGAATTTAAATAACGCTTGACCGGGCTAGTGTGCACTCTCTTACTCTCTTGAACTCTCTATGGCCTCTTCAGAAAATGATAACCTTATTCTTATAATGGTCTTTGCTGGCTTCATTCGAAACATTAGTAGTAGTTTTAGCAGGATCTTGTGGATGGAAACATTAGTAGTAGTTTTAGCAGGATCTTGTGGATGGCCCCAATTATCACAGGCCCGGAATGTGTCTCCTTAAAGGAGATATGCAAACTTATAGGTGCAAAATGTTGAAGATTTTTTAAGGACTCAGTCTTCTTTAAGAAAGCCTTCAAGCTTTTGTACTCCTTAAAGATTGCATTAAAGCTTTAGGGTCTTTACAGATGACCTTTAAAATTTTTGGATCCTTAAAGACGCCCGTTCATGATTTAAGTCTCCTGAAAGGCAGCCTTTAAGTTTCTGAACCATTGATTTCACGCCCGCCCGGAAATTTCACGTGGCAGCTTGAACACGAATTCACTACAGTTTAAAAAAAAGTATAATTATACTGCCTAATCAAACAGAGGTTTTAGGGAATACCGCACACTTTTTTTCTTTGTGGAGAGTCGCCTACAAAAAATACCTGGCTCATTGTCATGTATTTATCGGGGCCAGCTCGCCGTTTGCAGTAGCATGTCTCTGATATTGTTCTTGACGGTGACCAAAATTAGAGGTTTGGCTGGGGCTTTACATTGTTCTGAGTTTGGATGTATATACGCATCATTTACAATGTTAACATCTACATCACATCTTTGTATTTTTTATAAGGACCTTGCCTTTAATTATCTTTCACTTTGTCAGTGTAGTGCCGTATACGTCCTTTGATATAATGATACTTTCAATTTTTGAAAAAAATAATGGTTGCACCCCCTTTAAACTTAGCGATGAAATGCGTTGTGAGGGGGTTCCTGCTAGCTGTGTTTGCCAGTTTTTATCCCAGTATCTTCCTTATTTTTAAAAGTTTTTCATCGTTGTTTTTGTATACAAGTCGCAAAAGATCTCCAAAATGATCAGGGCTAGTGCTGTGAAATTAGATGAGAATCTGGATCACCTGACAAACTTGTTCCTTATGGGTGATCTTATCCTTATTTTTCAAGGTGACAGTGAGATCTTCATAAGTTCAACTTACGGCTCATTTTATGTCTTCCTGCTCGCCTTATAAATGATACACTGATAATTAGCTTTGTGCGTAAATGTACTGTTTGCACACCTCGATACACGTATTTTTCAATAATTCTCTATTTTACAATAATGAAAGACATTGAAGCTGTATTAATATACATCCATACGTACGCGCCATGAAGTTGTTCTCTGCTGCGTCTTTTATGGCTACGTAATCGGCCCCATTGGCTTTACACAGGAGTTTCCCTTCGGTCCAGTTGGCAGGTTTAGTGGAGAAGAAGTAGCAGTGATTACTGTGCTCAATCCATACGATGGGACAACCTAGAAAGGATGGCCAAATAGAAGGAAGCTTTTTCATATTACATGTACTAGTACAATATGTGATTGTGACCATAGTCATACGCCACGTTAGCCGTAAGACGGCGATGCTGCAGGCCGGGTTCCCGTCGAATACCAGGCATGTGGCTCCGTCGTTTGGCGGCTTCCGTGGCGTATGCCAGTATAAGTAAGTGAGTAAGTAAGTAAGTAAGTAAGTAAGTAAGTAAGTAAGTAAGTAATAATTTTATTTGCAGAACAAGAGTCATTCTTGGCTCATCAGTCACATATAAATGTAAGGAAACACAAATGTGAACATTTTTAACAGTTCATGGCCATTCGAACACTGACGTATCAACAACCATAAATACGTCACATTCAATACAATAGCCGCAAGAGTAATACAGTATGCTATGTGTTGAACACACAGATGGTCAAAAACACTACCTATCGATACCTGTGTCACAAACAGTAAGAATCACACCCTTAAACACAACTGTATTGATAACGCATTACAACTGGCCATTAGAAAAAAATAAGAGAGTGCTAAGACGAGTATTATGCTATGTTCACTAGACCCCAATGGTAAAATTACCGCAGTCTAAGTATCATTAAAAAAACTTCAGAGATAGTTGAGAAATACTATGTGAGATACAAAATACTAACTATTAAGTGCTGTCACAACTAGGGTCACTTAAATATTAACATATTCACAACTAGTCAAGACTTACTGACATGTTATGCCAATGTGCCATTTATCTTCAGTCAGTTTGACACAAGTCAGGTCTTGCAAGATGTACGCAATCCATCAACATTTTATCATCTTAAATAGATGAATAGTATAGAAAGAAACCAGATAAACATTCATGTAATGTTGAGCACCAAGGTTTGTATGTTGTCGCTCAAGATTATAACTTGCACCTGAAGCCCAAGATTAGCATCTATGTAGAAAAAAAAAAGATTGTACATTTGATGCGTTTACGTAGATGGACAACAACGGGCGAATTGCCCAAATGCTTTCTATTGAATTGTTATTCTTCTACGGAGTAGAACATTTCAGGGCCTGTGGCTTTTCGATCATTCTGCCCTATCAATTTCCCTTTCCCTTGCTGTTGTCAGAAACCAAGTACCTTTGTAAACCCAGATCACTTTGTTGGACCTCGGGGAATGGACCTACAATATCTTATGTATTGTTAGCACACAGCTTTGCTGACGTTTCGGGTACTGTCTGAGGCGGCTGATAGCCACGGAGTGCCGTCTGTTGGTACCTTGACTCAGTGCAGCCTGGTAAAATGCAGGTTGTATAATAGCAAGAAAACAAAGTTTCGCTTGGCTGCAAGTCTTTTTGAATGTGTGAAATTTATGTATACTTGTATACTTTAATACCACAAATGGATATTCCTATGTATATATCAGAAAGATATAAAATTAATTTTTGCATTAAACCTCTGTTCATTATAGTCTTACAGATATTCGACATTGAGATATTGTGTATTGACCCAGTGAGCATAACACTCTTCATCGAATACACGCATAGCTCAAACGATTGTAGTTGGAATGGTATGTCTATCTATAATGGTTTGAAAAATACTCATCAATATTCAACACTTCAATTTTGTGTTTTGGCTGCAATTTACACACGCTAAAATCTGCCCGCTTACAGTTGTTGTTTACTGGTTGAGCACAAACATATAAGTTTAAGTTCAAATGGCATCACTCTTTATAACAGATTTTAAGGTATTAATCGATATTCCACACTTCATTTTGTGTATTGACCGACACTTGCATAAGTTATAAACTGACAGTTTTCAGTCACTGTTCACCAGATGCGCCCATAGCACGAATATTCAAACTGAAATTGGAATGGAGCCTCTCTCTATACTCTATAATTGTTTTTAAGATATTCATCAATATTCCATGTTTCAATTTTTAATATTGGCCACAATTTGTATAAATTAAAATCTGACAGTTTTCAGTCATTATTTATTGCACGCACCCACAGCACAAGCATTTGAATTGAAGTTGAAATGGTACCTCTATGTGTAACAGTTTTGAGGATATCCATCAATGTTCAACACTTCGATTTCATGTATTGGCGCCAACTTCCATAAATTAATTTCTGACTTCCAGTCACTATTAATCACTATTAATTGGATGCACCCATAGCACAAATATACAGATTTAAGTTGGATTGGCCCCTTTTTTCGACAACAGTTTTGAAGATATTCATCATTTTTAAACACTTCAATTTTATGTATTGTTTATTGGATGCACCCATAGCGCAAACGTATAAATTGAAGTCGATATGGTACCCCTATCTGTAACAACCTTAAAGACATTCATCAGTATTCAACACCACAATTTTGTGTATTGGCCAAAATTTGCATAATTTTTAATCTATTGCCTATTGGAACGACATGCAAAACTTAATGGTAGGTGTTTCCCCCACGCTTTGAAGTAAAGGCTTGCGCAGTGATTTTAAGCCGACTCAAAAATAAATAAAGTACAAAGATAAGAAAGATAGAATATTGGAAACAAAAACATTATGTCCTCGTTAACACACAGACATTATAACAAAGGTTCTCACACAGGTGCCCGCGCGAGATTAAATAAAGTAGTAAAGCAATCTGAGACAGGTACCTACGCGATATTTTATATAAAAGACCATGGCTTCAACATCAAGTGCTTTGATCATCTCCCACTGATCCAAGATCGTGACTGAGAGCCTCAAGAGAATTTATACTGAAAATAAAACCGGTCCTCTGGCGTATGACCCAATGATCTTGTATTCCGGGTAGCTTAGATCATCTGCTTACTGGTAACCTTGGGCATGAAAAAGGGCTTAGAGGAATTGTTAGCTAGAAAGTTCCATTACAACGAAGTGAAAAAAATACACGAATGTCTTTTACCCTGTGTTTTATTTTTTATTTTCACGAATAATATTAGAGTGAACATTAACGGTTTCGGTCGGTATCACAGAACGGAGAAACGCAAAATAGTTCGCCTATCTCCACAGATGTATACCAACCACTTAAAATATTTTGGAAAAAGGCGTAACTGTTTGACTTTAAAGTTTTTATAAGACATTGGCAGTATTGTAATTTGTAAGAGAAAGTAATTTCATCATGTGGGGGTGGGGGTTGGGGATGGGTCGGGGTGAATAAACTGAATCAAATGTGTTTAAAACTTTGTAAATATGGTATTAAAACTTAACATTTTATTGCTGTAATAACACCCCTATGTGCCTGTCTGCTGTACCAATTTAATTATCGCGTGCAAGTTCTAATCAGTAACTGGTGACAGTCATAACAACATACAAGAGTTTTACCAACAACTTTCAAGCCGTCCCTTCAAGTCAGTTCAACATAATTACAGCCATAGAAAGCTTGGGAAAAGCGCGTATTAGAACGCTCTGTTGCATACAAAACACAAGTGATATATTAGGTCGAAAACTTCAAGGCAAAAGAAATTATCATACGAACAGGAGCTACTTTGTTATTGTAACTTCTCTCAATCGAGATACCTACAGGCTATATAGGGTTTTGGTCAATTTCGCTTCGAGTCTGCACGCTTTTGTTTGCACACAACACCTCAGCACCGTTTTCTATTAACAGCGCACAATACACCAAAACAGATTTACCCCTTCCCTTGAATTGACCTATTCTTGGTCAAAGTAAGGCCGAGTCAACAGCGTCCACCCTACCTCAAGGAAAGCCATAGACCTAGGGTGTACCATCATTAATTTATGTAAAAGCGGAATAAAGCAGACAACAATTTACATCCAGGTGCTTTTGTACGATTTAAGTGGGAAAGGCGTTTAGAGTCTACAAGTTTCCTTTGCCTGGGCTGGGTACCAAGAACCCCCGTCAATGAAAGTTGTTGATCTGGCTTTTATTATCTTCACAGGTCTCATCTGCAATTTTCAGTCAAATTATTCTTCATCACTGTTGAAACTAAATCAAAAAGCCATTTTTGGCCGAATAAAAGGGTGGGGAGGGTTTCAGCAAGCCCGCCAGAAAACACAGGAACAATATTGTCACTACCTCAACATAAATGGTTTAAATATCCATCAGCAAAATTTCTGAACATGTTATACACGCTACTGATTGGACACAGCGTTATAATGTTTCAAAACATTTTCAGTTTTAATCACATCTGCATGATTTGGCAGCAAATGAAGGTCAAATATCTAATGCAGGTGTTTCGTGCTGACATACATGGCTAATATCAAAGTGCTTGCCAATAGCGACAACTTTTTAAGTAATTGGACATACCAAAATGTTCAGACAAACGTGCGAACACAAACGCAAGTGATGAGCTCATCTGACTTAATTGCGAATGAACATATTACAAAGATGGCTCGGTGAAGAAGACTGAATACATTTTGAAACGAAATACATTCACGATTAGAGAAAATAAGGTACGTGTGACAGTGCAGAAGGGTCGTAGCCCTCTTTAATGTGTAAAAGCCTACCTGTGGAGGTCCACTTTGCAGCTTGAGCTTTCTCTTGTACCAACGAGACCATAGTAAAGATGACAAACATGCCAATGAGCATCATTTTGGTATGATACCAATGCGACTGACCATTCAACGTAATTAAGCAGTTCCCAATGTCACGTATCCCCTCCAAAATTGCATTTCATGAAAAAGCTGCCCCGAGCTCAGTCGACATTTACGGTGTGGCGACTTTTTGCCCTTTTCTCTTAATAAGGAAGTAAAACGCACTAACCCTCATTGTGTAAAATCCACGTTACCGTCGCCGTTCACCCACGACCTGCCTTGTGTTGACCACCGATGATGGAGCGATTTGTTTATTTTTCATTGCATAATCTTCATACCGGACGACCGGGTATGCCTCTCATAATTACAAACTTACCAGGACATACTTGCACTCTGAATCATCTTCAGATTTTATCAGAGTAGGAAAAGTGCACCAGAATGGAATTGATTTCAATCGTGTGAAAGCAACTGGACGGCGGTTCTTTATTCATAACAGACCGCTCGCTGCTGACAACATGTTCAACCGTCCCGTCAGATATATTTGGTTTTTATTGCAGGGGGCCCGATGGAATCTCACAAAGGTGTCTGTTGATAGGAGTGATTCAGAAGTTTTTATACACAATAAAATTCAAATATCGCATGTGATTTAAGTAATATAAACGCCAATAAGAAAACTGCAGAAGGCCACAAGCCCCCCCCCCCCCCCCCCAATGAAATAAACCCTGGAAAATTTCGAGACAAAAGTAAAAATTTCGACTTTTTAAGTCGAAATTTCAGCTTTAAAAAATCGAAATTATCACTTTAAAAAGTCGAAATTTCGATGAATTTTGAGAAAATTCCCGATATTACAAGATTTCAAAGTCGGAATTTAGGAAAAGAGTCGAAATTAAGAGTTGTATTTCTATTTTTATTTTTTTTTCTGTGGTCCTGACAGGCTTCTGTAGAAAACAGACAGCAATTTTAAGATACTTTATCTAATTTCTAGTATAAAGATGTCTTATGAGTTTCAATCAATAAAACTTTTTTCAATATTATTTTCACACGGACCAATTTTGCAACTGTGTCCCCTCGTGACCAAGAAGCACACAAGTGAAAAAAAAATATGTATTATATAACATGGTTTTTTTTTCGTTTTCTTACCATCATTTCATAAATTATTACGTGATCCTTAAAGTACCGTTTGAAAATATCCAAAACTTGTTGAACGAAACTGGATTTCCACATTTCGTCATTTCTAGACAACAATTTGACATGATAATATTACATTTGACATTATTAGGTTCTCAGTATCATTAGTCACGTGGATATAAGAATAAGTATACTGTTTGTGAAAGATTTTGCAGATTAAACACTCTGATACCATATACATTACGTTTAACTGAAACAACAATTTCGATTTTTATTGTTACTATATGGTCTGCAAAATTCCTCACGGTTTTACAACTCTGTTTAAAACAAATCCTCATGACCCTCACCCCCACCCGATCGGAAACGTCGGCCCACACTTTTGCCTGTGTGGAATGCCGCCAGACTTACATTGGCCATTGACATGCATGTGGGCGTCATGTCCTGCCAGAGTCGGGGCAACGAATATCAGCCACCAACGGGTCACACGGTTTTGAAAGCATTCGATTCAGCCTTTGTGGATTTGATTCCACTGGTATTTTATTTCTTTCTTTATCTTATTATATCACGTCTTGGTTTTACTCTGTTTTACCGATTGTGTACAACTTTATTGCATGTATGAACATGTAAAAAATATCCAAAATTTGATGTTCTGTGTATTAAAATGTACTTCCAATATGCAGAGTAAGTACTGTCGGTGGCCGAAAACATTCCTCCTAAAACAGGTATGCCCACCCATACGAGCAAGTTTTGCATTAAGGAGGTGCCGGTAAAGTGCCCTTCTTCAGTGAGGAACACTAATCTACTCTCTTCGAAGGGTTCTAGTTCTTTGAGCTAAATATATATACCTCCCCAGTATACGTTATGTCACGCTGACCATCTTGCACACTATGCTGAAGGCAATGGTTCCAGTATAAACATCATGCTCATTGTTAAGGTTTAAGATTTGTCGAAGGTAACGTCGGATTGTCGTTGCAACAACACAAAATTAATTTTTGATAAAGGAGGATAATAGTTTACAAATTAAGATACTGTGATGTTAACTGTATGTAGAACAAATATCGTATTACCTATATATATATATATATATATATATATATATATATATATATATATATATATATATATATATATATATATATATATATATATATATATATATATACATAGAGAGAGAGAGAGAAAGAGAGAGAGAAAGAGAGAGAGAGACAGAGAGAGACAGAAGCGAAAAATTTAACAGTTGAAGAAACAACGTATTTGGAAGAGCCAAGTTACATACGTCAGGAAGCCCACTTGAACGTCGGTGCGTTGTGCAAGACAAGCCACACTGTTTGCTAATAAGCATTACTCCATAGTCAAAGATTGGATGAGTGAGGAAGCCTTCGGCCAGCTGCAGTGGTAAGCTTAAACTTTGTAATCACCTGTAAAGTTTGATGTTGTGTGTAATATAACTTCGGAGAGTTTGTGCAGCAGCACATTTGTTTTCCTTACACGAAATAAAATAATGAAAATAGTACCATGGGTGAACAACCTGTGGAACAAATGTTTTGTATGGCTTAAAGACGAAAATTGAAATAACAGACTCCATGCAATCCATTCTACTGATAGGGCAGTTATCATATGAGCTCCGGAGGTTTGTTGAACCTTCCTTCTTCGTCGGCTATTTGTAAAAATTCTATTTTTGCTGACACAGTAGTTTTTTAAAAAATTCTTATTGGTAATTTATGTAGAGTTTTAAATAGTTACAGTTGGTACCTGAAAATTGGTAAAATGAAGTTACCGTGGCCCAGGAAGCTTACAGGGAAGGAAAGATAACTTCGTACCAGGCTTCGTGCTAGCACCATATTAATGACCAAACACCATTCATTATGTCTGGGTGCCAACCCAGACATTTTGTTTTTCTAAGAATTCTTTCTTTCTTTCTTTCTTTCTTTCTTTCTTTCTTTCTTTCTTTCTTTCTTTCTTTCTTTCTTTCTTTCTTTCTTTCTTTCTTTCTTTCTTTCTTTCTTTCTTTCTTTCTTTCTCTCTCTCTCTCTTTCTTTCTTTCTTTCTTTCATTCTTTCTTTCTTTCTTTCTTTCCTTCTTTCTTTCTTCTTTACTACCAAATTTGTCCGGAGTTTTTCTCAGACACTATTATTCCGAAAACCAACAAACTTGCCATTATGGCTGACCCACCCATGAAATTAGGCACCTGACTTGGAATACTCATGATGTTTAAAATTATGCAAATTATCGGCCATTAAAATTTTAAAAGCTTTATATCTTCAAATATATTATAGATAGACACAAAGTTCTAACTTACACATATAGGTTTGACACATCCGGCAAATCCAATAGCATGCAAACAAAAGTTGGGGAATTTTAATGTATGCTTAATTTAGTGAATTTCCCAACAATCCACATTCTGACTAGGACTTCTGCTGTACTGCATGTTATATAACCCTCCATGGTGCTAGGCAACCATTTTGCATTCATGATATTTGAAGCTGTCTCATGGGCAGCCTTCTAGCCATGCCTGCTGGGTTTATGGTTTGAAAAGTTTAGGTCTTATGGCAAATGAGAGGTGGGGGTGGGGGTGGGGGGAACTCCCAACAACTGTGTCTTGAGGTTCTCAATAAAATACAGAGAATCTCCTTCTGTTCATGCAAGAAACATATCTGATCCATGTTCACACTAATGCTGCACAGAGCTGTAAGTGCACCATGACTCGGACTGACCAGTCAGAGTGTCCTAGCTGGTCTGTGCTTGAGGCTAGGAGTCTGCTGGTCTTATCAATCAGTCCCTAGGGATCAAAGCGACTGGACTTCCATGCAGAACAAGCCAGAGTGTCCCCTCTGTTAAAAATAGACTACACAGAGAGCTGAGTTTGCTAGACCAGATCAAAGTCTGACTTACAGTCCTAAGTGACTGTTTTCACAACTTGGTGAATTTTGAAAAAAAGTGTGTGGATTTGTGTCATCTCAATGGACACTTCCATGTCTTTGTTTTCTTGTAACCAGTGAGATGAAGCTTGTTCTTCATAGTCAATACTGAGTCAGTATAGTGCATGTCTCAGTTCAGAGGTACATGTACACATAGTTTTGTGACTGCATCTGTTGAAATTTGTTTATGTAAAGGAACAAAGACAATTTTGTATTGCATGTAGAAACATCCCTTCGAATTATAATATGTGTACACTGTACATGCACATATACTCATCTATACTGCCTAGAAGGGCTGAACCTCTCAGGTGTGGGCACTCTTCTCTGGTCACGAGGGTGCTCACTTTACAGAGGGATCACTGTACAGTGGTACCTGCAATTTAAGACCACCCCTTATGCCAGACAAAAGTGGTCACATAAGACAGGTGGTCTTTCATCTCAGATGAATTAACAAAGAAATATAAGGCCAATGTCTGTCTTTCCTTCTCTTTGACCAAGTTGGTCCAGAGTTTTTTTCAGACAATATTGGAAAAAAACCACCAAATTTGCCATGGTGACTGACATAGCCAGCAAAATTGTGCATCTCATTTGGAACAGTCATGATGTTTAAAATTATGCAAATTTTAGAGGCAGCAAAAAATTTAAAAGTGCCATATCTTCCAAACTATTGCAGATGGACTCAAAATTTGAATGTGCATCTATGCCTTTTTGACACTTGCCACTATAATGGGCAGTATAGTTGTAGAATTTCAAATTATGCTAATAAGGGGCATTGAAAAAGTTGAGTATCTCCAAAACTTTTGTACAAAGAGATGCCACTCCAACTTCAACTTGTAAGTTTGTGGCAAAGCCGCATCCAATAAACCAAGAACCAAAGTTGTAGGATTTTAATTTATGCAAATTAGGTGAATATGCAAAATGTAAATCTTTAATAGCTTCAAATCTATTATATAGGTGCCATTTCTACTTCAATTTATGGGTTTGAGGCTTAACCCCATCCAATGAACAATAAACCACAGTTCTTCTAGGCTTATGATTCATGCAAATTAGACAAATACACAAAAATAAATTGTTGAATAGCTTTATAACTATTACAGATAGTAGTTTTATTCAAACGTCACCGTTTTAGTTTGGGCCATTGACACATCCCTTGAGCCAAGAACCAAAGCTGAGCATTTTAATTTATAAAAATTAGGCTAATACACGAAATTTAGATTATGTTGAACAATGGCAAAGTATAGCATTTCAAACTGTTCTCATTTTGAAGACACCCAGACAGATTTGCTGTGAAGCAAATCTTCTTTTCTAGTTTCCCTTGTCTTGGCCCTTTCAGTAGAAAACGTAAACAATCTCGTGGTCAGGCATCGCAGCCTGTCCGTTTTGCAAGGCATCGTCGTTTGATGCATTTATGTTGCCTGTTTTGCGGACTTATATCCATTTTCAAATTCCCCTCAACAGATGTTTTAGAGAAAGATTGTTGAAGATTTGGAGTCACAAAGTAAGTCCATTTACAACGTCTGTGAAATGAATACATGTGTCAATGTTTTTGCGGTAAACTGAGTGCAAAATGATATTTACACGGAGAAAGATCATTTGAAAGCAAAATGTGTATAAATGACCAATATAAGGTCCGTGGAGCAGAAATGTAACATTTTAGGGATATTGTGCACATCGCTATACCCTACAGCATGGTGTTTCTTCCAGCTAAAATTAGTCTTGCTTGGCAATCAACGTTTGGCGACACAATGTTTACAAATATTGGTGTTTACAACATCATGTGCAAAAACATGCAAAGGAAACGTCTTTGTGACCGTGCCCGTTTTAATGATGCAAGGTGCAAAGTTCAAAATTGGCCAGTTTATAAACATTCCTGGTGCAAAGAGGATAGCTCAGGCTGAAACGACCAGTTGTCCCTCTTTTCCTGTAGGCTCCTTGCGTAGCCTCATGTTCAGCTTTTGCAAGCCATTGTTTTGGGACCTCTATATTTGTCAACGTGCTAAAATGCACATTGACGACCATTGACAAATTCCCTCTCTGGCTTTTATTTTGTTGACCAACAGTGCTACACACACAATGCTTGCTCAGAAAGCAATGTTTCCCAAGAACAGCAACTTTTCTTGATGATTTCCTTCTCATCTTTCTATTGACTTAGTGAAAAAGTGACTTTCATGCACACTTTGTAAATCTGCATATGGACACGTCATATATGCTGCTGGGACAAAAAGGTTACACCGGCTTGTTCGACATTATGCACGTGGTATGAGGATAGTTTGACAAGTTTGACACGTTTTATTCGGTAGTCCATATCAGATAAAATCTGTTTACAGATGCAGGCCCTTAAATAATAACAAATCCATTGGATTGATATAAAATAAGTTAGAAAAGACAAGTGAAGCATCATGGACATGGGTGAAAAGGAAGAATTTATTATCAAGTCCAAGAAGACCAGTTTCTGGTATGTGTGGGGAGTTTGTTTACTTTATTACACCATTGCTTTTCACATCTCTTTTGAGAGGAAATGGGGTTCCTTAAAGGGACATTTTTGGTTGTCGTTGTTGTTGTTGTTGTTGTTGTTGTTGTTGTTGTTGTTGTTGTTGGAAGGCTGCATGCATCAATAGCGGGTGTTACTACCTGGCAACTCGCGTCTGTAAGCAAGCTTGGATTCGCCTTGGCATGCTGTTTGTCAGCTTGGTGATCTCATCCCGGGGAATTTGATTCCACTGCTCTGTGAGCCTCTGTACCAGTTGGTCCAGGATGGCTGCGGGTTCTTCATACTCATCCCTGATTCAACGGCTAAGCACATCCTACAAATGCGTGATGGGGGACAGGTCAGGAGAACGGGCTGGCCATGGCAACAACGGGATACTGTGTTGCTCTAGATACTGCATTGTGACTCGGGCAGTGTGTGGTTGTGCGTTATCCTGTTGAAAGGTCTTGAAACAGTAGCCCTGGACATTGTTGGACCCATCCGTCAACTGTGGGCAGGATCTCATCCACGTAGCGCGCTGGCCTGTTGGTGTCCCGTTCACCCTGCTGAGAGATGTCCTCCCTATTGCTATAATTATCCCCCCCCCCCCAATGTCATGACACTGCCTTCTCCATGGCCTTTATGTTCAAGCATACATCCTTCTGCCATGGACCTAGTAGGTCCATGGTTCTACTAACCTATCGGAAGGCATTCGTCGAACCCTTATTCTTCCATCGTGGAAATCCAAGCATAATCTGGCTTTATCTCACCACATCACGCTGTTCCATTGATTTCTGGTCCTGGCGCTCCCCCCACCGTACCCGTCCTGTCCTGTGTGGTGGAATGAGAGGAAAGTGAACGGCAGGGCGGTATGCCCTCAGTAGGAAGAGGGGGAGGGGGGCAAAGGGGATGTCCTGCCACAGCAGTGCAGTTAATAATTTGGCCCAGTTCACTGTGCAATATATAAAACTTGCCAGTACACTGTAAGGAAAATAAAACATCTTTTCTGGTGTTAATTTTCACTCGAAGCTGCTGTCGAAAAGGCACTAAAATTAAAAAGATGAAGCTTGTTCTTCAAGTATTTGGTAGGAGGCATAAATGGCATATACAGTGGTCCCTGTCTTGAGAGACCACACCTTCGATGGACCCAAATATGGTCGTTGAAAACAGGTGGTCTCTCTTTAGAGATATAACATGGAAGAGATAGAACTAGAGACCTGACAAATGTCGTCTGTCAAGCCAGGTCAATATTGGAGTGGTCTTTCAAGACTCGAATTCCTGCATTTGCATCTTTAACACTGTGAGAAAATCCAGTCATTTATCGTCTGTAAAGATTATTTGAGCTACTGCAATTGTAAGAGCTATTGGCCCAAGACAAAAGGGGTCGTATGCATTGCTGACGTACGTAAAGCACAGACAAGACTGAACAAATCATGAAAAAGGCTACCCTGGTCTTTTGCAAAAAATGTTACATTTGAAAGAAAAAAAATCAACAAAATTGGTGTCTGTCTGAAGGCATCCATTTATTTTGTGCCCATTTGCGCTCCAGATTATACTGCATTTTATTCATTCAAATTAAATTCTCATATCAATGGCTTACCATCAATAAAGCAGCCAATAGAAGATCCAGAAGAATGTCACTTTTTTTTATAAACACTTACTTGATCTTTGAATGTCAGGTTCAGCAAAATTTATATATTTAATGTTTTTCTGATTAAGCAAGTACCTATGCTTTCTGGCACGAACATGAATCTGGCAATGTTTGACTGAATTTGGACTTGATCTGTCCGATGATAATCCAGATCAAATTTAAAATGACCAAAATTTCAGTATCAAACAAATCAAATATTCACAAATGAACAGGGTAATATGGCAGCTATGACTTGCTAATTAAATGATATCTTAATTGCATGGTTCTTAATTCATCTCAACTGCATGGTTCTTAATAATTAATCAGTCAGTGGTCTAACTTAGTCACTTTTATAATGACCAAATAAACACCACTATCACACATTCAATCCAAACAAATCAAATACTTGGTTCTTAATTCATATGGGAATATTTGATCCGGGCATGACTTGCTCTTTCAATGACATAATTAAACCGAATGGTTCTTAATTCATTTAAGAATATTTAATCTTTTGTTGATCTAAGCTAATCACCGTATATCATGGCCAAAAATATTACTCTCACAAATTCAATTCAAACGAATCAGATATTCACAAATGGAGAGAGGTACATAACAGTATGACATGATATTCCAATATAATTTAAAATGCAGGGCTCTTAGTTCGTTTGGGGATACTTTCTCTGTGACACTCTAACCTGATCATATTCACAATGTCAAAGCACACTCACTATATGAAGCATAAACAGAATCAAAGTACCATTAATTGAAAGTATATAATATATAATATATATATATGCATACATAACAGAATACTCTCTTCCGTTTTCTTTCCCAAAACTTGAAAAAATAGTCTACTTACCCTAAAACATAAAGGTGGCTCATTAAGGGACTAAAATATGTTCCATGGAATATCCTTAAATAGCTGTGTATCGAAATATCCTCAAATAGCTGTGTATCGAAATTATTTTGCTCTATTATCAGCGAACGCTTGGTGAAATATCTAACTGAAAATTTCATATCAAATGAATACCAAACTGGATTTAAGAAACATTGCCGAACAAATGATCATATTTTTGTGTTGCGAACTCTCATTGATAAATATACTAAGATTCTGGGTAAAAATGAATTCTTGTATGCTTGTTTGGCATGATGGACTCTTGTTTAAACTAATGAACTACGGAATCAATGGTTACCTTCATAGCAAAATAAAGGACATGTATCAAAATTCTGTTACACAAATCAAGTTTTCTAAAGGCATTTCTGACGACATAATCTCACGAAAAGGCGTTAAACAAGGATCTGTTTTTAGTTCAACTTTATTTAATCTGTATATTAACGATCTCCCTGGAATTTTCGACGACAGCTGCGACCCTGTAACCCTGAGACACAAAACCAATAGGGGTGGCATCTTTTTTCCCCAGCATTATACTTGATGTAACATAATATGACAATGTCATATATTTTGGTGGGGTTGTTTTTTTGTTTTTGTTTTTTTGTTTTTTTGTTATTTCCTATAGTGCACATATTGCTGTGCTTTTTATGTAGTTTTTCATGGGAATATTGTATATGTATGTACTTTATTTTCCTTTTTAATTTTTGTAAAATCAGTTCCCAGCTGGATGGACTCAATACACCATGACACAAAATTTAACTGTCACGCTTTCATTGAAGCATGTTTTCCTCAATGTATTACAATGTGTACTACATTAATATTCTCTGTTCTTGTCATATTATCTCATGGCATATGGCTCTTTGTAGTTGAACAGATAATATACTAGTGTAAGAACTCATGTTCCAGGCCGATTGCTATTGATTGATGATATATGTCCCTTGGTAGAAATTTGATACAGATGCGACTTAGTTATATCTACAGACTTTTTAAAATTGTCACGCTGCAGTGATTTATACATTTGCGATGTTTCTTTTTTTCTTTTTTTCCCTTTTTAGAGGCAAATGTTCAAATATCTCCACCAAAATTGCTTTGCAGTTGTTCTGAAATTGCATGGAACATATTGTGGTATCTGTAGTCCACTATTTGTTCAGTAGATAGCGCTGCGTTTTAGCTCATCAGTCAACTGAGCTTACAGGATGGTAAGTCGTCGGTCATCCATACATCGGTCCATCGTCGTGATCTTCCATTCACATTTCATATTTTTAACTTCTTCCAAATCCCTCTCCAGATTTTCTTCAAATTTGGTGGGGGATATACATCTGTTGAAATGGTAACACTCCAATAGTTTTTTTTTATTTTACACCAATCATTATACTTTTTATCACTTGTTCTGGTCAAGAACCTTAAAATGAATCTTTCGACCTAACTTAGCCAATGGCTTCGAATTGCACAGGGACACTACTGGGAACCCCTGGTCCTGAATCTTTTCACCAGGCGGCACTATGATTTTATCTATGTTTAAACGAATTTTTGTGCATTTGTGCTACCTTTGACTTCTCAAAAACTGGCACTCAGATTATTCTGAAAATTGGTGGTATTAAGGCAACATTCGAAATCTTCTCCAGAACCACCACTCATATTGTGCTTAAACCTGGAATAAACGTACCTTGCGCAAGGGTCAAATAAAGCAAATAACTAGGTCGCCAGTATGCAGAGCCTTGCTATTTATCATCTTTTCAATTCCGGTACGTGTTTGTCGATGCATACATCCCTACTCTTTATTATGCGCGTGAATAGGGATTGCAATTGTACGTCACATTCTTGAGTCTTCTCGGCAAGCATGAGCAAGATTCACTTCAAACTTGGTGGAAATGTGCTCTAGGTGATCTCTATGAGTTTATTCAAATGGTCATACTCCAATTATTTTTCATGTACAATGGGTTTTACATTCAGTTTTTGTTGTTGTTAAAATCTGAAAAAGTCTCTCCCCTGGAATGTCTTTCCGATTGCATTGAAATTGCACTGGCATACACATGGAGTACATTACCTTGTTTGAGAGGTGAAGCTGTAAAGTTAACCTTTTTTAAAGAATTGTTTATGTGCCTTTTCACATTTTCTACTTTTCCGTATCTGCAGGTTGGATTCTCCTCAAACTTTGTTGGAATGCCCCTGGACTCAATCTGCAAGATTACCTACTACATGGTTCTGCCATTTCCTGATTTGTAATGAATTAGTGAAATGAGAAATTATTATTAAGGGTGCATGTAAGTGCTAGCATGTTACTGTAAGAATATCAGCAACTGTGACACATTGGCTTATGTCTTGGTAATGGTGGATCCTAAGCCAATGCTTACCATCAAACAATCTTAGGAAAGCACCAATAGTGTTTCTGGCGATGTTGTTCATTTTGACATTGAAAGATAGAACCACAATATAGGATTCTACCTAGCTAATAGTGGATCCTTCACCCATGGCAATTAACAAACACTAATAAGAAATTATCTGATGGGGTTTCCAATAGGTGTTGTTAATTTTGACCTTGAGTTACTTTGAAAGATAAAAGATATTGGCTTTTAATGGCAATGGTGATTCCTATCACTTTTCATCTAAAATTATGATTCCAACACTGTGAGTAAGTGAGGACTTTCATTTTGCAAACAGTGGTGATAGTCTCACGGAAAAGTGACCCTGATAGCCTTTCAAAGATCACAGTTTCACTCAAGTCTCTGTGTGCAAGGTCACCTGAGCACGGAACTGGCACAGTCTTCTACCTTAATGAGTTTCCGTGCGTTTTTAATATTTGCGACATTACACAAATGTCCCTTCGGTTTTGCTGTGATTTCGTGGAAATGTACCTAGTGGATGGGGTAACCAAAGAAACCCACCAGGTGGTGTTGCGTGGAATCTCTGAATTATAACGTAGATCTATTTTAGCCCAGATTTACATCAAACTTGGTAGGGATGTACCCTTCCTAGACCTCTACTAATTTTATACATATTGTCACACCCCTTTTGTTTTTCAAATCTTTGAAGAATTAGTTCATTCTTTTGGGAAAATGATGAGAAAAAAAAACTTTAAATCCGCTTGCTCAATCCATTTGAAATTGCAAACGCTGACTTCTCACTTTCTAAGATCTAAATTTGATTAAAAAGGTGTCGCTGCCATTTTACTATATTTAGCTTAAAGCTGAGTACTCCATCAGCTGAGCTTTGGTGATCGTCTGTAGTCCACCATCCGTCCGTCCATTTATATTTTACATTTTCGACTTCTCCGAAACTGTCAGCCAAAATCACATAAAACTTGGTGGAAATGTAGCTTGGGTAGTCTGGTGCGACGGTTAAACATAATTGTTTAGCAAGTGGTGATACTCTGGATCCCTGATTTTTACAAATTTTGCAATTCAAGTACCTGTCGCTGACTGCATATATTACTGTGGATTACTAAATAAGTTAACGGGGATTGCAATTGAAAGTTATAAGTTTAGTTGTTCTGGAAAACTGTTAATCAGATACACTTCAAACTTGGTGGATATATACTTTGGGTGGACTTCTACAAAGTCTATTCAAAGGGTCATGCTCCAATGATTTTTGGATTTTATGTTTGAAGCTTGGCAATATCTTAGGACTGTCACAGTCCCCTCTTTTTTATTGTTTTGGGAGTGTTTTCGTCAGCTGATTTTTAACTAAATTAGAAAATATCCATATATTTTATGTTCAGACGAGCGGGACTCGAACCTGCAACCTTTGGCAACAGTCGCCTAGCTGGAATGGGAAACGCACATATCCACTCGACCAAATCCCCATTCTTAAAGAAGAATGGTTCAATGGAGGTAGTTGTGTGCGAGTGCCATGTCAACATGGTTATGCAGTATAAGTACATATAACAATTGACAGGGGTACCTGTTACTGTTTAATCTTGGGATGTCACCAGCATGCATGTACACGCAGTTTTGCCCAAAACCGTTGACCACTTCCCATTCAACCTTGATGGGGATGTACCTGGGATGGTCATCCACCAGATGTGCATGTGAATATTACAATATCTGGTCCACTCTTTCAAAAAGCCTTTTCCAAACCTGCTTCACTGATTGCTTTGAAAATATGTAAGGACTCCTCTGTGTGCCTGAACACCTTAATTAATTTAGCAGGTGGCGCTACAGTTTTCATTTGCCATTTTCAACTTCTCCAAACACATACAACGGATTCTGTTTAAACCTGGTAAACATACAGCTTGACTCGATGTCTGTAAATTGTTTACTTAGGAGAAGCATTATTGCTAATTTTCGGCGATTTTTACATTAAGCAATAATTAGTGAGAGTAAATGTGTGTATAGAAACCAGATAGTTCAGGAAACATTAAGCATATTCGGAAATTGCAACCAAACAATAAGAGCAAAGTTAATTCCAACAAAAGGCAGCGATTGCAGAATTACCAAAACATCAACATTCCTTTTCCGAATGCCAATGTGAAGAAATAAATTTTACTTCTGACTTCAGAGGCATATTGGTGCACACACATGTGTGTATGTAGTTTTCTCCAAAACTAGGAACCAGAGCTGCTCCAAGCTTGATGGGAATATACCACTGGGTAAATCTGTATTGACCTTTTTCACATGAACACGTTCAAGGGCTCAATTGTGTACTATTATGATTTTGGGGTTTATTGTAAGGGAGGCTCTTACAATCTGAAAATAAGATGTTAACCACGCATCACTTACGACCCGAGAAACCTGCTAAATTATGTGGTTAAGATGCTGTATTTGCTAACGTACAATAAAATAACATTTCCTGCAACATAGTTTGTTGCAACAATTGTCCAGATTTTTCTGCAAACAATTACATGAAACTACATGTAATTGATTAACTTTGAGATGAATTATTATGCGTGGTTTCATTTAATAGGGGGACGTGATTGAATTTTTGTCCAAAATTGTAATGTTTATAGACGTCCCCTTGCAATTTTTTACATTTAGGAATGATAAATGTCTCCGCCGTTTCGTATCCAGAACTTATTTCTTGGATGGTCACATGCACCTTTGGCGATTAACTTGGTACATGAAATGTCATTATTCATTTATTTGTTCAGGCAGCTGAGCTACTTACCTGACCCACGTGAAAGATGGTGCGTGATATTGATAGCCTTCAAATGAACAATTGTATTGACACTATACTCTTATGCGGCAAAGGGGAAAAATGAAACAAAATGCGAACGGAACACGTAACCAAAATAATTTTGGTTTGCACAGACTGTTATAAAGTATGGTCACGCATCTTTATAGGGGAGCAGACTAAACTAAAATGCTATTCAAACTCCAGAGCATTAAATGTAAATAACCCCGACAGTTTATGGAAAATATCGAAACTTACTCCCAGGAAAAGTATAATTTCAATCCAACATGTTAGTTCATGGGCTTGGACATTACATTGAGCCTGAGTCCATACCATATGTGGCAACCCCTTCTTTTACCATATGTGGCAACCCCTTCTGTTCTCTCCAATGTACGACTGAATGGAACTGCCCCTGTCCATCTGGTATCTAAATCAATAGCACACACCCGAAGACAAATACAGCGTTCATGCTGATGACATAAATGCTGAATCAAGCATTAATTGCTGCATCTAAGATCATAAAGACCCATTGGTTTGGACATTATAAATTCCAGACTTTTTCATCTTGAAGCAAGAAGTATAATAGTAGCTTTGACGACCACAATCAATGTCTCGTTAAACACAGGAAGCATTCCCAATATGAAGAACAAATCGCGAGTAACAGCTAAAGTAACGTCTGAGTATCTACCGATATCTTTATATTTTGGACATGCTAGTAGCTGAATATAGGGCTCAAATCATAAGCCACTAGAACTACTAGTACTCTTAGGCATAACTGATTTCTGTAATCAAAAGTGGGCTTGAGTGTTACGATTTAGCTGCTCCCCCCCAAAAAAAAACCTAGGGACCGCGTCACAATATTTCAACCAAGTAGTTTAGAAAAACATGATCCATATTCTTAAAGTTCAAAAAGCAAAGTTAATCACTGCAAAAAGCAGATATTCAAGAACTAACAAAACATCAAGATATCGACATGTCTAACAGATCTACATGCTGAAATTGAGCATGAAATACGCACCCGACAACAGGTCAGGAACTCAATGGAAGAAGAGTTGAGCAGACTACAAAATAGTCTGACACGTAGAGATGAGGAAATAGAAAGACTCCAGAGCAAAATAACCGCATTGAGAGACGAAATAATTGCTGCAAAAGAACAAACACTGCAATGGCAACTGCAAGCCCAAGGTATGGACGTCTGGTTGACAACTTGGTCGGAAGTAGTTGGCAACCAGAATTCCTCACGTCTGACGCATGGAATCAATGAAACGAAAAAAAAAAAAAAAAAAAAAAAAAAATGAGAAAAAACTCTTACTGGTAGAAAATTCACAATTAAAACAAGTGAACCCAGAGAAACTTGCAGCCCACACCCAGGTAGCCAAGATGACCGCTTATACAATTGAAGAGGCCAAGACAATCGTCACGAACCAAACCGACACATATGACAGCTGTTTTGCATCTAATCACCAATGATGTAAAACACAAACAGCCTGAATCTATTGCAGATGAACTTTCTAACTTAGCCGACCACGTGAAAGTTTCTGGTTTGGCGCATAATGTCATAATATCTACAAGCATCCCTAACAAGACAACGAAGAATTGAACTTAAAAATGCAAGCTACGACAGCGCTCGTGAGACTGAAAGCGAAATCGAGAGGGAGAAGTTCGACAGTAATATGTGACAATTATCCTAGTTTTATAGACCGACGTGACAACAAACCTAGAGCCCAGCTGTACAAGGACAATTCACATCCCAATGAACAAGGGACACGTCTGCTCGCTGCTAATATAAAATATGTGTACAAACCATAGTTGCGTGAGCAGTGAAAGCAGCGTCCGAACAACGGTAGCAACAGACCGTGGCACAAACGCAATAATTAAAACACATCATGATCACATACACAGTTTTTCTTTTATGAATCGCAAACTCAGTCTCATGTGCTGGAACATACATGGACACAGACAGGTAGTTTGTGGCCAATCGGTATGTAAACTTCATGATCCCGACTTTGTGGACTTTGTTAGTGATTTTGATATATTTGGCCTTACAGAGACTCATGCTACTTTTGACACTGATCTGTCAATAAAGGGATATACATTACACAAAAGTATAAGACCCAGATCTATTAGAGCTACTAAGAACACAGGTGGAACAGCTGTCTACATAAAAAACGAGATTAAAAAAGGTATCGAGTTACTGCCAGTTTCTGATCCGGAAATTGTTTGGATCAAAGTAAAGAAAGCCTACTTTGGTCTGGATGAGGACATTATCTTTATAGCAACAGTGTATGCATCTCCAACAAATTCTCTATATGTAAGTGATGTAAATATCTTTCATAAACTTTCAGCAGACATTTGCAAGTATGGCTCACAAGGAGGAAATTGTATACTCTTGGGAGACTTTAATGCTGCCACATATGTTGATGTTGATTTTATTCCGCATGACAAAGCCGACTATGATCTGAAATGAGCACAGGAAATTACTGCTAAATTTGTGCCAAACTAATGGTTTGCGCATTTTGAATGGTAGAAAAATGGGGAATTTGACTGGCAGGTATACATGTTCCAGTCATAACGCCAGGAAGCCCACCTGTATAGATTATGTAATAGCTGACCACACTGTGTTCCCGTTAATCCCCCATATGACGGTACATGACCTCAGCTGGATGTCTGATCATTGTTGTATGTCTTTTGACCTCAGACTAACAATTCGCCAGTCGTGTGATACGGAACACACACAGGCATGGGAAAATAGTCGACTTGACCCTTTACCTACCTGTTTTTCTTGGAATGAAAACAGCCCTAGTGCATTCAAACATGCCCTGGACACTTTATTTAGTAGGGACCTAGATCTGTTTATGAACAATAATTATGAGGCTGGTAATGGAGAGGGCACAGACAACATGATTTCTGACTTTAACACCATCATGCACAAAGCTGCTAGGTTGTCATTAAAAGCTAAATCAACAAGGAATCACAGGCGCAAGCGTCTTCCTATGTATGCCAATGACAAATGTTACAACCTGTACCGCGAAATCAAGAACATGGCAAAACAACTGTCCAAGGACCCTCATAATTATTGTTTAAGACAATCTTATTATACTACGAGAAAACAATTTAGACTACTTGGAAAGAAAAGTGAAAAACAGTTCAAAGATAGAATTTTGGATTCTCTGGACAAAGTATGGGACAAAAATCCAAAGGTTTACTGGGATTTGATAAAAGAGCTGGAAGATGTAACCTTAGAAAAAAAACCAGACTGAACTCAAATATTGACCCAGCACAATGGTTTCGCCATATTTCAAGTTTAATGTCAAACATTCCCGTGGTGGAAAATCACCCAAAACTGATTGCAATGCAAACAGCTTTGGCAGTTGACAATGATTTTTCAGAGGCTGTATTAGATTACGAAATTACCGAACCCGAATTAAAAGAGGCAGTTCTGAAGTTAAAAAATAAGGAAGCGCCTGGGAAAGACAAAATTCTAAATGAAATGTTAAAGGTTAGTTACAATATATTGAAACCAATGTTACTGAAGATTTTCAACATAATTTTTTCTTCAGGGGTTTTTCCAACGATATGGAAAACTAGTCTTTTAGTTTTGATATATAAAATGGCGAGATATCAGACCCAAATAACTATAGGGGTATATCTATTAATAGCTGTGTCTCAAAATTGTTTTGTATTATTTTAAATAAACGTATACAAAGTTACATTAAAGACAATAATTTAAAGAATGAAACTCAAACGGGATTTGCGGAAAACTGTAGAACTAGCGACCACATATTCCTTCTCAGAACTTTGATCGACAAATATACAAAACTGATAAGCAGGGGCAAACTTTTATATTCGTGTTTCATAGACTTTCAAAAAGCCTTTGATACAGTTTGGCACCAAGGATTATTTTATAAACTTATAGTAAGCGGTATCAAAGGAAAGATGTTTAATATTATAAAAGAAATGTATCTTGATTCGAGTTTACAAATCAAGCATGATACTGGCCTTTCTGATCAAATTTTTCTCAAAAGAGGCGTTAAACAGGGTTGCGTGTTGAGCCCAACCTTGTTCAACATTTTCATAAATGATTTACCCTCTCAGTTTGATACCTCATGCGATCCGGTAGTATTATACAACAAGAAAATTAGTTGTTTATTGTATGCCGATGATATAATATTATTTTCAAGTTCTGAATATGGGTTGCATACATGTTTGAATAAATTGAAGCGTATTGTGATGAATGGAAATTGAAAGTTAATATCAGTAAGTCTAAGGTTTTGATTTTTAATAAGACGGGTAAGTTAATAAAAAGAACTTTTGTTCTATGGAAAGATGAGTTAGAATGTGTCAGAAACTATGTGTATTTGGGTGTAGAAATATCTGCAAGCAGTTCATTTGAAAGTGCTATAAAGCGACTATGTGATAAAGCCAAACAATCCCTCGGACGACTTAAAAGATTATTTTTTGTTGGGAAAGTGAGCACTAAATTCCTTATTTATCTGTTTGAAAAGTCTGTGATGCCAATCTGTATGTATGCTTGTGAAATATAGGGTGCCTACTCTGCCCTCCTATCAAAAATTCTATCAATTGACTCTTTTGCAGGATATTTCAAACTTGACTACGAAAAATTCAACATCAGTTTTTTTAAAACATTGGCTAGGTGTGCGTCGCAAAGCATAAAATATTGCAGTTCTTGGTGAACTTGGCCAATTACCGGTGTCACTTAAAATTTTGAGACTTGTCTGTAAGAACTGGTTGAGAATTGTTAATTTACCAACCGATACCCTTCTGTATGACGCATATTTATGTAATGTCACGATGTCATTAGAAGGGAAAAGTACGTGGTTGCAAACTATTTCGGACCTGCTTCATGTTATAGACATGAAACATTTATGGGACAACTGCGGAAACGAAAGGGGTTATTTTCCGGACAATATATTAAAAAAACGTTCCAAAATTTTATTTTCGAAACAATCGAAACAGGTAATGAATAATAATGAAGGAGTAGATAAAAATTGAGAAGCTATGTTTTATATAAAGGAGAATTTAGATTCGAAAATTATATACATATCATCAAAGATTTTACCATAAGGAACAATATCTCAAGGCTAAGCATCAGTGCACATAACTTGGCGATCGGAAAAGGAAGGCACAAACGTCCCTCAAAATTACCCATAGAATTAAGACTTTGCCAGCAATGTAATGTCTTAGAGGACGTGTGTCACTTTGTTGTCGCCTGTCAAAAGTTTCGTGAACCTCCAAAAAAATTGTTAAATTCAATTTCGGACATGTTTCCCGAATTTTCTGGTTATACTGATCTGGAAAAATTTATCTTTATTATGGAATCATCAGATTATGAAGTGATCAGAAATTTTGGAATTTATATGAAAGAAGCTATGGCTATCAGAGGAAATCAATTATAAACAAATATATGTGTATTTTGATATCAGATACTTCCTCTCATGTCGGCCCTATTTACAAAAGCACTAACAATGACTGAATAAATCAGAAATCTCTCTTTTTTTTTCTTTTGTCAGGTGCGAATGGTAGCACTTGTCTCCTGGGGTTGTCTGATATGTTTGTAATTTATTATCACTTTTTTTCTTCTTGTTGTTGTTGTCTCAACACTTTGTTTATATAGGGGGTTGGTGTTGTTGATGTCGTGTTTGTATGTTGTAATCAACGTGTGAAAAGTTTGTATTTGTTTCGCTTGGCATACTGCCCCACTTTTTGTATACTGTGGTGCAGCCAATAAAGTTCATTCATCAGCATTCATCGTTCAATATCAATGGTACATTGTTTTAGTAAACAAACTGAAATTTACCAGCTCTCTTCTTTTCTTAGGAAGAACGTCGAGGACGCATGTTGACTTGATCGTCTAATTAAGGAAGTATCTTTGGGGTCGTATGCAATCTCTGCTGAAACAAATAAAGTTTTCCGCTCCGACTGGCAGATGAAGTTCATGAACAGAGCAGTGAAGACGTGTTTCTCCGTTCAGGAGAGTGCCGCGTTGCCGCCTTGAAACATACTTAACTTTCGTATATATTGGTGTTATTTGGAGCGCCCACCATTTATAAGTACTTGCTTTTACTTGAAAATTGTCGATTTAACTGAGGTACCTGACTAAAAATATTATCATTTGTGTATCTAGATAACTTTGTCAGTCCCGCGTACATATCGTTTCTTGCAGGATTGAGCGGCTCAGCATTAGGGACAGTAGATTGTATTTGGTTTTAGCTGTGTTATATAGCTGTGTACTGTCTATGGTGAAATGCAACGGAATGTTCAATGGCGCTCATATGGATCTGGCCGTCATTGCAAAGAAGAAGGGAGCATTAAATAAATGCAGTCTATTGCGCAAGAGCTTAAATTATCCGGCACCTGCATAATTCAACAGTCAATTACAGGAAAATTGTGATATTAATAAATATAATACCCGCTATTCAACTCTTTTGCATAGAATTCAACTGAGGACTGCATTTTGCTATCAAAGTGTTAAGGTTATTTGAACAAACTTGAGACCCAACCGAAGCGCATTTCTCACCAAGTTTGAAGGGGATCAAATCAACCGTTCCAGAGAAGTGAAAAAAAATGTATTGTTAATGATTAACTAATGGGCAACATTTAAGTAGGTACACGTCAGTCCTGTTGACGCGCATTGCTTTGCCACCTCAGTATATTCATAGAAAGAACATTGGTGTTTGGCGACTAAATCGGACTCTTCTCTGGCAACTCACATCATATTCAATAAACTTATTTCACCTTTCGATGTTGTGGCCTTAAAATCACGTGTCTTCAGGACATTTATGCAAATATTTAGTCTTTAGAATATTTTTGCCATTGAATCTGTTGTCAGGCTTCTCTTTGTTGCTGGTGTTGTTATAGTTATACTGCTTTGGATCAATATCATTTTTTTTGTCCATAGAAATCGTTATTCTCTTCGATCTTCTTTTCAGGACCAACTATTTTTTTTTAATGATCTACTATTCATATTTAATCAATATGTACAATGTGGGCAGTTAATTTCCCCGGAACGATATAGGGTTTGTTCCCAGATACGTGTTTTCAATTTTAATGATGGTGGATGATTATGTTTGCCATGCTACCCACTCTTTGCACTTTAATTACTAGGTTGTGTAGTCTACAGCTCAGATTCCGGACTCAGCACACATTTGTATCCACAACCCAGCTAGTAATAAACGTTGGCCTAATATTTGACCAACGTTGATAAAGATGGCCAAGCATTGTGCCAATGGTTAGCCAACTTTTATTGCTACTTGGAAAGTTGCAGAAAAGAGAGAAAACACCCATGCACACACACTGGGTCCCGCCATTGAATGGCCGCTTATGCATAAAATAATGTCCAGATATATCCGCACGACCTGCAAAAAACTAATGAACGACAGCGTTCATTAAGGGGGTTTGCACGCAAACACCTGCATGGTAGGTCACGTAAGGATCTGAATGGTCAACTGCACAAAGTGCTGGTGCGCCACGGTAATTGGAAGATGTGTGGATGTCCTTTTTGAAATTTTCGCTGGAAAGTATTCCATACCATTAACATATTTCTGTATCATGATAATAGTTGTCTGTGTATATATCACTCAATTTGCAAGATTATAAATTATGTAGGGGAGAAAGGATTCTGTATGTTTCCCATTCTCAGTAAATGCTTTACCTCTTGCCAGTTGCCAATAGCTTTGTTGAGGCCTCCAAAAGCCAGCTAATTTCCATTCCTTCACTTTGAATTCATGTGCAACCCCGGAAAGGTCACGTATACGCTTTAGTGACAGAATACCTGGCTACTTCATCAAGTCAAATATTTTTATTGCTATTGCGTTTTGTAAAGACCAAGTAAACTGTTTTAAGAAGTCAGAAAAAAACACCCACCCCCCAAAAAAAACAAAACCCCAAAACAACAGAAAATAAAAAACCCCAAAAGACCTCCCCCCCAAAAGAAACAAAAAACAAAACAAAACAAAACACCCCCCCAAAAAAAACAAAAAAAACAAAAAACAAAAAAAAAAAAAAAAAAAAAAAAAAAAAACAAAACAAAAAAAAAAAAACAAAAAAAAAAAAAAACAAAAAAAAAAACACACAAAACACACACACACACACACACACACACAAACACACACACACACACACACACACACACACACAAAGGCGTATCAGTGTGTAAGAGATCAGAGGAACATTACTGGATCAAAATGAACAATTTTAGTCTATTTACCCTTTAATAACGTATAGCGATAACTCTTTGTTCACGTTGTGCCAAGTGCGTATTCAAACGCTAAGTAATTGCATAAACATACAAATGTAAAAGAACCGGATTAACAATTCACAACACAATACACAGATAGCAAAAAGATATCCAAAGCACAACAATGATAAAAATCTTTAAATATCAGCGTACAAGCCTATATTATAGTGTGTCAATCCTGTACACATCATTAAATCAAAAATATTTTTCACGAAGGTTTTAAATCTCACGTCAAATATTGGAGGATCTTCCAATCAAAATTGGGATTAAAACTGACTGCATTTTTAACACAGACTGTTTTTGCTGGTTGGGTCATTTTAATTCATACCAATTTGCCCACTTGAATCAATACGGGTACACTTTATCGGGACCAAACACTGCTTTAACAATAAGATATTATTCAAAATATGTGATACGTGTATAAATGTGATCACCTACATACGGCTTCAAACTAATTTGTGATTTCTGTGCTTTTTTTTTTAATTGGCAACGCTTTTGATGGACAATATTGTTTGTCTCCAAATGGTAAGCACAAACTGTAGCATAAACCTACATTCTCTACACAATACTTTGTATATCTGTACAAAATACTGCTGCGTGATGGAGACCTCGCCCGTGAAAGCGAGCTAGCTTTCACAAATCAAGCGCTTTAAGACACCTCGAAAGCTTGATGCTCCGCGAAAGCTAGCTAGCTTGCATCTCATATCCCAAGAGATGATCCGGACCTCTTTCTTCTGTCTTAAGTGCGAGATACTTTGCACGCGTGAAAAATGTCTCACTTCCTGAGCATGCGCACTTGAGAGCTTAAATTACCTTGTTCCCAATGCCGTTTTGGCCCGACTGAAACGCTGTCGCCCTTAGTGCCTGCACAATATTGAACGATATTTTCTCTTATTGATAAATTTTTCAAATTGCTTCTGTTAAGTAGTATAGAGCGCTATTAGGTTTTTGCCATGTGTTGCAATAGATCACTATTTCATTAATGGCGAGCGTCAGCGAGCTCTTACCATAAACACATGTGAATATAGGATATAACAGAACGGCAAATTATCCAATCAGAGGAGTACTCAGTATCTCTCCAATGAAGTTGATTTTCTTTGTCATTCCCTACTGCGCATGCGCACATGGGCGCATCCATTGCGTTTTTTAGGCATCCCGGGAATTTTTGCAGTTTTATTTAAACCAAAGTCTCAAACTTACCGGCATTTATGGAAAATCATGTCAATAATTCATAACTGGGCTTCAGGAAATGTTGTCGGCAGAGTGTAAATGATAACGATCCACTAACTAACTAGCATCGTTAACACCTCCATGGAACATGGAACTGGCAAACACGCTTCTGGGGCTTGAAATGGGTTCCGCGGAATAGAGAAACTTGACAGGTGTGAGGGTAACCTAAATAAACATCCCAAAGTATGTAGTATTTGTTGCGCATGTTGCGTCTCATCATACTAATATCTGCACACTGTGCGGTCAGCAGGTCGCTCCTCGGGGCCTTCCAGAGCGCAACTTCCAGTCACACTTATCCCCCAAGGGGCCCCAAAACGCCATTTTGCCAAAGCCTGCTCCGATTTTGGTGTTGTCACGCGTCAATCCAACAATCACTCTCTGTACGCACTACGTCTCTGCCACAGAATACGGCACTAGCTTGATGGCGATATAAAAATCATGGGAACAATACTTAAATTTGTGGAACAGTGTCAAACAAAAGAAGGCTATACGGCAGATAATTTTGTTCATTTGTTCAAGATGGTACGGCCTGTCCCCTCTGGAATGGTTTAGTAAATGGCCACTAGATGGACCTAACGACCAGGTGCTATGTACTGCCTGATCCACCAACGTTGTTATCGATACTTTGGTAATGCTAATGCTCGCATCTTAAGCTATGCCTACAACATATTATAAATTTGATTCAGTTTTGTATCGAGCCACTATAGCGGCCCGCAGTAGCCATTCCATGAGCGATAATATATATATAATCTTTATTCGTCTACTAAAAGACACAATGATACACAAGGTATGTCAATGGAATATGTACAGATGAACCAAAATGAAATATCTCAGTCTGTTAGAATTAGAGAAGAAAAAAAGAAGCACAATGAGTTGATACCCTCCTACAGATGTCATTGATCATGGCAACAATCTCTTCTTCTGACAAAATACACTCACCGAAACCACAACGAATGCCTACAAGTTCTTTTACAATATTTGCATGGGTCTTGGTGATTCAATCGAATGATCAAAACCATTCAATTTTAATCTTATGAATCTTTAACGTTGTAAACATACTGTACCTTGACTGCAGAAACCTAACATTCCTGCCACAAACTGACCAGAGATTATGCATAGACAATCGGACAACAGTTTTCACAATGTCTATATCATGATTAACTACATTTGTAAAATAAGTTAATGAATCTTTTTTCAATCTGTAACTCAAGTGGCAAACTATCTGATAAACAAGCTAAAATGTTTCTATGTGTCATGTTAAGCAGTCGCCATATTACCTTTAACGCTTTTCTCCAAGCCACACCTATGTCCATTAGTTTCTTACTATCTAGAGACCACAAAGGAGAACCATATAACCGAATATGGCCAAAGTCAGATATAAAGATATTAAATTGAGACCAAAAGGGCCTCAGAGCTGCACTCACAATGCTATTTTTGTCAGAAGTGGAAATAACATGACCTAAATGAACTGCTTCCTCCACAAGTTTTACAGAATCACCATTCACAAATACAGTAAAGTAATAATAAGTATGCAATCATACCCAGACGTATGGACATAGTCATACACTTAATAATTTTTTGGTAGGCTACCGGTATCAAGTAATATCGAGTATCGTGCGGCTCTGGTTCTGAAAAGTAAGTTTCATGGCCAGGTGTGTCTCGAAGGGAGCGGAGTGCATGAGCGCGAGGCAAGTTTCATGGTCTTGAAAGCCAGGTCGCTATAATGGTGTAATATTAAACACCAAATATGGATTTGCTTATTCCCTCAATTTAGAGACCAAATGATAATGCACACACCGACCAAATGCAGGAAAGCTGTGAAAATATTTTTTGCCGTAACTAGGTCTCTACTTGCCTGCCCAGTTAGACTGTAGCTCTGTTTGATTATTACACCCCGCCAGCACCAATATCACTTTCAGAAATGGGGATACTGAGTCTGTCAACGCAGGCAAGGTATTTACGACTATGTGTTCACAACTGGCGCATTAGGGCACCGCAAACTGGCTTTCAACTTGTTCCAAAACAACTCTTGTCCTTGAGGATCTCCCGTCCACGCGATGTAAGTGCGGGTGCGGATTAGATATCTTAAAGTGTGAGACATTTGTTCCATCGGTACGTCGTCCAAAAGAACCAGTACTATGTTGTCCTTATTCTCATCAAACACCTTATGCTGAGCCATTCTCATTTCGAACAAACACCACTGACTGGATACAAAGTTTTTGGACACAACAAAAATGATTTTGTTGCTTATTTCCATATTCTCAACTATACTCTCGAAAATCACTTTTCCGATATCAAAGTCTCTTTCATGCAAGCATAGTTTGAGGTAAGGTGGATGTTCTTCCAACTCTGCACAAAGTGTTTCTTCAATCCAGTTCGAGTCTTCACTGGAGTAAGACACAAAAGCATCATACTCGAAGTCATCAGGGTGTTCTAGCATTCTGGACTTTTTTCTTCGAGACCGTGCAAGGTATATCCAGTACCTTATATACCATCTATATCTATAGATAAGACTAGATGTCATTATGGCAATGGTTATTACAACCGCAATGCTTACGCTGATAACCATGACAAGATTAATCTTCTTACACTCTTGTGGTGTCGGATTAAAATCTTTCAGATTTTTGTGACGCAGTGACGCAGGTGAGTGGCATATGTAACTCCCTGTCTGGTGAAACTTCTCCACTGCCACGTTGGTTGAATTAATCCACTCACGGAAAGACAAAAGTTCACATGTACAGGCAAAAGGATTTTGTGATAAATCGATCATTCGCAAAGACTTCAGTGCTTTCAGAACTTCAATATTTATGACGGGCATCTGATTTGACGATAAATGCAAAATCGTCAGTGCCATCAGCCTGAAATTTAAGAACTTGTCAACGCTGAAAATGTGATTTTTTGATAGATCTACCTTAATCAATTTCCTCTTGTCAGAAAAAGTACAAGTACGCAGTTTCGAAATAACATTAGTAGAAAGATCGAGGCGTCCTAGACTGGGTACGTTGTATAGGCATGGAGTACATTCTATTATATTGTTTCGAAGGTCAAGACTACGAAGGCTTGGTAAGTAAGAAAACGCATTATCGTCTATGTGACGGATTTTGTTGTGACCCAAGTCTACAAGTTTTAACCTGGGTATACGTGAAAATGTTCCATTCCATAGCTTGTAGAAGTTATTCCTGGTTGCTATTATTGATTCAATTGCGGGCAAGAATTTGAAAGTATCACTTGGTGGCCAAGGTTCTAGTGCATAATTAGGGTAATTATCTGTAAAAATCAATTTGCGTAGATTCGGGGATGAAGACCAGAAATATTTCAAACTAGGCAGAAAGGGGTATCTTTGACTTGTATGTGATATTTTGATATCGGTCAGAGAAGTAGGGAAGAAATGTGATTTCGGAATGAAAAAACGATAGTCTGGATGAAGCAAAAAGCTATTATCAAATTTTATTGCCCTTAAATTCTTCAAACATTTAAATGGTCTAGGATCTAGCACCTCAAGTCTATTGTAACCCAAATTCAATATCTCCAGCGAGGAAATTGGGCAAAAGGCATCGACATTTATTTTGGTAAAGCCACACCCAGCGAGGGACAAAAACAATGGCGTCTTAATTGTCAATGGCATGAATATATCGCGGCTTAAAAAATTCACATGGAAGTCATTAAACTTAACAACTAACTGGCGGAGGGTAACGTTTGGGAGACTCAGAAAAGCGTGGATAATTTCTTGTTTTCCAAGATAATTTGACGTTAGATCCAGGAATTGTAAATCGTAAAGTGACCTGAAAGCATGAACAGAGGCACTTTCTATTCCAAGTCCACGGAGTGATAACATCTCCAGCGGCACATTTCTGAAAATGTCTAATTGATTGGTAATACTCCCGTTAAATATGGGTGACGTTTGTCCATCATTATCAAAGGTAAGCTTACAAAGTCTGTGCAGGCCACCAAGTGACAATGGCAGGTTAACTAAGTTTCTGTTGAAAGATAAAACTACATCGATAAGACTTGGACAGGGATAAAATGCATTATCGTGCAATTCCTGTATGTCATTGTGTGCGAGGTTTAATGTTTTGAGCTTTTCTAATCCCAGGAATGCAAGCTGTTCAATATATTTCATTTTGTTGTTGTAGAGAGATAAACTCTCTAATTTCCCTAAATTCATAAATGTAAAGTTATTCAATGTCCTCACGTTATTTTGATGGAATCGCAAAACCTTTGTCTCATTCGGGAACAGTGGTACCCTGGTGTACCCCCCAATTTCACATGAAACTGACAATGTATTACTGTAAAGCCAATTACAGGTGCAGTTCTTAGGGCAGGGAAGTTTCGATAAGCTGAAAAGACCGGGCTTTGTGTGTTCAGATGCACCCCACGGGTGTTGATGGAGCGCTTGAGTATCCACCATTGGAAATTGATCAATCCCTTCGGTACTACAAAACACGTGTATGGGTTCTTCAGTCGATCCAAATACATCTGGATCTTTCATGGCGGTGGCAGCAATGTAGACTGGAAGGGCACTAAGGAACATAATCCGGGAAAGCATGCTGTGGTGATTGTAAACCTCCTGAACTGGCCAAACCATGTCGCTGAAGGCACACTACTGGAAAGGTATTGTAGTTTGCATCGCCAGGCACACCAGCGCCACTCAATTCCTGTTCTTAAAACCCAATAAAAACAAAAAGTGAAAGTCATTGAAGCAAACCTTTTTTTTTTTTTTTTTTTAAATTTTAACCTCACACCATTCATGTATATAAAGGAATGGACATATGTCACGCCCAATGATAAGGGGTTAACACTCGTAAAGAGGGTAAATTTAAAACCCCACATAAGGCGCCCTAACTTGCGACTAATGCGAACGAATAGCAAATCCTTTATTTGAAACGATTTGTGATGAATTTTCCGTTTTGCCTGCCCTCATCTGCAAAAGTGAGATGTTGTGGCTAAAATCAATTGAATGGACCATGTAGGAGGCTCCCTTCTCCCATGAATGGACAGAGCGAATAAACTGGCCTGCCATTTTCTATGACCGATTCACTTCATGTGGTCATCTTGTCCAGCGTAATCGTGCCCAGGTATTGGTGTGCTGTGGTATTCGAAATAGATCCAACAATCTGGAGTCTAGCATTGTGAACAGTTGTGTATGTTCGTAAGTTTGATTTCGTTCTTCAACAGCAAACAACTGTAATTTACAAAGTCCGGGGTCATCTTTGCGTGTTGTGTGGCATATTGAGACATGTAATTGCCACCAAATACAAACAAATCATGTACGTTAATCAGGCTCAGCAAGGTCATGAAGCAGACCCCAAGTCATGACACAGACTAAAGGGATGGGCGCGGTCTCGTATTTTTATACCACTCCCCTCCCCTCAATTTCCTTTGTTCTTGAGTCCGTCTATTTTTCTTAGACACGAAACCTTCGGAGCAGTTTATTTTTACAGGACCACGGTTGTGTGCTCGACCTGTCTTGGCCAAACTTAGAGATTTTTCATCGCAACACTTTTTATGTAAATACCATAGATAACTTGTCGAGGTCAGTGTTTTCAATTTGCCATCTAGGCCGCGTCGAGCGTGTCGATGGCGGGAAATATAGCCCACAACAGCTATTGTTGATCCGGTGTTTTTGTCAAAAAACCAGCAACATTATTTATAAACGACACGCACAAATTTTGTTGCACTAAACATTATTATTCTGCCCAGGAATGTATACGTAGACATAAGCACTCGTAGATTTGTCCTTCACCACGGACACCTCGAGGCTGCGTCTTTTGATGTGCATGGCAGTAAACACACGAAAGGCAGGTTATTCCTATGCTATGAGGATAATGTGGGACTGAATCAATTACATTGAGCGGGGGCAGCAAATCGGCTGAAATATTGTCACTGCCGTTATCGGCAGTAAAGGACAAAATGATAACAATAACGCTGGGAAAAGGAGGAAACTGTAGTCTATGTTTGATATAGAAACTAAAGTTTTTTTGTCTTAAGTCTCATTATATTATTCTGTATTTGTAACTTCAGTTAGGACCTCTATCCTCGGGCTTGTCTACAAACAGCACAGTCCACGGTCGAGAGAAATGCAGAGGCACAAACGACATTAAGTTTTCCTGGTGTCGTCTGTATATTTTATACTGTTTGTGACTATAAGGCTTTTTATGTAGATCGTCATCATAATATTTATGACTTTACGTTCGTGCACGGTCATTATCATTCTGAAATTTGTGACATAAGTGAGAGCATACGGCCTCAATGCAGTTAATATGTTTTTTCCATATTTTTCAGATTCGATCGCGTTACAACTTATTGTGCAATTAATTATTACCGAGGGGTGTTTAATGAATATATATATATATATATATATATATATATATATATATATATATATATATATATATATATATATATATATATGTATACTCATTGTTTACTTTTGCATAATTAGGGCTTATTTACTATTTTGGAATCTTTGTAGACTGACCATGAAAATAAATATGCTCATACATACCTCTGTCCAACAAAGATCTCTGTGATTTGTCCAACAAAAGTGAAAGGTCCTTGTTCTAATATTTAGATTACTGGTAGTTTGTCCCATTTACAAAACCTAAACATCGCTGGCTACTCTTGCCTGGGTAATTGTGCCGAAAATTATTCGTGCTGAAAATTGTTGAATGTTAATTGTGGCACGCCACCACTCGATATGCCCGGCATGCACGGGTAATTCCTTTTGGTACCTCTTTATAAGAACAGCTCTTGGTTACTGCAACAGTCCTTCACATGGCATATAAGTTTTTTTTTAATTATTTTGTTTTTAGATAATGTAAACAGTGTACAAATATATCATAATAATGATCATTATAACACATAGGTTCCGCGTTGGTGTTCCTGGTCAAAATTGAAAACAGACAAGTATAAAAATTTAACCCTCCATGCCACATTGAGTGATTCAAAGACACGGGCCCCTCAGATGAGTCGACACTTCTTTTTATCGTCCGACCAGCCAGGATCAAATGAAATTGTTTTCGTCATTTAATTTGATAAAGTAATGTTCAAACATTTTCAGTAATTTTGAGATTAAATCGTTTTTAATTTTATGTTCACTTATCTTTCTTCTGTTATTATCATTAAAAAATAGGTCCCGGAATTTCACGTACTGAGCGGTAAACACAATATTATTATACTTGATCACCAGAATGCTAAGAGACCTTTCACGATGGATTGTTTGGCCTCTGAATAGTATTTTAGATAAGGAATGTCATTGTGCTATCATCAACTAAACGCTAACCATAACCATGCTTGTAGAGTAATTTCAGACAAATGATTCATGCGTCACCTGTCTTTAGTGAAGGACCTTTCCCGCACGTGCTTTTGCAGACCATAATACATCAGATATTCGTTCCAGGGAACGAACTAAATGCTTCTTATTCCCTATGCTTTCAGAATTTTTAAGGTCACGTATGGTTTTAATGTGAATGAAAAGTATAATTTGCATAGTAAGCAAGGTTTTGCAAATGTTACGTATGCAAGCATAGATGTGCAACGAAAAATAAGAAAAAATTGCGAGTATCTACGTCCCTGTTTATATGTCTCTCTGAAACTTACTCGCAGGCAGGATTCAATCAGGACGCTTTCAGCCCCTCATGCAGTTTGCCGTAGTAGTTCAAACGTGCTCCAGTGATTTTGAGATATCTTTTGACGAACTTTCTTCTTAATTTGGTCGATAAAATCTTGAAAAATGTTCTCCGAAACTGTTGAGCAAACCGTTTTGCAATTACATAGTGACACTTTTGGGGACCTGTAGACCTTAATTTTTTTCAACACATGGTGCTGTTATTATTTTTCATTTCTTTGAAAAATTTATGTGTGTTTTCACTTTTCTTATCGTTTTGTACAAAACCTGTAAGTTGGATCCTTTCCTTTTCCTTTTCGGAATGTAAATGACATTGATCTCTACCAAATTTGTTGACTTCATGATGGTGCTGTCATACTCTGATTTTTAGGAAATTATCAAAATTGGAAAAATCGGTAAGGGGATATATAAATGTTGTCAACATGGATGGTGGATGCTATTTTTCTTTAGTTCACAGGACCACTGCAGTCTTCTTTGCATGTCAGGCCAACTGACCATAGGACTGTCGCAGTCCTTTCTTAAACCTCCATTTCTATTCAAACGTCGACGTGTACATGTGCGATGAAGCCTGCAGGCTGATCGTCTATGCAAACCACATGCTTGTCAAGGGCTCTGTGCCAAAGGGCCATAGGCCGTGTATTGGTAGCTAAGATGCACAGGGCACGTGTCATTTTTTCCCCAAAGTTCAAACGTGATACAACACCTCCGTTTTAACCAGGTTTGAAAAATCTATTGTTCGAATTTTTTATCTTGACAGCACCAAGAGGTATGTAGATGCACCTGGTCCATTTTGTTCACATACAAGAATTGCTTTATATGTCTTGGTACCTTACATAAATCTCGCGTGTTATTGTGGAACCCTCACACATATACTTGCCAAATTTTGGGAAGTCAATGCGACACATGCATGCGAATATCCTGTCGAAATTACTTGGTCTTGTTGCCAGGCAAAGGCGATAAGCATACGCCATGATGCGGGCGTTATAATGGATACACGAATGCAGCACCCAACAGTGAAGGGGTCCGCTCCAGTGCCAACAGAAAGCAGACGTATCGTGGGCGAGGCTTGTGGATGATGACTTGTAAAAGACACCGCATGGATTGCCCGGTCTCGAAACACTCTCGTTGGTAGGTGCTTGAGCAGGTGCTGCAATAACACGCCCGTTGTACAAGAACATCTGTTCCAAGCCACCGAGAAGTCAACCCTCAGATGGCTTGGGAATGGACGTTTGATTCAGGGCAGTCTCAAGCTGTAATGTGTCGAAACAGATACCTGGTGGCAAGCGCAAACAAGCTGGTCTTAGTTACCGGCGATAGCACCACTGTTTCTGGAAATAAAGACGGGTATTTTAAATGACTAATTTAAGCTCAGTGGCTATCCAGGGAATTTGACCATCATGTGTCTATAAAGTCGAAGTCCTTATGTTTGCAAAGGCAACATGTTCTGCCCTGTTTGGTACAGATCTACCCGCGAAAACGGGTACTCCCTTCATAAGCTATACCTGCTGAGACGGCGCGCAGCCAATACGAAAGTGCCGTATTTCCACCATGGCCTATTTTATACGCTTAATTAGGTTACGACTCTGGGGTGTTTACTTTTGACTGAACTTTTCAACGCTGACAACAAATATTGGGTCCTAATGATGAACAAAACACGGAAACCTCAAACCAATCAAACGAAGCTAAGTGTGGTTAAGCGCATGCCCAGGGATATAGTGTGTATTCATGTATTTAGGCCAGTAACTTGGTAATTTCTCATCAGGTCAGAAACTGTCATCAAACTCAGATCCATGTGCGGAGGACATGAACCTGTTCCTGGTTTAAGGTTTTAAATAAAGCCCACAAGTCAAACTCTTATTCCAATATTCATTAACATTTGACCAAGATTCATTACTCTTGACATGCGCAAGTAAAGAAGTGTAGTAAACAAAGGGCATGCAAAACGAACTGTTTTCTCAGCCACGACGTTTGTGTCGAGTTTAGTACCGTGAAAGGCTTTGATGTACACCATATAGGCCTAGGCCCGGGGAAAACACGGCAAGGGTGCTATGTGCTGCTATTATGCTCAATGTTATAGTTCCCTTCCATGTGTACCGATAAACGGACGAGTTCTTTACCAAGGCCACAAATGATGTAGGCCTAGTTGAAAACGCAGTGTGTGCTAGGCCTACCATGGTGTCATTTGAACTTAATCGACATAAAAACATGAGATAAATAAATCATAGCATGCTTTGTTGGCATAAAGAAATCATATGGACTCACACATGTACAGGATACCATATAGCAGAAATCGTTCGCTTTGCTCAGTAGTTCTGCTAAATGGCATCCAGTGCAGCTCCATATACTTCATATCCCCAACAAAGAACACTATTATCTGTATATAGAAGTGCTTTGACTCAGGACCCGGGTACCCGGGGCCCCCTATCAAAATCCCAAAAAGTCGGGTTCCAAATCCAGTTTTTAATGCCCGACTACTTTCGATTTAAATAAATTATAGATCTATATGTATTTCTTCCTTTTTCACTGTAATGTTATTTATGTCTTTTTTTTTCGTCTTTTTTTCTCCCAGGAATTGGCAACATGTCGAATGGTGGAATTATTATACTGTACCTGAATAAAAGCAAGGTAAAATGGGTTTCTGTGTGTCATTTCAGTAAGCGTTTTTGCCGCGGGCAGCCGGGTAGCCCGGTCCCGGGTATTAAACAAAATTTATTTGCGGGTCCCGGGACCTGACTTTTCCCCGTAAGTCAATGATATATATATATATATATATATATATATATATATATATATATATGCAAGCATAAAAATGGCCAGTTTTAGGGGAATAGTGTTTGGTCTCCGTACGTCTGCGGTCTGCCAAAGTCGGTCTTTATGCATATATGGACCCCCATTTTTTGGCGCTGACTGACACGAACATGCATTTATTCAGATATCTCCTCGTATGGAATCAAGTGGGCAATTCACAGAGTAGTCTATCCACCAAGCGATGTACGTTAGCGCGTGGTTGCCATAATTTGATAATAATGAAGATTGAGACAAAAATAAAATTTGTTTATGAACACAGCATCCCTTTCCCGGAAACATAGAGCATGTCAGTTGGCAATGTTGACGTGCATCGATGGGTTGTTTAGTTTAAACATATTTATTTCAGCTGGATCGCCCTATACTACAAAAAGACTAATACATGGGTTCTCCAAACAAGGAGAGACGCACAAAGTATATGTACAAAACACACAGGACATTACAAAGCTATGTTACCAATTCAGTCATGAGTTATTATATAGCAGTACATATATATACTTCAAAAAGCGTGAACTTACAATACATATTATACACTAGAAATATAAATACACTAACTACAGACAAGTTAATAATATGAATTACAAATAAAGTTTAGCACCTTAAGAAACAAAGCGTCTTGTGCTGACTATATACATTTGTACTGCGTCAATATTATGTACATTCATGGCATCGGGCAAATTTGTGCTACCAAATAGCATTATTTCAATTAACCTTTCACTAGCAATATCTACAAGTAATTTGTGGCGCACATGAGCTCCCGAGGCTAGAATGGAAGTGATAGTGTCGAGTAGGTCCTTTCTAGATTGAGAATAAAGTGGGCAAAAGAGAAGAAAATGTGTAACATCTTCGCAAGGATGAGTACAATGGCAAGTTGGAAAGGATAGGATATTAACTTTATAAAGATCAAAGTTCAGCCTAGAGAAACCTAGGCGCAGTTGTGTATGGCATATGTTGGGAAACCTATTTCCATGGGAATAGAAGGGAGGGACTGTATCTACCGCCAACAGAGTTTTTTTCAGTTTAGATTTGAAGATTTGCAGAGAAATAGAGTCTCTAATATCGGATGGAAGGTTATTCCTTTGCTTAATTGCGTCTGGGATAAAAGAATTTTCCATATGTTGAGTCCTGTATTTGGGAAAGCGAATATTACCAGGCTGACGCAATACTCGGCCAGGATAGATAGGGGGTAGAAGGTCAGAAAGATAGGAAGGAGTTAGCTTTTGATGCATTTGTAGAAGAGAACGAGTTTGAAATATTTTCGTCTATTAGCCAAAGTGGGCCACCCAAGTTCCTGTAGTAGATTAACACGTGATGTATGTCTTAGTGCTCGGGTACAAATTTTGGTGGCCCCAAATTGTATCGATTCAAGAAGGTCTGAGAGACCTTTACCACAATTGTCAAAAAGGACACAGCCGTATTCGAGAATGGGGCGAACTAAGGATAGATATAGCCTGATTAAAGTTTTACGTGAAAGTCTGTGTTTGAATCTACAGAGAAGTGCAATCCTCTGGCTGGCTTTGTTGGTAATACGAGTGATGTGGGCACGCCAGGATAGATTACTGCTTGAGGTAATGCCAAGATGAGTATGGATATCTCCTTCAGGTATTGTTGATTCACCAAGGACAAGCGGGGGGTGATGAGGTTTTGGCCGTTTAGCAGAGAACACAACAGATAAAGATTTAAGAGCGTTAAAGATTACTCGCCACAGCTTTCCCCAGTTCCATATTGAAAAAAGATTTGTGTTTAGGTGTTGCGAGGACTCAGCTGGGGTGTTTACAAGATCCAGTAGACAGGTGTCATCGGCGAACAGTCTGGCTTCACATGTAAGATTATCTACAAGGTCATTAAAATATACCAGAAATAACAAAGTGCTCAGAATGGATCCTTGGGGTACTCCGGCTTCGACAGGCAACCAAGAAGACGTCTGTCCATGAATAACCACACGCTGAAAACGGTTAGATGGATAACTTTCCACCCACGATGTAAGATTGTCCGAGATGCCCAGTTGTTTGAGCTTAAAAAGGAGACCAGGGTGCCATATCTTATCGAATGCTTTCGATACGCCCAAGAGTACCATTCTTGTTTCTTTGGAAAGTTCCAGGCCATTGTAGATGTTGTGAAGAATATAAACAAGTTGATTTATGGTACAGTCGTCAGCTTTGAAGCCGGAATTCCAGGGAGTAAGGAGATCATGATATGTCAGATATTCGTAGAGAGCGTTAAAGACTAGTCTTTCAAACACTTTGGAAACTTTACAAAGTAAAGAGATAGGGCGATAGTTACTTTTTATTTGCCTGTTTGACTTTTTAAAAACCGGACAAACATTGGATCTTTTCCAAGAATTAGGAAAGTAAGATTGGTTGAGCGATTGTGTGAAAATTTTAGTCAGTGATTTATTGAAAGACACAGCTGAATTCTTGAGTAGGATATTACCAATGTTATCAGGACCAGAAGCGGAAGACAGTTGGAGAGAAGATAACACCTTCTTCACGTCATCCTCGTTGACACAAATATTATGTAGGCGTGCATCAGTTCTGAATGAAAAGTTAGGAAAGGGAGGAGCATCCAGGTCAGGTAGAATTTTGCATTGGCTTGCAAAGTAAGTGTTAAATATATCGCATTTCTCCGTAATGCAAGATATAACATTGTTGTTGTCTATGAGAGGGGGTATGTCCGGGTGAATTTTGTTGCCTAGGACAGACTTGGACAGTCTCCAACATTGCTTAGGGTTGAAGTCTTTATCGTCTAATTTATGGTTTAATTTCAAGAAATATGAACGCATGGACTGACGAATTTTGTTTAAAACCATGTTGCCAGACTTTTTGTGGAAACGATAGAACTTCTCAATCTTCAAGTGCATGTCAAAGTTATAAAGACGGGGTGTATTAGAGGAAAGTTTGAAGCGTTTCCATGCGCGATTACGTTGTCAAATACGTTTCTTTATTTCAGTGGACATCCAATGTTTGTCTTGAGGGCGGATATTAACCTATCTGTAGGGAATAAAATCTTTAGCAGTGGATAGGAAAAGATCAGACCAATACGAGACAATATCATCGAGGGAATCATAAACTTCGTGGGCCGTTTCCCATGGAGCTGAAGAGAGAGCAATGTTCAAATCTTGAAAGTTTGCTTTGTTAAAGTCCCATATTGGCATACTAAAAGATTTATCTTTGAACTGAGTGAGAGAAAGGGAACAAAAGATCACAGAATGGTCGGTGTTTGAAATTGTGGTTAACACACCACTATCCAGGACGAGTCCCGGAGAGTCCCTGATGATTAAATCTAACAGGTTGCTGGTATATTCATTTATCCTGGTAGGTTCTTCAATAAGCTGGAAGAGGTTGAAGCTAGCTGCAAGATTGACAAGTGATGTGCCCAGTTCGCTGACAGGATAAGCAGATTTCCAGTCAGCACACCTATCATTAAAGTCGCCAGTAATGATCAACGTGTGGGGGTTGCTTTCAAGTGCTGTGTGGATAGAAGTAGAAAGTTATTCAAGGAAAGCGTCTTGGATTTCAGCAGGTTGTCCAGGTGGACGATAGTAGCTACCGACAAAAAGTGCCCCAAGAGGTGTAGAAATTTCTACCCAGATGCATTCGCAGTATTGGCCTTCTAAGTCAGCACGCCTAGAGCAAGGTAATGATGAGTGAACATAAGTTAGGACCCCCCCCCCTCCCCTGCCTGTCTGGCGATCCCGCCTGAAAGGTGGTTGAAAGTTATCAATGGCTAAAAGCTGATCAGGGTAGTCGGGATCTAGCCAAGTTTCAGAAATGGTAATAACTTTGAAATTTTCAGACTGGGCCAACATTTGAATCTCTTCCAATTTTCCGGCCCTCTTGATACTACGGACATTAGAATGACATACCTTTAATACATTATTTAAAGAGGGGTTGATGGGGCCGGGGTTGGGGTGTAAATCCAATGCTGACATAATAAATTTGCATAGGAATGTAATAATATGACGGGCACAGAGGAATCCATAAAGTAGCAAGGTTATGACTGATAAAAACAAGAGGCTGAATGAAGTTGTTATGTCGTATTCAACCGATACACGTACAGAATGTAGGTAAGTATCGCGGGTGCTACATCTATTTAAATATAAACCAATCGCTAATCGGTGTTGCTCAATACTGATACCCATCAAGACAGGAATGAATTAAAAGTTGTCTTACCACAGATGCGAATGATTCTTGGGGAAATAAATTTGCTAACGCGAGACAGAGGACCCGAAAATTGATGCCAAGACTTTGTAGCCCATATTCAGCAAAGGTATTGAACGCATAACATTGTGATACAAGTAACATTGCAACATACAAAACAATAAACTGTAAGCAGGTGAGAAATGCAAAGGGAACTGCACGCCAGTTCATGTGAAATGATGTAAACGTCCATAATTCTGGAGCATGTCAAGTACACTAAAGGACTTAACTGTCATGAATACCACAAGAAAAAAAAAAGTATGTGTCAGAGAGTGACAAATGTTGCAGGAGTAACATAGGTTGATACTATTCATACAGTATAAATTCACAATTAGTATACATATGTGAAACGATGAACGGCATCATTTAAGTACAAAAAAGCATTTTCAAGGCGATATAAACTTGAAACATCCCCTGCATAGTTAATGTACATGAAGATACACGAGGTTATCAAGAGGAAACCAAAATGCCAAAATGTTATCATGAGTACATGTATATGCATATGCGCTGAAAAACTGTATTTCAAATTTCAAATAATGGGAATATCATCAAATAGGATTTATACATGGATAGATTTGGTACATAACTCGAGCATTCGATGCATGTCAGGTGAAAAATGACAGAATGCAACCGTTTACATTAAGAGTCAACAATTTACCATTTAAAACAAGAGAGGCTTTGATACTACTGCAGAGAGTTATATGATATATCCCAAGCAATGCATTTCTAATTTGATAATTGACTTCGTCACAAGTAAAATGGATAAACAAGCAAGTACGAGTCAAAAAAAAATCTCTCATATGTTGTGTACTAGTCAGGCAGCCAGATAGGTATACCCTGCACCGACTGATAAAGTTTTTTCTTATTGTATTCTACATCTCTGTGACCCCCATAATGGTTATCAGGCGGATATCAACAGGATATCCTTGAGCATTTTGAAAAATCCAATATGGCTGCCAAGATGGCTGCCGAGACATCCAAGAAACGTAAATTCCCAACCAATTGGCCTAGAATAGCAAGTAATACGTCCTTTTCAACTAAATTTGCTATGATAAATCCATTTCTAGGGTTATTTGAGTCATATAAGGTCATGAATAATGCCCAAGGTCAGGTTCAAGGCCAATAGCCATTGCCCACTCCATCCCCAATGTTTAACTGGACTCGCCATGGTGGTAGAATCTCATTTGGAATACCATTCATGTTGCTGTTTTTACTTATAATAGCAGTAGTTTTTGGCATAATTTATCTGGAAGAAATAGGATTACCTTATCACTTGCCTAGTACCCCCACAGTTGCAAAAGAAACCAACTACAATGAATAAACCCCCCTCTCCCCCCTCACAACAACGAGCTATGCCACATTATTGTACTAACGTTTATCCATCTTTCACCCATCTCTGCGAGGGCAATGTGGGTGTAGACATTGTTAATCAGGCAGCCAGAAAGCTATACCCTGCACCGACTGATAAAGTTTTTTTCTTATTGTATTCTACATCTCTGTGACCTCCGTAATGGATATCAGGCGCATATCAACATATGGGAACCTCTGCTACGTAACCCATTTCTCTCCTTTCTACTCTTGAATAAGCTCTCCTCTTAGAAGGGGTTTCATGGAAACAACCTTAGGACCTAGCCATACCTCACTTGGGGAAGTCGCCACATGGAGTTGGGGGGGGGGTCCCCCTTAGTGAGTAACGACAGATGCGCATATGGCGTCTAGCTAGCACGCACTGATGGTGTTCTCCTTGGACCTTCCCGAAAACGTTGAATAACAGAAATTTCATTCATTGGTGATTATTCATGGTGTATACATTAAAAGGTCAACAAAATATAACTGATATTTTCAATTAATGAGTAACTGTATAGCTGTTAACAGAGTACACCCTATTCTTCGTCTGCACAGCATTGAATTGGTCTTAAGTCTTGAACAATGCAGTTCAACTACTGTAGTCCAATGCAGAGTCCCAGACAGTGGTGTAAAGTGCGCTCCCTACACCTGTCTGAGGGGTTTAGAGAAGTGTCTTAATATATATATATACCCATAGAGTCTCATGGGGGAAAATTTTTAAAAGTCAGAAACAGTTGCAAAGTAGTGAGTTGCGAGGGCGCAAACTCTTCTTATATGTTCGCTCTCGGGACTCCTCTAAAAGGACAATATTGTGATTTTATGATACAAAGTACATTTGCATGTAAGTAAATCTTTTAATTTATACTTGTATACATTGTTGCTTATCATATATAAATTTACAGATAGTAGTTGAGTATCAGTGTGCTTTACAGTTATGCAAGCTTGTTGGGACTCATTGGCCCCCATTAAACCCAGATGGGAGACTGAATGACACTCCCAATAGGGCTTATAACTAATGGTCACACCACACGGATCATGTTGGTATTTTAGATACTCGTGACTACCTGTGTAAGTAATGTAGAGATGAATGCTTTGTTTACACTTTCACCTTCTTGGCCTGACGAGGTAGCATATCTCGGTTATTAATAGATGGGGTGCAAGGAACATATAATCCAAAGGTTAATAGGGAGTTCTTGTGCTAAAAATATATATGCAATGTCAAGCCAGTGAGTTTCAATTATATCCACATATTATTCTTTATTTGTTCCTGTTGGTGGCCACATTAATTACTTGAAATCATTTGTGCCCTCTGAAGGATGCAGTGGTCATTTTGTTATTTTAAGAACAAGTTAAAGATTTACATCTACCGTTGGTAAGGTTTGGTGGTAGCTTCATGAGTAGACTCCATAATTATGATGACATAAGAGGTCATGACCGCAATGCCAATATGTACTGTTTTCTGTTATGCTTAACACGTAAATATACCCTATGGGTTTGCATCTTCATGTGTGTTTTTAAAGGTATGTAATGAAAGTTAACTATTTGTCTTTGAACTGAACTGAATCCATTGGTGTGGACAACTATAGTTTGTATATTCTATACTAAAAAATATACTGGCGAGTTTGTGTACAAGTCCGGGATAGGTAGAGTCCCTTAATTAGCCTTGACTGGCAATCTGTCTAGGACACAGTTGCTCCGAATAACTATACAACTGCTAATGCTTATGTGGCATCCCCTTGTGCAACCAGCAGTTCATATATACTTTACTATTGTCAGTAACATGAAATAAGGGGAATATAACTGAACAATATATCTTTTTGTATTACAGGGCCATATGATCGGGTACAGGTGGTTTAAAAAAAGGGTACTTGTCATTTATTGTTGTTATGGAGGAGTGCTGAATGACTTCTCCCACAGGTGGGCCATGTGCTTGTAGCCTCTGGCCCCGTTTGGTATTAGTGGAATAACCAACAAAACAGAATTTTGATTCATGCTGTCTCCATGTATCAAAACTAAAAAACGGTGGACGTGTGTAAAGATTTTAAGTGAAATTTTATGATATTTTACTTGGCATGTGGGATTTTGTTTCAGTAGTTCTTGAAGTTCTACTTGTAAGTTATCACCTTGAATTTTACTGGCTTCTATAATGTTTTGCAATCTGTCTCCTTCACTCTGGCTTACCTGCATCCTTTCATTGTCAGAGCAATGGTAGCAAAATTTAAACAAACATTTTTTTATCCATTTTTTTTAATTTGTACTGAGTGTCCACCACCAATGAAGCACTAATACTAGTCAACTACTGTTCTACACAATGCTACTTAGCTATTCACAACATCATCACTCCTGTAGATTTCTTCACATCTGAAACGCATAATATCAGTAAATTAACACTGTAGGAGAAACTCAGCAGTTGCGGGTAGAGGAAAGCTAGAAATATGGTAAAAAATGGCCATCCTATCAGACACAGAAGCCTAACAAAACCACTATACCCTGTGACCTTGGAAACTAGGTCAAGCTCAAAAAGTTATACTCACCTCAAGAAATCCAAAGTTATAACAATAACACTTAGTGGAGATACCTATAAGCAGTGGTTCATGATATAGCTTGTTCACAAGATGTGGGATGGACAGATGGGTGAACAGACACACTCGCACATATGCACTGATGGTCAGACAAGCTGAAAACAGTAAACCATCCCACATTTCATTTCTGGGAGCATCACAATTGATTTCCCATGAAAAAATTTGCTGAGAAATGGTATTGCTTGCAATTCTAGGCGCATTAGTTAAAAAGTTATTGGGGCACTGGCCGCCATCTTGGCAGCCATCTTGAATTTCTCAGATTGCACAAGGATATCTGCTTGATATCCGCCGGATATTCATTACAGAGCTCCTAAGGATATATAATCAAGTGAGAAAAAAACTTTATCAGTCGGTGCAGGGTTAGACCAAAAAACCAGCTTTGGCTGCCTGACTATAAAGTAATCCATGTGGAAGAGAGGTCAGCAAGTGGTTCCTAAATATGCACTTATGAATTCTTACATACATTCAAACAAGGGGAAATGTGTAAGCTGTGGTTTGTTCAAAATGGGTATGAGGAAAGTATGTATTTATCTGCGTTTTGTGACGAAATATGGTAGTCTTGATTGTTTTTGAGGACTGTTTTGATGAACGCATCATTATCGTCCAACTGCCCACTTAACGCAAACTGTGACGATTCAAATCGGGCGAACACGAGGCTGGAAAAATGCTGTTCACCTTCGTGTGCCTGTGAATAACGCGCACCAAGACATTATGAAAATAAATTTGGCGCAAAATGTGTGCATTAACTGCGGAGAATTACGAAACACCAATGCGGAAGGTCGCCGTAAGTAAACCACTGTAAATGCCGACTTCTGGGGGCTGGGCTTAGTGGCATGACACTTCAATTTGCGAAGCCTAACCATACATGGATGGGAAAAGTCGTGCAAAATTCGCCTTTTTTAATTAAGACTGATGAATTATGGATGGCTAAAACGAAACATGATTACAAATTGCAGCTGATATGTGAATATGTCGAAATATGATTCCCCCCAAATTACCCTCAGTTTATCCTTCATCAGTTTCAATGTGTTGTTGGCATCGGTTTTTGTTTGTACTGGGATAACTTCTTGTTGTATTTTGGGACTTACTTTTGCAGGTAAATTTTTTGGCAATATATATACACGAAATTTTGTCTTCTTGAAAACAGCATCGTTTTGATTGCAGCATCCAATAATATGTAATGAAATGAATGGATCGATCGATCGATGGACCTTTCAATTGATCAAGAGCAAAAATTCACAGAAAGAAAGCAAGGGTGCTTATAAATATATATGCAACGAAATGATTCGAGACTTATTACTTTTCAGCAAAACATTTTCAAACGAGTGTGTTATCTGCTATTAGTCAACTTTTTATCAACGGATAATCCGTCTTGTTTGATAATAAAATTTCAGAATTAAATTTAGAGGATATAAAAGCTAATTTTCCATTCGTACAAATTTAAGATGATAAGATTGTGTTTTTAGTTTAAACATATTTATTTTCACTGGGTTACCCAAAAGTACATAGAATATAACTAATCTAGGGGTTCTCCAGACACGGAGACGCATAAAATGATATATACAAGACGCATAGGACAATACAATGTACAAACATGTGACTTTGCACTCAGGTAGACACGCTGTAGTACAACTAAACTAGAAACTCAATATTTAACATTCCAATCCAATCAAGAAACATGCATATATACATGAATAGGTTGTGCGTAAATCAAGGAAGCAAACTACGATTTTGTTGGTAAGGGTTCTTTGCAAAATGAAACCAACTGATGAATTAACAATGTTATGTTGATAAAATAATATTTTTGTAATGAATGAACTATGGGTTGCAATTCTACCAAAATATATTTTGATTAAATTTGATTACTAAACAATTTTGCACAATAAATTCTTAGCTTTAGACATTGAGAAAAGCCCGTGCAGTGGCAACATTTTAATTGTAAACAGCTGTAGTGATTTGTAGTAGGCCGAACATGATTTAAAAACAGAGGTCTTACCTAAAAGGGTCGGCCCTTAAGTTACCACCAAAGCACAAAATTAAGAAATAATGAACATCTGGTCTACAAATTGAGGTTGTAGCCACTGACATACTATTCCTATGTGCTCCATGTAAAACAAAAAATCGCTACCAAATTCAGAATCCTAACTGGAATTGTTTGACAATATTTATTTCAATATCAAAATTTATATGAATCAACCCTTTATTCCAGAAGATTGAGTGACAGTTAATCAAATGCAGGTGCACAAAATACTCAATTGATTGTCATCACATATTTACGTGATATCCTTACATTTCAATGGGAGCACTCTTAGATGCAAAAGGCTTCACTATCTATATCTAAAAACACACTTCTAACACGTATGAGGACCATGGTAACGTTTCTTGGAAGGGGTCTCTTTCTCTCTGTCTCTCTCTGTCTCTCTCTCTCTTATTTATTTTCTCGGACTGCTATGTAAACACAAAAGTTTCTTTTCCTCTTACTTGCCAGAGAATCTGTCATTGAAGACAATGGATGCACCATATATATATAATACGACCCAATCATGTTAGCTGCGGGGTTATTCTATTTAAACAACAGGAGCTTCACAAGGGTCTTGTGAATCTCAGAGCTCCAGTATTTTTTTTCTTGGATTCTTTAGCTGCTACCTCTCTCAGATCTCAAGCTGATTTAATGTAAATCATTTTTTCTGTTGATTGCCCTGATAGAAGTTTGAGTCATATATTTCATTGTATATGAGTTCTGGCCCTTCTTCAGATGTGTTGGATCCATATATTTCATTGTGTACCATTTCAGTGTCACCATTATGAACAACAGAATTATACAATTCATTTTGTGTCATCTTAGTTCCATCATCTGTTATGTTGTGATTGGTCCCTTCAGAATATGCTTCGGCGTCTTTGTTGCATGATCCTCCTACATCGTGTACGGGGTGCATTACATGTCAGAGTATTTCTTCATATTGCTGACTGCTGTTTGCGCTGTCCAACGCATCATGGGTAATATTATTCATTGCATTGCTCGAAGTTTGACTCGAGTGAACATGGTGAATGTTCTCATAGTTGCGTGTAACACCTGCCTCAGCGTTGTCATAGGACGGTATACTCTCTTTATCAGTTAAAACCGGTTCCTCGGGAACAGCATGCACGAGATTATTGAATTGGCTGCCCTGCTCATGCGGTGTGCCAATGTCATGGTACGTGTACCTGGAAACATTCAAATTTATAAATAAGTTATTAATTGATAATAATAACAGTTTCGTGGTCTTATCCACACCCAGATTACAGTCCAGATTTAATTCTACTCCAGCGTCATCAAGAGTAAAAAGCACTCGTAACACACCGAAATAAAATGATTGGATAATATATCTTGAAAATGGTGGTTATAAACTTCAACCTTTCAGATACCCCAATAAAAATTGTAGTGGTAACTTAGGTAATTTTCAAAGACTATGTAAACTATAAAAGAACGATGTATACATTCATACGTTTTTTTACATGGTCAATATTATTCGCATTACTATTATCTACGCACTTAACACATCACTTGACAACAATGCCCGTCCTTTGTCAGTTTTATTGGATGAATAAATAGACTCTGGAGAAAACTGCGAGCGGTCCCATTGGTTAACTATCGCGTTTTAAGAATATAAACTTTTATAGCAAATATGCTTTATTATAGAGTTGTTTAACATGGCCATGAAAGTTAAGTTTACAGCCCAGTGCTGAGTAAAAAAAGGTTGCCTTGCATTTGAGATAAGGCCGGGATGAGACAAGAAAAAAATGGTTACGAAGCGCATCCGATATTAAGGTGCATATGGTGCGGAGGACATAAATTATTACTTATAGTCACTATACTTATTTTAACATGCGAAGATTATTTGATTGATAATAAGGATGCCTGATTATTTGTATATATTTTGGACGCATCATGGAATTTCCCGCGTTCCGTTGGTGCCCCCGCTGTAAAGGGGAAGTTTTCCTGATAAATTATTATTATTATTATTATTATTATTATTATTATTATTATTATTATTATTATTATTATTATTATTATTATTATTATTATTATTATTATTTGATGGCCTGTTGCAGGAACATGAGACATCAGTGACAGTCAACATGTCTCGACGTGGGTATCACTGGAAAGAGACCTGTGAATTTGAGAGAGGAAGGATTGTTGGTGTGCTTGAATCTGGCCTGTCACTCCATGAGGTAGCCAGGAAGGTGCACTGTTCTTTTGCGAGAGTAAATGGTGTGCGAGTTTTTTGGTTCTCAAGCAAATGCAAGAGAAAAGCAACATCTGGTAGACCACGACTTTCATACGGGCAAGATAATCTCTACTTTATACTTTTAGCGAAAAGACAACGCTTTAATTCCACCCAAAGATTTCGGCAACAGTGGCGCAATACATGCAACATCCGAACATCGAAGGAGACAATGAACAACAGATTATGGAAAGGAAGCTTGAGGTCATACCGCCCTGCAGCACAAATCACTCATGGCTGCTTGAGGACGGTGGTGTCGGCAGCGCTTGAACGGGACCCTTCGACAGTGGAGAAATGTCATGTGGTCTGGGGAATCCAGATTTTGTCTGGATTTTCACGATGGTTGCATTAGCATACGCCGCATGCGACCAGAGAGATTTGAATTTAATTTGCAGAAGGATGCGTAAAATAGCAAGAAATTATATTCAAATTTAACAATGTTTGCAGGACACTCTATTGCTCTCTGTGTACTTTAAAGCCTTTCACGAACACCGAGTATTTGCACACACACAGACACACACACACACACACATCTTCCAAAATATGCCCAATGTAAAACAAATGGGGCCGCTCACTAAATTTCTCGCGAGTGTATATAGGCCAATAAACGTGCGATATGTGATACACCAGCGTGCGCATTATCTTAAACTATTTTGCATTCATGAACAAAATCACAACTTACTGGTGATATTGTTTTATATAGTTATAATTCGATGATGTAAAATGTATTAATTTGAGAATTGCCTTTCTGGTACTCAACATAACCGTATGAAAATTTTATTTTTGTGCTCATTACAACGGGTATATAATGTTAAACATAATATAGCGTTTAATGATACAACTATGAGATCAACTTCAACTTCACACCTCAACATGATTTAGACACATCTTATGTTATTACGGCTCCCGGCAAAAATATACTTGCCTCTTCCTATAGTACAAGAAGGTGCCGATTATTATTATTATCACTTGGATAACATTTAAAACGCCAAGGACAGCTGCCGCAAGAGTAGTTTTCAGAGCTCCTACAGTAATATGCCCCTGTGTTACTGCTGTAATTAAAGATTAATAGATTGTAAATGGTAGTTTCCAGCAAAGAGGAATATTTTAAAAGCCATGTGACACTTTCAAGGTTTTACGAGGAATTTGCATAAAACCCCTAACTGTCTGACCATGTTGCTTACGTGGTAGGGAATTATATTAGAATCTCGTTTAAAAAGGCTTGGTTTATTTACGTAACTTATTAAACCTCCATCTAAATTATCAAAGCCTAATTGTTGCCAGTAACAGATATACTTGTCGAATGTGAATTTACTATTTGTCCAAGTTTTAGATGCATCTATATTGTGTGGAAATACCCGAAGTCTCAGGATCACGGTGTGGCACAAGTGTGCCAGAATAATTGTTTCAATATTGCTTTGTTTGGTATACTGAAAGACGTGGGCGCTTGCCACACCATCTATGCTCCACCTCTCATAAAGCACGTAAAGTACCAACGTATAAAGTAGCAAGCGCAAAACGTCAACACAATTTTCTGTCTGGTAACCACCGAGAGGTCACGGTGCGTGTGCAGAAAATGTTGGAAAATATTTGTGACCATTTCTTCAACGCTTACCAGGATGAATGTTTTTGCCCCGTCAACCTAAGGCATTTAAAATTAAACGTCAGCGAAAACAAAAGCAGATATGAAATTGATTCAAAACAAGATACAAAACCACAATGATACTATGCCAGTGTTATCCTACAAAAACAATGATAAAAAATAAATAAATAAATAAATAAAATGCATAATTGTCATTTCTACTCGAGGTATAAAAGTTGTATAACATACCATTTTCAGCTGCAGCATCAGCGGTTCTGCTACCATCTTCTGGCGTGGTCCTGATGAGCGTTTCCGTTTCGTTTACTAATACGACGAAACCAACAAATGCAACGATATTATACTCTCACAAAAAATGTAATTCAAAGAAAGAAATTTATGATTTCAAGTTAAGCACTTGTACTAAGATTTAACCCCCCCCCCAGCATCATATTGTGTCTTGTTTACGACCTTCTAAATTCCTTGAGATAAGAATTGAATCAAAATTGATTTGACACATAAAGCACAATTTACATATCTAAAAGCAAACATAAATCAAATTTCAGATCGACAAAATAATAATATTTTGACAATAATGATAACAACTTTCTGATATGATGACGATGATGTTGAAGAATACTCTGGCAGATTTCACCAAAACATCACTAAAACACAATTTTACTGTTTCAGTTGACGAAGGACCCCAGTTGAACATGAAAACGTCGCAAATTCGCTTCACCATAGAGGGTGGAGATTGAGACGTTTCAGCCGAACTGTCGGCTCAGCCTGCTGAACGTTGTATTTAGCCATGACTATAGCTACAGTGTCTCGTCACCTGAACTTTCGGCTGAGTCGATGACACAGCTGACGGTTGTATATTAAAAAAGTTGTATTATACGTGGCACGTCATCATGTTATGAAAAAGATGATACGGGATCAAACACAATGATCTCATCCCCACTCAACTAATCTATGCCGCTCGCGAAATTAAATTGCAATTGACTGGTGAGCTGACAGAATATGATTTTATAGACGATGTTCACTAAATGAATAAAGTTTACATAATACAAAGCAATATGCTCGTACTATTGTTTAGAAAAATCACACCGGCGCAGGTACCCTTAGACCATTGGCTGTTTCAGCCACCTATATTCAGTCGTCTGGTGTGACCCAACTAAGAAAATTACGATCGGTTTTCATCGCTACCGTTTGGTATTGGTGCCAATTGCGCTTCTCACTTTGGAATTTCATTCACGTATTGAACAAATCAGGACAGAAGAATTGACAGATTCATCTGTTCATCCGAAAGAATGTTTAACACCCGATAATCTTTGTCTTTGTCGAACAGACAATCTAGTCAATGTTGGATTCTTGTCATTTTGGGAGGCAAAAACTCGGTACTCGTTTGGCCTCACCTTTCTTCGTCCCGAATCTGGACATCGGGATCTCAGAATTTCGTACGGAAACGTTATGAAGACTAAAGTTAGAAAGTTTACGGAGAGTCAACGTATAAATTTTCTATTGTTCCGAAACGATAGGCTCACTTTAGATCATGATTTAATTTGATAATCCCGAATGAAATTTCGTATGTCTTGAGCGCATGCCACGCTTACTCTGGAAGGAAAATACATTAGCCCACGGAAAAGACACGTACCTGATTTATAAGACATAAAACATGGTGTAATTTGTTTTAACTTCTCGCTTAATGTAGATTGCATGCTGTAAGGGAAAGACATGGGGATAAAGCTTTTTGTAACATCGCTGAATATTATCATGTTTCTTGTTGGAATCCGATCAAGACAAATTTCGTAATGTTCTGTATCTTCTAACTGCATTGTTATGCAATTCATCTGCAGTTCCTCGGGAATACTTATGTTTACTGGCGTAGTCTGACTATTCAGTTGTTGCGTGGTAAATTTCCAGGGCATAAAATGTACTCCAGTCTGCTTCTGATTCTGCTTGATGCAGTGAAACTGGCATGATTTCCATGTTTGGTCTGAAAAATCACGCAAAAAGTGGTCAAGCATATTGGAAATTAACCTACCGCTTTCCAAAGACTTTGGTTGTTATATAAAGAATGATTTTGCAATACTTAAGACTCTGCATGATTTATTATACCTTAGTGTTGAGCACAAGAGAGGAAGAGGCATTTCTTGGAGATAGATAGAAAATAGACAGATAAATAGATAAAGATTGAGTGAGAGAGAGAGAGACTGAGATTTTAGCATGGATAGATAGATAGATAGAGAGCGAGAGAGAGAGAGAGAGAGAGAGAGAGAGAGAGAGAGAGAGAGAGAGAGAGAGAGAGAGAGAGAGAGAGAGAGAGAGAGAGAGAGAGAGAGAGAGAGAGAGAGATGTATTTGTACCTGAGCTGACATGGGGTAAATTTTCTTTTTGCCTAATTTTTCTACCTGCAATCGTGTTATGAAGAAAGTCTTCTTGATTCAACTTGATATACACTGTACATCTGTACATAATACTCATTGATCTCAATTTCTATTGCTTTGGATGGGATCTGTTTTTAACTGAGCTGGCCTGATCCGCAGTGTATATTTTAAATATATCCGTTCGACATATTTTGAAGTGGCAGTGAAACTTAGACAATTTTGTCCACACCTTTGAATGAGTGGCAGGTGGGTAGGGTTTGAACCCAGAGTTGTATGAGGCAAAGTACAGCGTGTTGTCCTTTACGTGACCAGGTCTGATATGTTCGGTGTTGCTTTAAACTTCTTTTTCTCCCAGAATGGCTGTTTTGTTGACCAATATTGAAAGGGGGCAGTGAGCATAACAAGCCGAGTGTCGAGGTCACTACATTGTCTAAGATTCTTTTCCCCCGCCAGGTTTAGTTGTTTAAACGTTTATATAGTTTTTAATAATGTATAATATCGGATTTTGAATTTGTTAACCTTCTTGGAGCCAAGTGCATGAAAAATAGACTCCTCGCTTTTGGCTGTCAGTCTGTTTTTTCCATACACGTAGCACCACGGAGATTAACTCTTATATTTGCCTGGCTATGTACCCTACACCAACCTTTCGCTTTTTTGCAGATGTACCATATTGTACTTCTACAATGTAATGGTTCCCATTTGCCTCTGGAGGAGTGACGGCCATGGAGTGCAGCACAGTGCCGGTACGAGTACTTTTTATTTGGCTCGCCTTTTTTCCAGTTTTTGAATGCCATCTGCAGGAATGTTTGAAATTGACAGGTTATTGTCACGAGGTGTTGAGTAGTGCCACAAAGCAAAAACAGAACATACCAAAAACATTTTGTTAAAATTAATGTGACGATGGCATTTAGTGGACGGTTCTTATGACACTATGTTGTATTTGCTGGGATATACTCACCTTCCACGTTGAATACAATTTACAGAAAAACTGGTTTTATGTTAAAGAACACAGTCTGGTACCTTTTGCCAATTTAACAGCTTCACACCTATTGTGCTACATCCTTTCAGCATCCTAAAAGTATCCATGTTAACAATCTCCTGCCGTGAACTACATGTAATGGCCATGTGTCATTTATGCACTCTTGTGGCAGATACACCTAAAAGAAGGGCATATAGTTTCATATGTTTGCCAGATCTAGTTGGCCTTTAGTTTTGATGCTTACCTGGCTTTGCGTTTTGTCCGGTGCACGCCAACATGACGGCTGTGAAGTAGCAACTTCCCATATCCAGTAACCCTCGTCCAGGCGATCTGTGCCGGCAAGCCAGTAATCGGAATTGACCACTTTATCTGTCAGTCATAAGTAATGAATCAGCAGTAGTGGTGACAATATATCTTAATGCAGAAAATGCATTATTAATGCGGCAGTCAGTGTTAACGACAGAATCCCTTCACTCAGACAACACCAGGAACCAGAGACAAGGCAGAAAAGAGGTTTTCCTGATGAAGTGGGAACCAAAATGCAAGGTATAAATGGAAACGGGAGTGTAAATAGTTGGTTGTGGCCCTTTATAGATTGATGAATTTAGCAGGAGTTTTGGTCATGGTCATTACATCTCAACTTGTGGACATATACTCAATACCTTTACAGAAACATTATACAGACAAAGGTCTGTGATGTGTGGAGCCACAGTGACTCCACTGACGGTATTAATTGGAACTAACATCAGAAGTGTGAAAAACACACTACATTCATTATTGTAATAACAAATCAGGATAGAATTACAAACTTGACGTCAAAGATGCGTTAGAAATAGACATATAAGAAAGATTTTGGATGATCTTGTATTTTTCTAGCTCCTTAAGCACATAGTAATTGACACCAAATTCAACTGAGGAATAATGAGACCGACACTATGAAATATACCGCAAATGTGAATCATATATATATATATATATATATATATATATATATATATATATATATATATATACATATATATATATTTATATATATATATATATTTATATATATATATATATATATATATATATATATATATATATATATATATATATATTTATATATATATATAATATGGTAATAATGTGCTAATAATTGGAACGAACATCGCCGATATCCAAAACGCATTGAAGTCATTATTTTTTATAATAATTTGAGATGGATCTACAGAATTTTCACCAGAGATGCGCCAGGCTTATGGTCAATTATTGTATTATGTTGTGTGACCTTGACCAACTTTCCCCAGGTCATGGAAGAATGCATTTTAGGAAATTAATTTTTGAAAAGGTTATCCAATTGTATGTCAGCAGAGCTTAAGGTCCATATGCCTCTTGGTTTAAAGATATATGTTGTGGGTAAAATGACCATTTAACATTTATATTTTTGTACGACTGCTGAGCATAACTGAAATAATGGTAGTTTCCTCTAAATAATATTTAAAGGTGTGTGGGTGTGTGGTTCACACAGGGAAGATATTTTCCATGTATATTTCTCATGTTCTACTAATGCAGATATTCGGTCTGATCTATTTTATAAAATTGAAACACAGTTATTGGCGAATGGTCTTAGTTTCTTATGGGAAGAGTTTATGGCCTATTCATTAATTAACAAAATGAATTTTTTAATTGGTGATGTTGCGAAGTCACACAGCAAATGTGCATTTCAGATATTTGACGACTGTAGCAGACAATATCTCAATTTAACCCTCAGTCGCCGTAGATCAACCTTACAAGTGGAAGGCCATGTGGGACCCACATCGTAAAAGCTCCAGTTTTCTATTTCATATGCCTGGTGGTTCTTTAGTATGTTCATAAGTCTTTATACATTTTTTTAGATTGTATGGCTGTACAGATGTTATGGATGCGCCACTGTTGATACACCGACAGTGGGGCCCCCGATGTAAATGGGGTATATCTTGCACGATTAAATAATAATAATAATATTAATAATAATAATAATAATAATAATAATAATAATAATAGTAATAATAATAATAATAATAATATTAATAGTAATAATAATAATAATAATAATAATAATAATAATAATAATAATAATAATAATAATAATAATAATAATGGTTAACAAATTCCGCAACGGTTAGCATTTGCGGCACATAATTAGCGCGAGTTATAACAATGTTAAGGTGGCGCGGACAAAGTGAAGCACTACAACTAGCGCTGTTTCAGTCTGTTCTCGCGCTTTGTCTTTTTTTTTTAACCAATAACACCATATATTTTCTTGTTGGTATGGGTGTGTAGATTAAACATACATTCCCCAAAATTGATAAAACTATATTTTTTGTGGCAAAATGGGCTTGGGCTTAAGGGGCGAATTTGTGCATTTTCCTCAGATTGTGTGTTTAATATTTGGCCTTTTATCAGACGTGACCATTTCCGTATACGATTGCGCAAGTTTCTCGAAATAGATAGACAACCGATACCGCTAAGATGGAAACGTGGGCGATAGAATGGTGCCCGCAGCCGCTCAACTGTATTCGCAGGTAAAGGTAAAGGGGACAGGAGGAAACGTGCGATGTTTACAGTCTATGAAGATGTACATGTACAGGTGCCTGTCAGTTTCCCAATAAAATCAAGTGAGGTGTCGAACGTTGTTAATGCAGTTGATGCATTTCCAAGATTGTGGGTATTAAATAGTACCGCAATTACTTTTCACGAAACCAAAAGGAAGAGACTTATATTCAAAATATGGGGGAGTCGCAACTTCTTTTGTTCATTCTTTTGCAACCAGATTTAAACGTTTACGTGTTTTTTCAATTAAATCTCTGCTATTTATTTACATTTTGAATGGAATCCTAAGGGAATTCTAGATGAAGGAGGTAAAGAAATAAACAAAAGAAAGGAAAACGTAGCTTTTAAGTCACACACACACACACACACACACACACACACACACACACACACACACACACACACACACACAATATATATGTATGTATGTGTGTGTGACTTAAAAGGACATATATATATATATATATATATATATATATATATATATATATATATATATATATATATATATATATATATATATATATATATATATATGTGTGTGTGTGTGTGTGTGTGTGTGTATTAGACCTCCATACTTAAAATCTAGGTTTAAATCATGTAAATATCCGTACGCACCCCTTAGAAAGTTGTTCTCATCCATATCTCTGACCGCGACATAATCAGCTCCGTAGGCCTGACAAGTGCGCTTTCCTGCCAGCCAGGTGGCATATTGGGTTGAGAAGTAGTAGCAAAAGCCATTATACTCGTTCCAGCTGGTGGGACATTCACTTACTGAAAGCGAAAAAGCAGACATCCCAGACCCACACTATGCAAACTGTTCAGGAATAAGGGTACCGAAAGTACTGAACTTTACTTACGTCCTTGCTAGAACCTTTTTTCACATGTATTTTACACTTCAGTATGCTGGTCACATCCTCTTTTTTTTTTCCTCATATGTACAGGCAGAATATATATTTCAGTCTTCAGAAGTTGCCTCTCCGTGGCCCAGTCAGGTTATAACAAGGTATTTAAAGTCTGTATTATATAAGCAATATAAAAATATCAAAGGTCCAAATGACCTTGAACTTTGACCTCTACAGGTCACATGGGAAATAAAAAATGTGCAGTGTTGCAATACCCGTAAGTAGAGTACAACATGATTAAAATTGACCAAGTTATGGCTAGGTGAAACTTCCAAAGGTCCAAATGACATTGACCATTGACCTTGATAGGTTACATGTTTACCGCCTACATAAAAATCCGCCTGCACTTTTGGACCTTTATCGACTATCAGGGCAGCCTTCTCCCCTTAGCTCCATCTTTCACTCAGCAGGGGCGCTTGCTGGTCCTACTGGTCCTGCCACTTAATTCATAGCCTGGGGGCAACTTCAGTGTCTGAGACAAAATCCCTATTCTGGTGCACACCGCCAACAACTGGTAATTTCAAGCCGATGTATATACATTTTTAGGTAATGCTGACACTGGAAAAGTCCTATAATATATTTCACATTACATTCAGTCATCGAATTAACCTTTCGCTTACACTGATCACACATATATTTTGGATAGTACCTTTTCAGAATATCGAATCGGGACTAATCCACAATGGCTGCTATTTTGAAAATTATGGAATCCGCACCCGATGGTTTGTACATGAGGATAGAAGTATTCGGACGATGGGGGGGGGGGGGGGGGCTACAACGAACCGAAAAGTATAATAATAATAATTTATTAGGAAAACTTCCCCTTTACACTGGGGGCACAAACGAAACCGGGGAAATTCCATGATGCGTCCAAGTTATACACAAATAATCAGGCATCCTTATTATCAATCAAATAATCTTCGTATGTTGAAATAAGTATAGTAACTATAAAAGTACAAGTAATAATTTAAGTCCTGCGCACCATAACTAGAGATAAACCACTCATTGGGACAAAACTCTAGAAAGCGTAAGGACATGTACATTATACATGTTTCATATACAATGCAGAACATATAGCCTCCAGCGTCATTATTAAGAAAAAGAAATCAGGTATATATACATTGGAGCAGGTCTATTTACAAGAGGTACATGTAGAACAATGATACAATCTGTCATTCCGAGAAGTCATTAAGTGACTGTTTCCTGTAATGCCAAGCCTCAACCAAAAATGTTTTATATGTTTGGTCAAATAATTCACCAATGTCCTGTCCAAGATCATATGCGTGCTCGCCAAGGAACCAGCATACTTTATTTTTCAGCGAGGAGGCGGAAAAACGCTGCCATGCATGTTTACAATTCTCATTCAGAGAGTTGACTTCCAAATTTCTATATGCCTGTAACCTGATATCCTTTAGTGCTGGGCAAACAAATAGGAAATATAATAAATCTTCTCTACTATCTTTACATAAATGGCATCTTCCATCTGATAAACCCCATCTTTCCAGATGTTCCCCGACACCCAGACACCCAGTGCGGGCCAAAAATTTTTTACCTTGCACAGGCAAAGTTATTTACATTAAAAAGATAACTTTCACCGAAAGAGGACTGTTTAATCATTTGATACCATCTTAAAGACTCTTTCAAATCTATTTCCTGAAAAAAGTCCGATTTATATGCTTCTGGCGACAATTTTGAAAAGCATTCTAGCCATTCTGGATTCCTTGATTCCAGAGCATGGTCTATGGCTACGTTATTAAAGACCTTCTTAATTTCGTCAACATATGGCCAAATCTTAGCAGGTTTGTCATCATTTCTTTGCCAAAGAGTGTCAAAAATTTGCTTACATAGCCTTGTGTCTGGCATCTCAAATTTCATCCTGTGAAAGCATTTTATCCTAATGCAATCCATGATCAGTTTTAGGGGGAGCCATCCTAGTTCACCAAGGGTAGCCACTGCTGCAGGTGAAGAGTTGACCTGAAGTATTGCTTTGGCTATGGTGTATTGAATGGACTTCAGAGAAGCCTCAGACTCTTTAGTATTGCATAACCACACTGCACCGCCATGAGTAAGTGATGGAAGAATAATACTTTTCCACATGCTATTTCCGAAGCTAATACTGTTAACATTATCATGAGAAGACAGTATACTGCATAAGTAGCCTCGTAAACGAGAACCTTTTGTTGCTACTATATCTTTTACCTGTGCCGCGCCTGTTAGAGAATTTGAGATCAAAATGCCGAAATATTTATACGATTTGCATTCAGATATTTATACATCTCCAAGTTTCCATTTTTTTGAAAAATCTACACGCTTACCCACTACCATGACTTTAGATTTGTTGGCATTAAACGTCATTCCCCATCTTTCTACAAAGCCATGTGCAATATTTAGCATACAAATTAATTGGTCTTCACTGTCTGCAGTTATCACAATATCGTCGGCATATAAAAGTCACGGGATATGTCCATCTCCATAGGGCACCCCACGATTTTTGCTAATATTTCAGAGCATCAATAATGATATGATATATCCTGTGGCGGCGATTCACTTTGATATCCACTCCAAAAAAGTTGAAGTGAAATTCTGTCTTTGAGGTGACTTCACTGCAAAATAACAGCCCACAATGGCCACTTTCTCGATAATATGTTTCAGCCTGGGTCGAGTAATTTTTATTAGGGAAGGGCAGCTTGAAACTTTTTTTTAATTGTTTACTGTCTCAAATAATATTTAGGCACAGGACTTCGGCATTTCGGGTTATCGGAACCACACACATATTTTTGTTGGGCCTTAGGTAGGCCTAACTTAGACATTTATTGAAACATGATCAAATTGGATGTTCGTCTCCTTTGACACATTGCCTCCTTCGACATCAATTAAATTTGTTACCTGGGTACAGCCGAAAGCACTTGTAATTACAAAAATATGCAGTGTTTCAATACCTACAAGTTGAGTCCAACACGATTAATATTGGATGAAAATTGACCAAGTTGTATACTGATGAAACTTTCGAAGATCCAAATGTCCTTGACCTTTGAACTTTAGAGGTCATATATAAATAACAAAAACATACATTGTTACAATATCTACAATTTAAGCTCAATATGAACCGAATGAGATGAAAATTGATCAAGATATTGCTAAATGAAAATGTTAAAGGTCTAATTGACCTTCACCTTTGACCTTTAGAGGTGACATGTAAATTGTAAAAATATGCAGTGTCGCAATATCTACAATTCGGGTGCAACATGGTTAAACTTGGATGAAAATTGACAGAGTTAGGGCTGGATGAAAATTTCAAAGGTCCAAATGACCTTGATCTTTTACCTTCAGAGGTTACATGCAAATATATCAATAGGCAGTGTTGTAATACCTACAATTTAGGTCCAACATGGTCAAAATTCGATAAAAATTGACAGAGTTCTGGCTGGATGAACATTTTAGAGGTCACATGTAACCGCAGAAATGTGCAGTGTTATCACAATATCGTCGGCATATAAAAGGCACGGGATATGTCCATCTCCATAGGGCCGCCCCAGCAATATAATATATATATATATATTATATTGCTCAAGACGTGCAGATTATATTTACATAAAAATTAATGTGTTTTTATGGCACAAATGGAGTTTTTCAGAAGGGTCTAATTTGGCAATTTATCACAGCTCACTGGAAAAATATGAAACCTAAATGCCTGAAAGTTTGCAAAACGAAACTTCCAAATCTTGCCCAGGGAAGGGTTGTTCATTTTTGAATAAGTGCAGTAGTAAAATTTGAACTGAACATTTCAAGTGGTTATCACAATGATTAACAATTCCTAAAGTCGAGGGGCCCAAATAAACACATAAAGAAACAAAATATTAAAATATCCAGAATATCTTCCCTGCGTTTAACTCTTAGCTCCACTAAACATTTTATTTCATGAAAATCAAACCATTTGTTATTGAGAAATCTTACATCAAAACTAGTCGATTCATAGCAAAAACTGATCCTAAGAAAACTGCAGTTTTGCAAAACTACTTGCATCTAATGACATAAATCTTTGTTCATCAAATTGTTGTCACTACAGGGCTTTGAGCTTTATTGTGACAGAAGTATACACATACAGTTATCCCTTTGATGTGTTTTCCTCAGATTCAAGAGTATGCAATCTTATCAAATTGATTTTCTTTGAAGTGAATCCTCGCTGATGTGAGCCACTCTGTGGTGTCCATGTGTGGTTTTGCAGTGGTCCACATGAAAGAGGTCGAGTGAGAAATCTGGAGTATTGCAAAGAAAAATAATCCTGAGCTCAATCTAACCAACACAATAGCAGTGACTAAATGGAAAATTCTGTCCATTGTTCTGACTCCACAGCCCACGTGGGTCACAGTGGGCCTGTTCTGTCTGCCAGGCCCCTAGCCCATCGTCTCCTCAGCCAATGAGCAGCTTGATCAAATTTCTTTGGGACCAAACATAGCCTGTCTTTGACTGACAGCACATTGTACTCATTGAAATGCTTTTGTAAATACAGGGTTATGTGGATCCTTGACGAACAGGTTATAATTTTAGGTTGTGAATTTTCACCCTTAAATAATGCTTTTTATTCAGTTTGCTTTCCCATTCAGCATGTAAATGACCACTATAGCTTTCCAAACCAGACAAAATTTTATTTTGGTGAATATAATGATTTTATGAAAACATTTGCTGATGCTACCTTAAGGGAAACACTACACTTAATTCATTCTGGGCTCTAGATGCAAACGAAACCATGGTGTCTTTGTACAGTAGGAACAGTAATTTCTTTTAATCAAGAGGCCACAAACCGCTCCTCTGCTGGAGCTGGAAATCTATTCGGCGTATTCATCAGCTTTAACCTTTCGAAGTTCTGAGTCAGCCAGCCCATCAAATCGGTTACTCTCGAGTTTTCGTTCCTCTTGGAAAAAATAGAGACATCCTTGTACTTGAATGAAAGACCCTTATATGAAAAATATGAATCTAGAATCTCGAGTACGATTTAGTGAACGTTACCTTTCTTGCGACTTGCCTTGAAGTTTTTTACTATCCAAAGCGGGTGGATCGCCATTTTCTGCTGCACTAGTCCAGTATATGGAATAAAAGCGTGTCGGAGAGTTATTTGGGCTGTGTTAACAGCCCATGCTCAGCATGGAAATGTTTACCATGTAAAGAAAAAGTCACAAGCTGAGCTGAGCTCCAAAGCTGAATTAAGCTGAACTGATCTTTGAGATGATACTGTATGGACGTCACCACGTGGAATCCTTTTTATTCCCCCCCCCCCCTCGCAGATCGTGTTCTTTTTTGAGGAGCATCTGGACATTCATTCACGCGATCAATAAACGCATATATGCATGATACGTATCATGATATATATACATACATACATACATACATACATACATACATACATACATACATATACACATACATACATACACACACATACATACATGCATGCATACATACATACATACATACATACATACATACATACACACACAGACATACATTCAACATTTGAATGTTTGTTGTCCTGAATTTGGGTGATCTGCTTTGAAAATGATTGCCTGTGAACGATTCTATTTTCAGTTGGTCTAATATTGTGTTTAATTTTAGCCAAGCGGTTCTTTTAGTTCCTGTTGTGGTCATGATATGAGAAACAGATAATTTAGTGACGATGCTCTAGACAAAGCACGGAGAACAAATTGCATTGCTTATTGATAGACAAAAGATAATTTCTTTCATGTGAATATGTGTCTCATATGAAAGCAGCTGCGAAAAAGACATTTGTGGGTATAATTGCGATGGTGAAATTCGAGAAAATAAATGTCAACGAAAAGAGATGTAATAAGAGTAACAATTAATAACGACCCCACTTGGTTGGCCACTTGATACAGGTATTCCATTAATACTTAATATCCACATACTTATCAGACAAAGGACGTTCAGAACAAATTACTTTTGAGTTACTGTACCAGTTGTCAAAGTGATTCAAAGGACTGGCGCAAACATACGCAAACAGTCTTTCTGATTGTGACTGACCAAAACAGACCCAGCCAATCCTCCTGATTGACTCTGACGGAAACAGATGCAAACAATCTTCCTATTAACACCGACGAAAAAAGGCTCAATCCTCTAGATTGACACTGACGCAAACAATCCTTCTGATTGATACTGACGCAAACAGGTGCACGCAATCTTCCTGATCGACACCGACCAAAACAGACGCAACCAATCCGCCCGATTGAGTCGGAAGGAAACAGATGCAAACAATCTTTCTTATTAATACTGACGAAAAAAACACTGAATCGTCTTGATTGACATTTACGAAAAACAGACACCGACAATTTTCCTGATTGACATTGACGCAAAAGATCCTCCTAATTAATCCTGACGCATACAAATAGGAGCAAACAGTCTTCCTGATTGACACTGACGAAAACAAATGCAAACAATTTTTCTGATTGACACTGACGCATACAATGCTACTCATTGACGTTGATGTAAAAAACGCAAACAATGCTCTATTTACAGTGTCGCAAACAGACACAAACAGTTCTCCTGATTGACACTGAGCACAGCGAAACTCTTTCAGTGCCAATCAAAACGAACGCTGTACTTATTTCACCTATTCTGACAAAGATTCCGATTCATCGTAAAAAAGAATGATGGCTCAGATCAACTGCTATCGTCGGCTACCAATGCACGTTGAGGAAAACTGTTGACCCGTGCAGCCTCTACCCGCGTACTGAAAGGGTCAACTTTGATAAATGAGAACAGGATAATGTCTATTCGCTTAGAAAATGCCTGGAATCCAAATGCTATTCCAGGGTCTGTTGTTCAAATTTTTGACAAAGAAGATCTTGAAAAGTACATGGACTAACAAGAGACAAAATATCGAACGTTACACTTACTTCCTATCTAATTTTTCTCCCTGCATACCTCATTAGTCTCTATATCAGATTACACGTTGTTCTATTCATATACATCATAGACAACACATTCGACTATTTATATAGATTTCTACTTAATTTGCAATTCCCGAAAAGTACCTGTATTATGAAAGTATCCAAAATGCAGCAAATTATTTTGTTGTATACATCGTTGTCAATGCTCATAATCTTGCTGTAATCTGTCAATTAATGATTCTCCGACCTCCACCTTCTCGATCTGAAGTATCTTTAAGTATTATGGACTCTGCATACCATGGACAATACAATTTGGACATTGTCCCCCGTATAATGTATGTTATGTTTTAGGTTTCCGTACCACACGAGCCCGTTCGACGTAATACGCTTCCTTTACTTATTTATTCTTCTATGTACAGGTTTTATGTTTTATGGATCACTGTTTTCTGGCACTTACGTTGTATACTGTTCAAGAGCCCCTCCCGCCAGAGTCGACCTATTCACAAACAATCTGCACCTTTCAAACATCACTGAAATTAGCTATGTCGCTAACGTTGTTTTGGTGCTAGGGAGTAACAATCTGCACCGCACCTTCTGGGTCCCGTATTTGCGAAGTTTTAACAATGCAGTACAAACTGTGGAAAAAACTGTCAGACACTGCATACACGCTTCATTGGTATGCCTTAAATTCAACTATATATGTTCTACTTGCAGTACACTCCCAGTTTATCATGCATTTGTAAATTTTGAATGATGCACATGATTTGAACTCTGTAAACCTTATCATTACTCTAGTCGCCACGCTCATGTCAGAACTAACTGTGGTCCGATATTTGGTTGCATATTCATTTTTCATTTGTTACTTATTATATTCCTCACAGCGGTACTTCAGACACATTATCAAATTCAAATAATTGCGGAACTTGAATGGATTTTATCACACAGTGTTCAACTTGTATTATGTATCCTCCTGCCAACATAATGAGTATATGCATCCAACAATATAGGTCCGTTATTTGGCTCTTCAACAACCGGAATGGTCTTTCTAAATGCATATTGTCTGATTCAACCGTGCAAATGCATGACCAAGATGTATCGTCCTTGGCAATAATATCCCTCATTCTCCTAATATTAATGCGATACACTTATTTGAACTTGAGACATGTCGTAACTATCCTAGGCTACATACTAAGTTTTGACGTGCATCCTAACCCCGGTCCGGAAACAAAATATTTTTTCCATATGCCATGCTAACGTTCGCAGCATAAAAACTGATGGGAAACTAGATGAACAATATTTACTCGCAGCCTCAAATGACTTTGATATTATCACTTTGTCCGAGACTTAGGTTAGATGTAAATTTTCCTGATGAGCTTCTGTCAATTCAGGGTTATCAGCCACCAATGCGTAAAGATCGTGAGCGCGGCTCTGGAGGAGGCGTAGCAGTCTATGTAAGAGATAACATAGCTTGTTATAGGCAAACTGATCTCGAGTCGGCAAATACTGAAAGCATTTGGGTTGAGATCTCAACAACTTCTGGGAAAGTCCTGTTAGGAGTGTGTTATTATTATAAACATATTTATTTTCTTTGGATTGCCTAATAGTACACAAAGACTAATCTGGAGGCTCTCCAGTACATAAAAGGACGCACAGGAATATATACAATACAAGCTGGACGAGAACAGAAGACTAAATTCAAGGCTTGTACTCGAATAGTGCAATTGATGCCAAATAATGAAAACTTAAAATTAGATCATTTACCAAATTAGTAAATAAAACGTCCAGATACTGATAAGAATGTCTGAACAGCCTCAAAGATAAATACATTATCAGTGTCTGGCAAGTGCTCACTGCCTTTCAAGAGAATACTTAATAAAATGTCACTAGGGCACTGAACTATTAGAGTCGGATTTACACCTGGAGCGAGTAAGTGACACACAGTGTTCAGTAGACAGACCCTTTCCACACTGAACTTGGGGCAGAACAAAAGGTAATGTTTCGTATCTTCAGTGGTATGAGAGCATGCACACGTTGAGGCTGGAAGGATATTGACATGATGTAGATGGACATTTAAAACAGAGAAGTTAAGACGTAGCTGCGTGTGGAATATGTTTAGGGAACGACTTCCATGTTTAAAGTATGTGGGCTTTTTGTCAACACTTAAGAGTAATAGATTTAATTTAGATTTAAACTGCGGCAGGGAATTGGTGAGACGAGCATCAACCGGGAGGTTATTCCATAATTTGATAGCAGACGGGAGAAATGAATCGCCGAAGCGATTGGTGGTGAACCTAATTTGGCGTAATTCAGTGCGATTTCTCAAAAGGCGCCCAGTAGTGAATGCAACGTCACGAGGAACGAGATCATGTAGGTATTGTGGAGTCAACCTATTACACATTTTAAAGAAAAGAATGAGTTTAGAGTATTTCCTCCGATTTGCCAGAGTTTGCCATTCAAGCTCTTCGAGAAGTAAGACACGTGGAGTGTACCTAGTTGCGCCAAGGCAGATCCTGGCTGCCTCATACTGCACAGCTTCTATAGATTGTGACAGGTTTTTCGGTGCAATTGTCAAACAGGACACACCCATATTCGAGGATAGGACGGATCATTGTACTATACAACCGTATGAGAGTCTGGCGGGAGAGTTTATATTTGAGTCCGCATAAAAGAGCAAGCCGTTGGCTGGCTTTGTTAACAATACGTGTTATATGCTGGTGCCATGAAAAATTTCTTGAGAGTGTTACTCCAAGGTGAGTATGTACAGTGGCCTCAGGTATTGGTGTGTTTCCAAGAAGTAGGGGAGGATGATCAGGCTTATGTCGTTTAGCTGAGAAGGTCATTGAGATGGATTTCATGGCATTAAATGTCATACGCCAGAGCTTGCCCCAACGATGAATTTGTGTAAGATCATGATTAAGGCTTTCAGCAGTGGCCATTGGTTCGTGGACAATTTCAAGAATACTGGTATTATCCGCGAATAAACGGATGTCACGGTTGATGTTGACAGTCATGTCGTTAATGTAAACGAGGAAAAGTAGGGGACCAAGGATGGAACCTTGGGGCACTCCAGCCTCTATAGGGAGCCAAGATGAGGTCTGTCCTCCAATAGTAACACGTTGAAGTCGGTTTGAGAGATAGCTTTCTATAAATAGGAACACAGGATCTTCAAACCCCAATTGTTTTAGTTTAAAAAGTAGACCAGCGTGCCAAACTCTGTCAAAGGCCTTGGATATGTCCAGGAAAACCATACGGGCCTCATGGGCAACTAGCTGCTGACGGAGATCAATTTTTGGACTCCCTGGCTCACTCAATCGCCTCCGCTATCGACATGAACCCTAAAATGCTTATTGTTACTGGCGATTTCAACGATCGCTGTGAACTGTGGGATTCGGAACACTCCGATAGTGAACTAGGCCAGCGCTTATATGATCTTGCAGCACATTATAACCTGCTACAACTTATTAACAGTCCTACCCGTTAAACTGAGTACTCCCAGAGCCTTCTTGATCTCATGTTCACTGATTCTCCTGGTTTTATTTTCAATTCTGGCGTTCTACCACCTGTCTCAACTTCTGATCATTCTGTGATCCTTTGCTCTTTCTCTCTATCAAATTCATCTGACCGTCTTTACATAGTACAATTTGGGACTACAAACGCGCAGACTTCAATGAATTGAACAAAACTTTGCATGAAGCCCCGTGGGGTACAGGACTTTCCGTATTCGACTCAGTTGATGATTTAGCTTCCTTTTGGTCCAACCTTTTCCTCGACACTTGCAAACAATTTATTCCCTGTAATAATGTATTGGTCAGACCGAAAGACAAGCCATGGATTACTTGTGCTATTAAAAGGTTTATGAGAAAACGTAATCGAGCTTGGCAAAGATATAAACGCCTCACTCTTCAAGCCCGTCCCTATACTCTTTCCGTACATAATAGAATAGAACGTTCATTCCAGCTTTATAAAAAAATGCGCAATCTTACTGTAAATTTAATCAAAAAGTCCATGCGTCACTATTTTGATAAACTTAGATCAGATCTCGATTCGAAAGATATAAATCCGAAAAAATGGTGGAGTCTTAGCAAATCAATTCTTGGATCTAAACTTCACCTGACCATACCACCTCTAATCAACGATGGTACTGTGATCTCTAGCAATATAGAGAAATGTGAGATTTTTAACAGTTACTTTGCCAAACAGTGTAAACTTGCTCCCCAAGATGATCCTGTCCCCTTACCTGTTCTTACGCTCAGTACTGAAGCTCGCCTCAATACTGTACAGATCGATGCTAACAATGTTGAGAAAGTCCTACGCTCACTAAAAATCAGCTCGGCCTCTGGGCCAGATGGCATAGGAAATATTCTTTTAAAAAATACGGCCTCTAGCATCTTCCATCCTCTCTCGCTCCTGTTCAATGCTTGCTTACAACATTCATAGTTTCCGGCCTCTTGGAAATTATCGAATGTATGTCCCGTTTTCAAAAAGAATAATAAACAAGCCAAAGAAAATAACCGTCCCATATCTCTTCTCTGTGATGTGTCCAAAGTTTTTGAACGTCTTATCTTTAATGAATTTTATGAAAATCTAACCGGAAATGACCTGCTAACCCCCCAAAACTCTGAGTTCAAGAAAAATGATTCAACAGTAAATCCATTAGTGTCCATCCAGGGACGTGTTATCTATAACACGTCCCTGGTCCATCTTACATGACATTTACAATGGTCTCGAAGTCAGAAATGATGCACGGATGGTTTTTCTTGACATTTCAAAAGCGTTCGATAAAGTATGGCACGATGATCTCCTCTTTAAGATGAGGCAACTAGGTTTCTCTGACCATTTAGTCAATTTCATCAAAAGTTATTTATCAAATCGTCTTCAGCAGGTCACCATCTGTGGCCAAACCTCATCATGGCTTCCAGTTGAGGCTAGTGTTCCTCAAGGGTCCATTCTGCTCTTTTTAATATATATTAATGACATCACTGACAATATAGTATGTGACATTAAATTATTTGCGGATGACACTAGCATTCTCGAAATAGTTAATAACCCAATTACATCTGCTGAAAGAATGAATATTGATCTTGGTGAAGTACATTCATGGGGCAAATTATGGCGTGTCTCCTTTAATGCTTTGAAATCTGTCTCACTTCTCTTTACCTGAAAGAAAAAGAAACGAGCCCACCCCCACATTGTATCTAGGAGATACACCCATCCCTGAAGCTCAACAACATACTCACTTAGGTATTACCCTGTCTAGTAATTTATGATGGTATGCACATATTACCCGCATTATCAGTAAATGTAATCAGCGCCTCGCCCTTCTCCGTCGCCTCAAATACAAACTATCCCGCAAAACCCTAATCAAACTTTACACAACCATGGTGAGACCAGGGACGTGTTATAGATCTATAACACGTCCCTGGTGAGACTGATACTTGAGTATGGAAGTGTCCTATTTGCTAATTGCACTACTGGTCTGTCTGATTCCATTGAAACTATCCAATATGAAGCTGCTAGAATTTGCACGGGCACACTTCGCCATACCCCCCGTCATCTTCTCCTTAGTGAGCTTGGCTGGCAAACTCTATCCGATCGCCGCAAATATAAAAAATTAGTGCTATTCTACAAAATGTTTCACTCCATAATCCCTCAATATCTTTGTGACTTAATCCTAATGATATTATACGTAACACTAACTTGAATCTTAGAAACAGCTGCCAAATTAGAGAAGTACAACTAGGTACCAAGCGCTATCATGAGTCTTTTCTTCCCTCATGTTATAAACTTTGGAACGACCTCCCACTTGACATCAGACAGTCAGCCTCTCTCTATATATTTAAATCCTCTTTGAAAAACACTTTATTGTCTGTTGATTTTCAGCCTGATTACTTATCGTATGGGAAACGTTTTCCGCAAATTTGTCAAACGCAACTGCGGCTTGGCCACTCCAGACTAAATGCACATCTCTTTAGGTTCAATATTGTCCCATCTCCCGGTTGTACTTGTAATGCCCCTCGGGAAGATACTTTGCATTATTTCCTCACTTGCCCCCACTATACAGAATACAGACTGAAATTGTTGAACACTGTGTGTCATCTTTTGGACCCGGGAGTTAACCCCGCCCTTATCACACATCTTGCCAGTGATATACTAATGTCATACTTTCTGAAAGGAAACCCGGATTTACCTACTGAAATAAATGAATCTATATTTGAAGCTGTCCATTTATACATAATTCAGACTCGTAGATTTCACTTTTAATTCCTATTCCATTTGCTCCCGGGACCTACCACAACCTATACCGTATCACCATGTATGATTTATTCCCGCTCTATTATTATTATTATTATTATTATTATTATTATTATTATTATTATTATTATTATTATTATTATTATTATTATTATTATTATTATTATTATTATTATTATTATTATTATTATTAATATCATTATAGGCCATCATTTGCAGTGAAATGTATCACATTTTATCCTCGTGTTGTACTGTTTATTGTGTGTCTTGTATATACTTTGTGTGTCTTTTCCTTTGTCCTGGAGATCCTCTTGATTAGTCAGTTTTATTGTACTATTAGGTCATCCAGTTTAAATAAATAAGTTTGAACTAACTAAACTAAACTAAAACGTACATGTAGTCGAATCCATGATGAAGATGTTATGGGGTCAATGGGGGGTGTACCATAGGGACCTATATGCGTACATGCTGACCAAATTGTAAACAAATAGAAAATTACCTTGGCGGATACAGTGTCCACTTCTGACGTTCTCTTGTCCCAAAGAGGCAGCAGTAAGCAAGGCAAAGGAGGCAATTAACATCATCATGGGATGATAACAACGTGCAAAGGCTTACTTCGATGAGAGGTGTCGTCAGCAGGATGGTTCAGATAAATAAGTGCCTTTTTGTGTCATCAGTCATACTTGGCCAGTCCATTATGTATTCGGTGTTGGCATTTTCTTTTTGTACTTTCTCCGCAAGCAGCTCATACATTGTGAAAAAGTTACATTTATCAAAACTTTGACCAGGTTACGGAAATGCGTGGCGCCCGAACAACTCGCCTGTGACGTACACGGATGTGTACTCCAGGATTTACTGATAGGGAAGTATAAAGACATTGTATATTCCACTGTGGACCTGCCCTTTTATCTTTCATCGGAGAAGGACAAGTGCAAACTTATTAAATTGCTGTACATAAAATCAATCGGAAATGTTGCGTTTTTGGTGTATCCCTCAGCGAAAACAGCAATAGGATTAAATGAATAAATTATCGTTCGGAGGTCAACATTATGTATTAGGTATGCCACAGATCAAACATAATACAGAGTAACTGTGAGCAAAATATGATTATAAGTACCCGAAATAACGTGCACAACAATACTTGATCCATCTTATACACATTCCACTGCTCCCCTCCCCCGTTATGAGATTCTTAAGATGTGACCTCTGTTGTGAACCCCCCCCCCCAAAAAAAAACCATGCGCATCTTCTATGTACCATTTTCTGCGTATTCATATCAAATACAGTGGGATCTCCATGACAAGAGCACCCGAGAAACTGAAAAATGTGGTCTTAAAAGTGGAGTGGTCTTAATGGGGATATAATTTAATCAACGATAAACAAAAAAACGGGTCTGTAAATTGGCGATCTTAATTTGAGATTCTGCTGTATATTCTCGATCTTTGACAACTTTTGCGGTCACACAAATAGCGCTCACACATGCTGTTTACGTCATTATTCCAGCTCCTCTATTGTGATGGCTGTACCAGTATTTACAATTAAATGACTAGATTAAAGTGTTACATGACCCTCTTTCAGAAATGTCCATATACTCTCCATATTTTGCCTACAGAACTACTGATATATTAAGTTTTAATCAATCAGAACTCAACAATAACGAGGCTTGAATGTGGTATAAATGGACCTCTGTTGTAGGGGCTAGTGATTACCTGGATGGACGCATAAAGATGGTGGTAATGCGTGGCGCGTCATCAAAGCCGGGGAACGTCAACACAGGAGTGCATCAAGGATCTGTTCTGGGTCCATTACTGTTTCTGACATACATGAACGACAATGTAAATATTGTATAATCGTCTATGCGGCTTTAGATTTGCTGATTTTACTGCGCTTTTTATCGGTTGCAACGGTGACTTTTATCCTTTAATTCCAGGAAACAACCAACATAGTTATTTAGAAAAAGTATATTCTGTTAACAGTAACCTGACATACTACTCACGAGCGAAAACTTGGAGACCGAATCTGATCAGCATTCTATGCAGCAGACGGGGCACCAAACAAAAGTCAATGATAAGCTATCAAACAAAATATCTATATCATCAGTGAGAACTCAATGTTATTCACCCTCGTCAAGGCTTCATGTCTAATATGTCGTTATTAAGGGAGCAATGCAGCATGAAATTAATTTCAGTTTCGGACCAGGAACCACAGGCACATTCAAGGGATTTACCTACGTTTCTGGGAAAAAAAATTACGCATTCAGTGAGCTAAAGCCGATTCGCAAACGATTTTGTAGTATAACAATTGTTGGGGATCTATGCCTTAAATGTAATAATCTAGAAGGCACAATAGTTTTGTAGACTTTTTAGAACTGTTTAACTGATGGGGCATTACGTACTGTTAATGATAATGTGCTCCAAAGCTTAAATGTAGACGGAATAAACGAGCAAGCAAAGATCAATGTGCAACAAGTCGCAGTACTACAATCATTTATATGTGTTATATTATAACTGACTCTGTTCCTATCCACCCTCGGCAACAATTCAGACAAAATTTCAGGACACAGACCTTGGACTATTTCACGAAAACTAGCCAAATTTAGGTATTTCCGCCTGTTTACAAGATTTGCCCAACCCAAACAGTTGAATACCTTGATCTGACTAGATGTTTTCATGGCTTCATAAACGAATGGCGCCGCATTATATTGAATTGACTCCAACATTTTACTATATATGAGTGAGCAGTTATTGAAGACAGGAGAAGCATATTCCAAGACCTGTCTTATGAATGACGTGTAGATCGACAGTTTCTAATGCATTTATAGGTAATAAAGGTGAAAAATATGTCATACCACCCAAACGCGACGTAGCTTTACGAGATATGTGATAAATATAACTGTTCCATGAAAGATTATCTGACAAAATGACCCCTAAATGATTCTGTTCACGAACGCGTTAAACAAGTTCATTCAAAATGATTAGAGGGTGGTGAACTGGTTTATTTTTGTTAAGAGATACGATCATTTCTTCTGTTTTAGTAGGGTTGAAATCCTTCCATTTCCTTCCCCACTCTTGAACAATAGCTAAATTTTCATTTAACATAGGGTATTTTCATCCGGTGCGTTAACAATCTCGAATAGTGATGTATCTTCAGCCAAAAGATATGTTTTGCGGGTTAAAGCCTCTGATAAATCATTTATAAAAACAAAAAACAAAAGAGGTCAAATGACCCTCCCTTCCTCCGAGGCACACCAGACTGAACTGGTACCCAGTCAGAAGATATACCTTCTAACACAACTCTTTGCTTAAGATCATTAAGATAGAACTTAATTCAAGAAAGCAATGGGTCACAAATGCAAATTCCTTTAATTTACGAAGAAAACTGCGATGCTAAGGACTCGGTCAAATGATTTAGATATGTCTAAATGACCAAACCTCTTTATCAGTATCAATCGCTTGAGACATTAGACAACATTAATTAGCTGAAACACGGTCAAATCTAGTTTTCTAAAGCGTGAATTGCAATCAGTGAATAGTCTTTTTGAAATAGATTTAATATATAATCTTTCAAATACTCAAATTTCAACTACTTTAGACAAGGGACAAATAAGAGAAACTGGTCGATAATTACTTGTACAATCTGGATTTCCTTTTCTAAATAAAGCAGCTACATTGGCTTCTTTCCAGGGACTGGGACAAGTCAAAGTTATCAGAGACAAGTTAAAGAGTTTCGTGAGAGGAACGAAGATGTATTGAGCAAACAAATGCAGCACTTTACGGGGAGTCCTTCCAGGCCACCCGTTTTGCATGTTTCCAATGTTGTTTAGACATCGTTAACCCTTTCCTCGTTAAGTGTGATATTACCAAGATTTTGGTCAGTCCTTAGCCTCAGATCAGGCAACTCCGCAGACAAATCATGAGTTATGCATTAGAAGCAAAATAATTATTAAGTGAATTTGCTTAATTTGTGGGATTTAATAAAACCACAACATTGTCAATGATGGAGGGTACATGCACACAGTTACTCCACCTACATACTTTTTTTCAGAGTCTCCCCACTATTTCTTGACGTCAGTTGTTTTATTTATCAGAATATCAGTTACCTTAGCAAAGTAATCTTTTTTGGCTTTTTTTACTATAGCCACAACATTATTTCTTACCCGCACGTGGTAATCCTAGTGATGAGCTTGGCATGACCTTTTTGCCGTTCTGTGTGCCCGGTCTCTTATATACATGGGATGTCTTAGAGTGTTGGCCATAAATGACTTGTCGCCAGGACTTATAGTGACTTTCTTGTCAGGAATAATGTCAGTTGCAGCATCATTTAGGAATTTGCTCAACGTTTTACAAACATAATTCACGTCATCATCAAAGAACATGGCATTCCACGGAGCAGCTGAAAGTGAGTCACTAACTGTACCCTGGTCGATCCCAGAATGGTCCCAAATATATTTTTGAATGGCTTCACTGTACCAGGTTGAAAATTAGACGACAGCAGAGAACATTAATGGTAACAGGTGGATAAAGGCAGTAGGTTTTCAATTTTACTATCTACAGAGTCTTTTAACACAAAAGCAAGGTCCAGAATGACTGAGCCCTAGTGGGTTTTGATACCAACTGGAACAGGTTAAGTCTCTTAATGGCCTTTAAAAATTCCCGGTCAAGAGCGGATGCATCCCTTCCATCTATCCAGTTTACAAACGACATATTGAAATCGACCATAATAAAAATAGCCTCAGGTGCGTCAATGATAAATTTTGTCACGATGTACCGGACAGTTCAGCTTTCGTTTAGAGTTTGACCATTCGGCTTGTAGAAAGCAACTACAACTGCTTTGTGTATATTAATGCTAGTCTCGGCAACCAAAACTTCGACAGTTGGCGCAACAAAATCAGTCCTCAGTTAATAGCTTAATGAATCAAAAAAAGTATATCGCCAGGCCACCACCAAAACGGTTGCGATAGCTTCTAAAGGGAGGTTGAAATCCATTAATTTTTATCTCGGCGTTTGCTATTGAATGACTGAGCTTTGTCTCGTTTAGGCATATTATATCTACACTCTAATGCAGACTCGAGTTTATAACGTTTGTTGTCGGCTAAGATACTATTTATATTTAAAAGAACAATATTTAGAACATTATTTTTGCGGCCATGACTTGTTATATCATTTGACAAATACAAAATGAGGTTGAACATCGTAATCACAATGCAACATTTCATAAATATGAACAATATTACCAATATAACTCAGTTTTGAGTACTAATTAGAATTCCTGCTTTTGGAATCTTTAACAATTCTTGTTTGTGTCACTGAGACACAGATTATTTAGTCATCACAAACACTGCAGCGCCATCAAGTCCGACGATGGTCAACAATATTTCCCACATGAATATAGAAACCCAAAATGACCTTTGCAGTACACGTGAACTGCAACGCTACATTTGAATTGAAATAAGAACTAGCCAGTGGCTGTTCTTGACAAGGATGATCTAAGCTTTCTGTCACAGATATGGGCTGATAAAATTAACTGTGTACAAAAATGAACAGTTTTAGGATGCAATGATGATGTGGGATACCATTATAACGCAGTCACAGGTTGATATGTGTATTGTTGTGTTAAGAATTGAAATTTGTTCGTAAGGGTCAGGTGCGTTGTCTGGCTCAAGCAAAGCTACGCGACCAAGCAAAATAATAGAAAAAAATGAGTAAGAACAAAGGCTAACAGTCGCCTTTGGCCCTAGTCTGTTTTCAAAAAGACATGCCACTCGCTGCCAGATAAACACCGACGAAAGTAAAAAGTAAAAAACGTTCATAAACATCCAGTCAGGCCTTGTATAATAATCAACGGGAAATCTATACATCTAAATTAATCGAGGCTAGCACAGACAAAATGCCTGTCTGTAAAGTCAACGTACCCTTCCCCTCCAAATAGACATTAAAAAATAAAAAATAAAAAAATAAAAAAATAAAAAAAAACCGGCTACAAGACATTCTTGCATGCAACTGAGATGGGAGTCCATGGATATATACCATCCGACAAGAACAATCGGCCCTGTACATGAAAGCTTCTATTCAAATTCCTTTATAAATTTTTAAAAACATAATAGCCTGCGAGCAAACTATTATATTATCAACAGTTTGGTGATATTGATATTTCATACCAACGGACGATCAACTGGGCAGAGCTTCCCAGTTTTAGATTCGAACTTTAATCGGCAACATATGGCAATATTAACCTGGACATTTATCGACTGATAATTATGTCAAGCTTTTCCTGTTCTATGGACATTTTACCAGTGCACTGCCTACAACCTTTTAAATCTAACTTAACATTACTAGTTTCGTTGATAATTCTTTTTACGAACACTTGCCCTGAATGATGTGTTGGCAAACACACAGACTCTGGACTGGCTCACAAGCCGTTTACAACGTTGTTTTTCGGTAACGGAGAGATATCACACATAAGGTTCCAAACCATGCACAACCCAGGCAAATGAGCCAATTTTTGATGCAGTTCACCGTTACATTAAACCCATTAAGATGACAGACAGACTGGGAGGAGTCACAGAGGCTCCAGAATAAGACAAAGCAGTCATAAACTTGTATCACGCTGTTCGCTAGTCTTCTGGATAGATGCCATATTTCAACCCACTTTCCCTGTCCGTGGCGTCCTGTATAATTGTTTTTCTGGAACACGTGTGATGCCGCCACTTTTTTTTTTGCACTGTCATAACGTCCTTATCAGTACATTTGTCTATCTGTCAGTGACCTATTAGTTTCTCCGCCCACTTTCTATATGTACAAGAGGGAATAATTTAGGGTATCGCTTTATTATTTTTTTTTTCAGAAACACTATTAGCGTATTTTTGGAAATTAGTTCTGACCTGTTCTTAAGCTACTGTCAGTTTTTTTGCCAACAGTTTTGCGATTTTGTAGTTTCCAGGAGCTATGTTAAAATATTTGCAACACATCAGTGGTATGAAGTGGATGAAATGTGTGGAGAAGGACCAGCATATCGTTTCTTTTGCTCCATAAAAGCTGCTGATACCATATTTGACCCCAAACCTTGTATTTCTTTTCACTGATAAATTATATTTATTTTCATGATGAGAGTCGCTTGAATTATTTCTTAATATATGTTGACAAACTCTTTGCTGGTATATAGGAAGAATTTGATGGAAATAAGCTGTTCACGAAATCAATTCTTATTTGTCACATACAGACTATTGAGCCACAATATATTTTTTGTGCACTGCTGTTCATGGTCTTATACACTTGCCTTTATGGTCTTGGAAAACAACTTTCCGTGCAAAGAGCACATCTTTAATTATTTTCAAGCAAAAACCAAAAGAATTTATACTGGTGTGTAATCTATAGAAATTACCCTTAAAATGAAAACATATGGGCTACTTAGCTCACCTACTGTACAGCAAAATATCCCAAAAGCAGGTGAATGAAAAAAAAATGTCCACTGGTCTGGATTTTTATCAGCCTTCATGCACATTTTTGGTGTATTTTCGGTACGCAAAGCCTCAAATGTTCGAATACACACAACCAGAACCAGAAGACATACCTTGTGAAAGAAAGGATGGAATAAAAGAAGGAAGGAAGGAAGGAAAGAAGGAAAGGAATAAAGGAAGAAAAATTGAGCTCAGGTTTAGTGACAAACGTTTGACGGGAAAAGAGTTCAAATCGATGGATAAGGTATTAATAATACACTTATTTGGCAGATTTTATTACATATGATCATTAAATGAGTACACAAGTAACTGGGTAGTCGCATTTTCCTACATGTCAAGTCTATAAAAAAGCGTGACCTTCTTTTACAAACTAAACACCATAAGGGAGCTTTTTTTCCATGTCAAAACCTCGAACTCAAAATGCAGTTAAGTTACAGTGACATAATCTGAGCAATGAAAGGGGGTGGGAATCATAAAAATGATTACTCTTTTCACAGACTTTGTAAAATAACTGAGCAATAGGTGGATTATTTTAACACGCAAATGCTATTTTTGTTTTGGGTCTGACGCCATCATGAGCTGTTCATTTATCTGAAATTCGAGATTTCTGATTGTACTTTTTCATATGTATACAATAAGGCACCGAGCAGGCCAATTGAACCCCATGTAAACCTCAATATTTGCGCGACCATTTCCTTGTCTTATGTCGGCCAGGCCAACCTTTTCTTACTCTGCACTGGACCATACACTTGGCTTTCATTGCCATGTTACGCAACAAAATAATTATGCGCATATTCGCTTCAGAAGTTCATAGTCTTAGCATCCCATGTCAAACCAATGGGACCGTCTACTTTTTTGTACACGGTATATTTTTGTGTTCTCTCATTCCTTTAGACTAATTTTCAAACCGTGAACTTTGACGGTCAACATGGATATTGCCATTATGCATGCAGCTCCTCTTAAAAATATTTCGCAAGGAGGATCGCGCAGCGATCATTTCCAAAGTATATGCTGATCACCATACAACAATGACACGATTGAGAAGAGGTAAAATATCTGGTGATGAAAATGAGGCAACTCAAAATTTGTTTTTCACTTCGTGAAATTGAAAGTCATTATTTGCAACATTTACGTGTCTTCATAAGCTTTCCCACCAAGGAAATTTAATTTATGTCTACCAAGCAAAAAGCTTGAATCACAAATTACGCTTTGGTACAATGAAAGTTGCGTTATTTTTTACTTTAGGAACATACTTCCTTGACCACAAATATATATTTCTTTGAAAATCATTTAATATCCCACTATTTTTGTAACCACACACACACACACACACACACACACACACACACACACATACATAGTTAATACATACATATATATATATATATATATATATATATATATATATATATATATATATATATATATATATATATATATATATATACCCGCAAAGAGCATCGGACCCTACGTTTTCAACTTGAAGGGTTAATAAAAAGTGAATGATTGGTATTCAGGCCACTTCATAATAATACGGAAACAAAATTCTCCTTCCTTCTAGATCTAGGCCCTTTGATAACAGTTGTCTACAAGTTTCAGCTTTGTGTACTTTCCGTGAACAAAACTTTGTGATATTTTGCATGATGAAAACTGGAAAGATTCCCGCTGTGTTGGTTGGGTCAAAACTGTTTATTGTTCTGGTATGTCACACGCGCGCACAGAAATCGTGGAGGATTCTCTTTGCCTCATTTAACTACCTGCAATCTGAACGTCGAAGATCATACAAAATGACCAAGGCCATTTTATAAAACAATTTACACGTTTGTATCCTCTTTGATAGTCTTTTTTTTTTTTTTTGCATCGTGACTTATTACTGATGGCATGACGACAATTATGTTTGTCGTACAAATACAAACATTTCCGCCTAATTTTTGCTCCCGGAAATTTTCTCGGATATTGTTGCAACTAAAAATACAAAATAGTGCGTTGCCTTGGCCGTATTATTAAAATTGGCCATATGATTTGGAATGATTAATACTTTCAAAATTATGCTAATTAGGGGCAATTGAAATTTGAAATACCAAACGGATTTTTGGGTAATTACATACGACAGCTTATAAAATGAAAAGTATCTGGTCAAACATATAGAAAGTATATATTTGTGGAAAGGATATGATCAAAAGATTTTTTAATTTGGATTATAATTGCAACATTTGCGTGTGAATTGTATTGTTCAATAAGCATTCAACACACTGGCATACCTGCCAAATGCCAGACCCCTGTACAAGTGGGGGTGTAACTCATCTGAAGTTTAGTAAATTAATCATGTACTTTTACACAGAAGTAATAAAAGCCAGTGTGGCTCAACCAAAAAAGAGATCGAAGTTTTTTCATCTGGTTTGGTGTACAATTATGTGCTTTCAAAATGTAGAATAAAATGAAAGAAATTGTGATGGTTTTTTTTTGGAGTCACATAGGTAAACACGAATTCTGTGCAGAAAAAAAAATGATAATAAAAAAAAAAAAATGAATGTCTGAACAGTCATTTCCACATTTATATTGGGGTCTGACATTTAACACGTTTGATGATATTCAAATTTTGTATATACATTTATTGGAGGAGTAAAGGAGTTCGTTGATTGGTACAAAATAGGGATATCAACAAGCTACATATCATATTTTGCATGATTGCCTAGAGAGGAGAACTGTGTATATGAATCTAAAACTGATAAATATTGGGCTACGCACATGTGCTGAATTGTGTGCATGGTATAATCCAATGCAGAACTTCGAGGCAATCGTACAGATGCATAATTTTGTTATATCTCGAAAATTAGACGCATAATAATTGTTTAAAATTGGCACAAAAGCTTATGTAGCTAAAGTGTAAGACAAGTTAGTCAACAGCTTGAAAACCTGAACCTTATCCAACCGAAGCAATATATATACGGAAGGTATGGTAACGGTCCGAAAGTGTTTGACTTTGTTTATTGTGTTCCAAAAATAGAAATAAAGGGCCAATTACCTGATTACATATCACATGAGATATGAGGCCATATATAGTACATGTAATTATGAATCAGTGAATTATCAATATGAGCCATATCATACAAATTACTTGAAGCACCTTCAGATCTCTTGTTACCACTAATGTACCGTCGGTACTTTCGGACTTGTATCCACTATGGGGGCTACCTTATTCCCTAAGTTCCCTCTTTCACTCCGCAGCGGCGCTTAGCAGGTCCGACTAAAGACTGGATGACGGGGTTTGTCCACCACCAAATCACAAATAAAACTTTTTCTACCAACTTGATTTCAAATATTGTTGCAGCATATGATAACATATACTTTTACACTTCAGATGATAGAATGAAACATTTTTACACCCAAAAATAAGGAATTTTCCTTCATAATGACATTATACAATATGTGGACTTTGCAGCAATTTGTACATGGGGGGACCAGCAAGGACCTCAATGGCACACTTATTTAGACCTGTAAACTTTGAGGTGACAGTCAACCAATGAATGGTATGCAAGGCCCAGTGCATGTGTAACAGGGCATCCAAGCACGACGCAATGACCACAGACAAATGCAAACCATTTCAACAGGGACCATATACAAGGATTTGAAGCTAACTCGTTTTCATTATTCCGGCAAATAAAATGGATGCCACTGTTTATTATTGTTAAGAAAATTGCGATATGTATGGAGCATGCTCTGCTACCAAAAATAAGGAGTCTCTGCAAAAAAAAGACAAAAATTATAGAAAGGCATAGGTGTATAGGGTTAGGTTCCATGCCTCATATTATATACTTCATCACAAATCTATTTAAAAAGTCAAATAAGGCTATTGTCAAGCATGGTGATTTCATTGTGGTATAGGCAAATAGTTACATGTATATTGACGCATATGGTTTAACATTGATATAATAATTATAAGGAATGGAAGCACTCGCTGGTATTTTCAGTGTTCATAGGGGAGGAGGTTCAAACCTGAAAATCATGTCCATATATACAGGTCAGCTTTGCCACAAGAAGATGCGCAGTTAAAACCACAAACCTGACCTATTTATAGCAACTCCTCTTCATCAGTGTCTTCATCTTCTGATTCTAAATGAATTATGAAGGGCTGAATCTCTTCTGACACATTCAGTGCATCTTTTTTCCAGTATCCTTCCTCAATTTCATTTTTAACTTTGTTGACGCATGCAACCCATCTTTCTGTTGTTGTTTCTTGTAATGCTTCTTCAACTATACGCTGTACATCTTTCAATTTAAAAGTAGAATTTTCTTGCCCAACTCGCCCTTTTACATCCCCCCAAATTAACTGAATTGGATTGAGGTCACAATGGTATGGTGGTAGTCTTAGTGCCTCGTGCCCATGTTCCTTTAACAGTTCATCAAATCTGAATTTAGGGGATGGCTTGTTCTGTTTAATGAGTTCATAAAGTTTGGGTTTGGTCATTTTGTTTTCAAATTTAATAGTGTTCTTCACCAACCACTCCTGCATTTCAGCTTTCCTGTTATTGGATGTGGGCGTTTTTGTACCTTCAACCCTAACACTGTGATACGAGGCATTGTCCAATACTACCAGGCTCCTAGGGGGTAATGCGGGAATAAGTTTTTTGATGGTCCAGTCCATGAATACTGTAGCATTCACCTCCTTATGGTAGTCCCTTCCATCTGTGGAAAGAGATTTAAACACAAGCTCACATCCTGGCAAAAATCCCATACTGCCACCAGCATGCAACACTATGAGTCTTTCCCCCCTTCCTGCTGGTATTTTTCTCCCGTCTTTAGGGTCAGGAGGCAACCACTGATACGGTGCTGTATGGTTTGTATTTACCCATGTCTCATCAAGGTAAACAATATTGTATCCACTATTTCTTCTTTGTTTTATTGTTCTTAGGTACTGATGTCTTTGGGCTACCAAATCAGATCGTTCACACAATACTGTTCGATTAAAAGTTTGGCACTTTCCATATCTGTAGCCAAATTTTTGCAACAGCTTCAGTATGGTATATTTTGACACATGTAAATTATGGTCATTTTCCAATCTTTTTTTTAACCTCCTAGTTGACATGAATTCATTCTTTCGGTAAAATTAATGAATCGTTGTCCGCACAATATGCTGGTCGAACTTGTCAAGTGTTTCTTTTTTCTTATTTTCATATAATGGTTTTGAATTGGTCCCTTTCTCTTCTTCCTTGATCAGTCTGTATGAATATTGCTCATTAATACCAAACGCATGAGCTGTTCTCTTCCGAGCACATGAAAAAGAGTAAAAGGGAGCGCCTCTTTTCTTCTCGCCTTCTAAATACTTGTAAATTTGAAGAATCAGTTTCCTACCTTAAGCTGAAAATTTCATTGTGGCTGAATTTTCAAGATTATGCCCTTGTTGACACCTGTGTAAGGCTCACATTAGGCCTGCGGCATTTGAGGCTAAAATATGAATTTGGTCTACCCGCCTGCCTTATAGCTACAACATAGCCTACCTGATGTAAAATTTTGTATACTTTTAGAAAATGCCTGTTGTGGAGCTCTCAGATGGTCCAGTTTTATGCTATGAGCAAAAATAGATACCTATGTCTGAAAAGCAAAACCATCACCTTACTGAAATCGAATGGATTTCTTGAACATATGTTTATTATTTTAAATTACAGAACCATATCGTTTACGTTCATTGAGGCACCAAAACTATCTGACAAATAAAGCTGTGTCTGTAGATTAATGTCATATGCATATATTTGCATTAAACAAGTCTTTTTGGCATATGCAAAAAGACCAAAATCGCCATTTCCAATTTCAATATTGTTAAATGTTCAGTTTCTACAAACAACTTCGTTTTTCAAAATATTTGGTCTTTACTTACACAGAGTGGGCAACTGAGTATATAGAATAAGTATATATATACATATATATATATATATATATATATATATATATATATATATATATATATATATATATATATATACATATATATATATATATATATATATATATATATGTATGTATACATATATATATATATATATATATATTAGTGTCATCCCCGACATACTGTTTTCTCAAAATTTCTTCTTTCTTTCATTTTTTCTTTCTTTCTTCTTATTTCCACCACATAAGTTGTCTGGAGCTTTTCTCAGACACTAAGTCGTAGACCTTAATTTATGCAAATTAGGCAAATACACAAAATTAAAGTTTTTGAATAGCTATCAAAACTATTACAGATAGTAGTGTCATTCAAACTTTACCTTGTAAGTTTGTGACATGGCCACATCCAATGAATCAGGAACCAGAGTTATAGCATTCTAATTTATGGGTTGATATGAGCTTTATTGGCTGAACCATGTATATAACAAACAATGGCATTTTGCCAAAACAATACAGTATGATACTACAAAAACACAAATATATGAAAAATTAACACACAAACGGTAAGGTGTGCTGAAGCATGTATAGAACAATGTTGCTAAGGCAGGGCAAACTTACACAAGTGGAGGTTGGTGCTGGGGGTGGGGTGGTAAAACGTAATGTAAAGTTAGAGAGGTCCATTAATTTTTGTGCATTCTTTTATGTAGATGCCAAATTTGGATATCAGTACTGTATCGTTAAGGCTCATGATGAATGTGAATACACTTTCATGTCAAGGCTATCTAAATTGAAAATTTGTGTTGTATGGTCGAAAAATTTCTTTCTTGGCTGGTCGAATTTAGAACACACCAAAACATGGTGCCTTTCCTTTTCAATTTCTCTACAGGTATCACAAAGTCTTTGCGTAGCGGGAATTTTTTTGGGTCTTTTATGTCGACCAGTTTCAATATGTAAATAATGAGCGCTTATGCGGAGTCGAGTGATATTTTTCCGTATTTTGAAATTTTTTACGTGGTAAAGATACATTTCTGTATTTAAATTCCATTTGAAAAGAGAATAAGTTCGTAATTTTTTATCTTCACCACTTTGTGAATTTAGATCTTCCTTCCATTGTGTATGAAATTTGTTTTTTATCTCCAACTTGAATAATTTAGAGGGAAATATACCTGAATTGTTTCCTTTCTTGTGCCAAATATCTTCTAGATTTAACCTTAAAAATGTATTGTATATGTATTGTACTGGCCCATAGAGAGGAATGCGTACTTTGGGAATCTATATTAGATAAATAGCAGTTATACAGTAAGCTTTCTGGTGGCATATTAACAATTCGAAAAAATAAAAATCACTAGAGTTAGTATTTTTAAGGAAAGGGGTACTGTGGCAAGTTCACTTAAGACTGCAATGTTAGAAGCTTTACGGTGGACGCCAAGACAATATCGCAGATAATTCATATAGAATTTTTCATAGTTTAAGCTGAACTATCCAGAAAGCTTATTGTTTAATGTTGTTTTGGATGGAGTTGCAATATAAGTTCCCCATATCTCACATGAATACAGTAGTATCGGGGAGATTAGCTTATCAAACAAGTGCAACTGTTGTTTTATGCTTGTTTTATCGACCGGAAGAATTCGTTTTAATCTCCCAAGGGCTTTATTTGCTTTTTCACATAGTCTTTTGATAGCATTTGCAAATGAACCATTAAGAGATATTTCAATTCCGAGATAACTATAACTGCTTACGTTTTCTAATAAGTTCCCACCAATATAGAACTTCTTTATTATCCATTTATCGGATTTGTTAAAAATCATTATTTTGGATTTTTGAATGTTTGTATTTAGTTTCCAGTCCTGACAATAATCATGTAATTTAGCTAAGCTAGAGTAAAGTCCTTTTTGGGTTTCAGATAGTAGAATAATGTCATCATCAGCGTAGAGGAGGCAACTGATTGTTTTGTTTCCCAGGGTTACAGGGTCTCAGCTATCGTCAAAAATTCTAGGGAGATCATTAATATACAAATTAAATGAAATCAGCATGATACACAAAATTTAGACTATACTGAACAATACCAAAGTATAGCATTTCGAACTGTTCTCATTTTGAAGGTACCCAGACAAATTTGCTGTGAAGCAAATCCTTTCTAGTCACTTTTTTTGTTTTCGACTTCTTAGAAATCACCAACTGAACTCTATCTAAAAGTGGTGGGTATTACTTTGAGTTGGTGTGCATCAAAGTCGCTAGGCAATGCTTCCTCCGGGCCCCGGATTTTTCCCAAAAAATAGTGATTATGAATGAGAGTACACATTGCCATTGGTACAGTGAGAAGCTGCTGTGAATACATGTATACGTAATGTCCCCAAACACAGTTTACTGGACCAACTTGAGACTTGGCGCTGCTGCGGATGTACCTTGGATAGATCTCCAGCAAGTTTTGTTCTATAGGACACGCGTCAGTGGCTTTTTTATGTCTGAGTGCAAACCCAGACTCTTTGTTTTTCAAAGAATTATTTTTCCTTTCTTCCCTCCCTCTTTTGTTTGTTTCTTTCTTTCTTCTTTACGACCAAATTTGTTTGGAGTTTTTCTCGGACACTGTTATTCCGACAATGACAAAACTTGCCAGGGTCACTCACCTACCGGTGAAATTAAGCACCTAACTTGGAATAGTCATGGTGTTTAAAATTATGCAAATTAGGGACAATTAAAATTTTAAAAGCTTCATATCTTCCAAACTATTGCAGACAGACACAAAGTTCTACCTATCACATGTAGGTTTGAGACATCTGCCAATGGGCAGTGAACAAAAGTTCTAGAAGTGCAACTAAATGTGGCAATTTTGAGGCTTTTTTGCCATGTTAATTATCTGAACATTTTCTTGTGGAAGGGAGAAAAGGGGGGGCACATTGTGTTGAATATAGAATGGTTTGTTACAGTAACACAAAATAATTCAGACAAAATTGCGCTGATTAGGTGCGCATGCACCAACTGCGATAAGGACGTTCTTTGGGAGCTCTGACAATTTTACCATCTTTTAGCTGGATGCGATCGGTAATACATATGCTTGATAAGCATGCGTTCAGTGTCATGAATACCTTGAATAAGAGTTAGATGAAAAATATATTTGAAAAAAGCGCAAAATTTGCAACAAATTCTTCACTTTCATTTGTAAAAAGACATGATAATGTTGCTTTAGGGCAGGAGTAACTACAGGGAAATATGGAAAGTTTATAAAAAAACATCTACTGGCAGTATTACCACATGTCTCATTGCTCAGCAGTTTGCAACACGGTTGATAATACGTATCCAATATCAACAAAAATCTGCTTTTGAATAATCTTGACATTTAGAGGAACGTTGCTAAGTGACCATAAAACACTCCTACTTGACTCAATTTACATCAAATTTAGTGGAGAAAGAGTCTCCTCACATTTAGCAGCACATTCGATGAAACGTATTCCTAAAATTTGAAGCTAGAAACAAGCTTCTGATGTTTGATTGAAAATTTATGTGATTTTAAGTAACATTCCGTTGCTATGGCAACCAACTTTTGACACTTACAATCTCAAACTGGCTTCTTAGGAAATGCCTGTACAGTAGGTACGTTGATGTAAAGTTGTGAAGTGGTACCTTGCATTTTCATTACGTAATGATTAAAAATGTGTTTTTCCCTGGATTACTAAAAAAGTTGTTACCATGGCAACCAGTAAAAACATATGTTGCCCATTACATCGATGGTACATACTACCTAACTTTTAATTACGGGTTCTTCTCTTTCCATTAATACCAAACTTAGCTAAGTATTTTTTTGTTTAAGGACAGATTTTCTGGCAATATTATCACATGTATGTATCATTTCTCGGCAATGTGCAGTACTGGCCATATGACCAATTGCAATATCCACAAAAATCTGCTTATTCTGAGTTATATAAATATTTGCAGGCACGTTGCTAGGCGACCCAAAACAGTCTCCTTTCACTCAATTGACCTCATTGTTAGTGCAGAAAGAATATCTTTGCATTTTAACATCAAATGTTATGAAAATTATTCCCGATATTTAAAACTATGAATAAGTTTCTAGTGTTTACTTGCGAATTTAAGGGATTTTTACAAACATTCTGTTGCCATGGCAACCAACTGTTGACACTTTTTCAAAATGGTTTCTTATGAAACACCTGTATAGAAGGTATGTTGATGTAAAGTTGTGAGGTGGTATCTTGTATGTGTATAAAGTTATGGTTGATAGGGTGATTCTCCCTTCATTCCATGAAAACTTAATGTCGTTGCCATGGTAACTAATATAAATACAAATTGACCATGAAATTGATAGTATACCTTACCTAACTTTAAACTTCAGGTTCTTATCTTTTGAATGATACCAAATCCAACTGGGAACTTTTCGGTTGAACGAAAACTGAAAATAAGCCTTTTTTAAATTTAGCTACTCGACTATATAGGTTTCTTAATTTGCATATACCGTAAAACTGGACCACACGAGAGCTCCACAACAGGCATATTTGAAATCTACAGAAGATTTGCAAAAGAATGAGGTATGTTACAGCTATAAGGCAGACGGGTAGACCAAACTCCTTAAATAAGGCCTGTTTCTCAGATTTGCCGCAGGCCTACATGTGACATTGGTTTCAATAATATAAGGAATGTATGTTCAATCATTGGACGCAAACTTGTATTGTTTCAAACCAATCATATGATTATCTGAGTGCGACCAGTGCAACTTAAACAGTCACACAGTGATTGTCATGCTTTTTGTGCACGTGTATTTGTTTGTTATGAGCCATTGAGGTTCCCGCTGCTACCCCCATGTACAAATTGCTGCAAAGTCCACATATTGTACAATGTCACTATGAAGGAAAATTCCTTATTTTTGGGTGTAAAAATGTTTCATTCTATCATCTGAAGTGTATAAGTATATGTTATCATAAGCTGCAAAAATATTTGAAATCAAGTTGGTAGAAAAAGTTTTATTTGTGATTTGGTGGTGGACAAACCCCGTCATCCAGTCTTTAGTGTTGCTTCTTAATTCAAAGCCTAGGGGCGATTTCAGTGTCTGATACAATATCCCACCGCCGCAAACAACTGGTAATTTCGAGCCTTTTTATTTACATTTTTAGGCAATGCTCACACCGGAAAAGTCCAATGATATATTTTACATTATATTTGTCAAATATTGAAGTTAAATATTTGAGCATATAGTATATAGAATAATCTATTCCGTTTCCGTCCGATATTTATGTCCATACCGAGTTCCGTACAGCAGTTCGTGTTTTTTACTTCACTTTTTTCTTTTCTCTCATTCTGGCCTCGGAACCAGAGAATACATAGTCGCTCTCATTCAACTAACTAACCTTCCGTTAACACTAATCACGCATATATTTTGGATAGTACCTCTTAAAAATATCGAATCGGGACAAACCCACAAGCTTGGCTGCTATTTTGAAAATTATGGATTCCGCACCCAATGGTCTGTAAATGATGGCAGTGGTATTCAGACAATCTTGTGAGTTATGACATATGAAATCCATAGTATATATTTTGCAAATATTTCAGAGCATCAATAATGATATAATATATGCTGTGGCCGCGATTCACTTTGATTTACAAGACAACTTTTTTTTCTGCAACTGTCCCGCAAAGCGTTGCACTTTGTTCAAAATGGTGCATGATTATGTATCGTGTCGCATTTGGATTTGTAACTGGTGATGGTAACTGCTTCACGCACAACCGAGCCGGCAGATTAAAGTTAATATAGTAAGTCATGATTAGTACCCCCACTACTGTCATGCTTTAAAAGTACTTAAACGACCATTTGGCCTGGTATCTGGTAGAACGGACACCTGGAACCTGGCGAAATATTATGATAACGATCACTGAACACAGGGGCTATGGCTATGCTGTTGCACCGAACAACCATGGCTGGGCAGCTATACTCTTTCCCCGGCCCAAGTTAACCCTTCACTCAAGACAAGTTGAAATGAAATTCTGTGTTTGATTTGACTTTACCGGAAAAGAACGGCACCCGACGTCCACTTTCTCAATACAATCTTTCAGTCAGGGCCGAGCATTTTGTATCGGGGAAGGGCAGCTTTCAACCTTTTTTTTCTTTTTTTTTTGTTTCATATACATTATTTAGGGTCCGGACTTGGGCCTTTTCAGTGGGGTCAGTTGGGTTATCAGAACGGTACATGTATTTTTGTTAAGCCTCAGGTAACTTGGACATCTGTTCAAACATGTTGAAAATGGATGTTCTTTACCCTCTTACAAAATACTTCCTTTGACGTCAGTTTAATGGGTTACCTGGGCACAGCCGAAGACACTTGTGAGCCTTGAAATATCAGTATCCATATTTTAAGTTAGATCCACACTTGAAAACAAACCTTGGTACTGAAAGATTTCATACATTCATAGGTAATATCCATGAAGGAAAAGTATAAAACATGAACATGCAAGTTAAAGGTGGACTGAACAGCCTATGCTTCAGGCATCAAAATCTAAATCGTAGATGGCAAATGGGAATGCTGACTTTTTTATATGGGGTACTCGGCAGGTGATTATTAGGTTCATACTAGGCAATAACACACTTTCTTTTCCATAAACTGTCAAAATATATCACACAAGTAAATATCGATAATTATACCCACACAGGAAAAAAAAAAGAGAAATATAATAGAGGAAATTTACTGTCTTTTATATATATATATATATATATATATATATATATATATATATATATATATATATATATATATATATATATATATATATATATATATATGATAACATTTTACTCACGAAATGGCTTATGTTGAATTAGATTACAAACATAAACAACATGAGCATATAGTTTTCAGTACTAAAGAGGAATCGGTAAATTGGATTTCTGAGATATACAAGACACGAGCTACTTCTATTGAAAAGCTCATATTATTATGGGTCCAATGTTTAAATCAATCGTGTCTTTTTAGTCCTATGGATTCGCTTTTGGGTCTTACTCAGACCGTGAGTGTAACATATCTATATATAATGTTCATGTTCAGACTGCATAGATTCAAAATTAAATGGATTTAGGCACTGTTACTATGTGATGCGGATCACATCATATGTGGGTCAACTCATAAATAACAATGTTATGATCGATGGGCAGACACAACATTTTCAAATGAACGTGAAGCATAGAGACCTCGTACATAAATGTGAAGTTTGACCAAGCTTGCATTATATTCACTGACGCATAATTTTTTCCCTCACATACACTCGGGAAATAGACACATTTCCTTTTCCATAAACTGTCAAAGTGTATATCGCACAAGTAAATATCGATAATTATACACACACACGAAAAATAGAAATAGAAATAAAATAAAATTAAAAAGAGGAAATTTACTGTCTTTGTTTGTTTATGGTATATTTATATGTACACGCAGTGACCGCTTTTCTTTGCAGTTCACAGAAAAGCGCGCCTTTGTTCTAGGGAGGGGGCAGGGAATTTTTATGGTCCTTTTTATTCGATCAAAATGACTAAGATTTATATAGATACTTGTATTATAGTTCGAAATAATTGAGCATGTTTTTAAAATATTAACTACAGTCCTAGATTATCTCTCTTCTGAAATTGAGTCACTTTTGTCAAGACTTTAACTGGACAATGACACTTACTTTTAACAAAAATGGACAATGCTCATATATATTTCCCAATTGTATACACGGATTATACATTTTACGTTTTACGTTCAAATTATATTCAATTCCCGTTCCAACAAAGTATCAGAAGCTCTTATGGATAGATTATATGAGCATTTTGGCCTCTTTGGTGAAAATCGAATAATTTCATGTTGAAAAGTCATTATTCTTCTGTTATCATGGTAACAGCACACGTTACGTATGTATTACCGGGTGTAGCGAGCGTCTGATGTGCACTTCTTACTAAAAAGTGCAAGTTTAGGGGAGCAGGGCAAAGTGTAAACACTATCATTAACTAGCTACTTAGTCTACAGTCTACAGGCACCCGGCTGGTATCATCACCCATATTTCTGACATGACTGCAGTGCAATTGATTTACAATTCTTGCTATACACATGCTGTATGATAAAGTTGAATGGAATCTGTTGCAAGCCAGTCTGATTCAAATCCATCAGGATTTTTATATTTGGAAAATCCGCCAAGCTTAGAACTTAATTGGAACCGAATACTTGTTAAGAAATATATTTGGATGTTGGTATCAACTTACATGTTTATTTAATGACGAGACTGTATTTACTGTTATTGACATATGGATGTTTGTACAAATGGTGCGGCATGTATACATATGTTGCTGTCATGCACTGCTCGTTTGTGCCAAGTAAACAGAGAAAAATGCGGGTCCAGTGGTACTTGTTTCAGTTTATTGTGTACTTGATACTGCTATAATATCCTAACCTTCTTGCCAATATTTAACTTGGCACTGCTGCATACGGCATTACATTGAATATAGCGTATTTTATTTGATTCTAACAAATTAGCGACTGAAATTTATTGCTCGCCTCTGAAATAAAAATCATGAAAATACATGTATATATCAGAAAAAAAAATATCAATATGCTTGTGTACATATTTTGTGATTCGACCATGCGAAGTCTTATATATCATACTGGCATCGCAGCTTTCATATTTCAAGGGCATTTTTCTAATTTGTTTCCATTTCTTTGTTTCATTCTTTGTTAATTTTCTTTCTCTGTAGCCCTTTCGTGCTCTCTAGTCGGTTCCTCCTTCCTTCCTTTTTTTCGCTCGTCTTCCAGTTTTCTTCGCTCCGTCCTGCTCTTTTTGGTTACGCATTATCACTCTATTTTTCTATGCCCATTCCTTCGTCAACTTAAGTAAAAGGGAACTTGAAAGTAATGATGTATTTACAATATTGTCGCCGCTTTCTGCCATATAACATGCGGGTAGGCAGTATTTTTGCACACAACCAACAACACAGCCTGAGGTCTCTTTGTTTCCGACGGAGCACAACTTAACCTCATCAACAAGTTGAAAAGCATCCTGTTCAAACGTTCCCTTCAACGACTCAAATGATGCGATATTTTTAACTGAAGCCAGGAAATTACGGTCCTAATTAATATATGAATAGACACGAAATATATGACACGGTTGTTTATTGTGCACCAACGCATAAAAAACAAAGGTGAAATTCACATTTTTAAGAGCAAAGGACATTAACTTTACCCTTTGCTTTCACTTCCTTGTTGAAAACAGCGCCGCTTCATTGTAATCGGAAAACTGGAACCCAATATTTGCTGGACTGTAACTGACGTATTAAAGATGCGATCTGGTACATAATCAGGGAGATTAACAATCTTCAGCATAATATTGTTCACATTTTACTTATTGCATGATGCCATCGCTTGTCATGTTGTTACAATATTCTAACGCTCATCTGCATTCGTTTCCCTTTTTGGGCATCCTGTATTAGTGGTAAAAAACACTACTATTTGCTTTTTGTTTTTATTTTCTGTAATCAGAGCGATCTAGGCCAAAATGCCCAGTTTTACCCTCTCTCTATATACGACATGTTGCATGTTTTCAAATAATAAACAAGGAATGCCCTGTACAAAAAACATTAAAAAAAAAAATTGAGGAATCTTAAGTTCCATCTCAGAGTACTAGAATATCATCGATTTTACTATATGTGATAGGCTTACTTTAATTTCGTTTAAATTAATTCCTGCTAAATAGTTTGCCAGTGTTGCTTTTCCATATAAAGTCTTTAACACTTATATTTCATTTCATATATACTTGTATTTGATGTGTCGGCTGGTGAAAGCCCAAAATCTTTTTAACTTGCATCCACTCAAGGCTACCCGATAATAATAATGGACTTTTAAAGTACGGAAGGCAAAATGACAAATGTAATATTCTTACAAGGCGAATATCAACCAAATGTCAAATTAGGTGCAGTGACACGTTTGTAAAGTTGAAGCACAATGTTTAAATAGTCAATAGTAAGCTACAGTTTCACTGAGGTGGGCCAAGAACATAGGGTTGGTGGCATGGTCGGCCTAGGTACTTTAAAAGAACAAAGTTTATGTACACTTTGCCTTATTCAAACACCTTCCAGTATAATTAATGGCATAACCAGGCTAAAATATCTTAACTTTAAAGCCGGCACAAAGAATTTCGTATGCTGAACGCTTCTTCATCATGCATTTTCACTCACTCACTCACTCACTCTCTCACTCATAAATAAAAAAATAAATGAATAAATAAATAAATAAATAAATAAATAAATAGATATATAAGTAAATAAACAACTGTTAAATATATAAATGAAAAACAAATGAATGAACAAATAATAAATAAATAAATTAATTAATTAATAAATAATGAAATAATAGTAAAAATAAAATGAATAGTCTCAGCAAGAACAATAGAAACGTTGTTTTTACATTCTTGCTAATGCCTCCGAATAATCTTAAGCACATTAAAAAATGACCAAGATTTAAAGACAGGCAGCGTTCACATACAAATCGTTTTAGGTAACATAATGAAGACTTCACTCATTTATTTCTTTATCATTCATTTCAGTTTGACTTTCCACCACATGAGATTCATGACCATCTGCAGCCACATCATCGCTTGCAGCGAAGACATTCGATTCATAAATTTTGTTTTGAACTACCACAGTGACATCATTTTCAATGACATTTGACTCGCAACTATTTGGTGCCACTTCGGTGTCATGATTAACGATTTTGGACGCATATACGTAATTATCTACCATCTCAGTCACATTTTCTGTCATGCTTGTAGCTGCTGCTTGATTTGATTTTCTCAAAGAATGCCCGTTAGTGTCAGATATTTCCTCGTAAACCTGGTTACCAACGTCATTGCCATTGTAATTTACAGCGTCTTCATTCCCCTTGCCTTCTTGGATTTTCTCGGCTGCATAGCTTGACAAAATATTGTTGCTACTGCAATGATGACTTGAGACATCTGAGGAAGGGTCACTAACAAACGAATATGTTTTGTATCTGTAAGTGAAAACCTTTTAATCAGGAAGAGCAGAAGTCATAGAATCAAACTTTTTTCCTTGATAATACACTGTTTCGAGAATGCAGTTTTACAAATTAATGACAATATTTTATTTGTACACAATCTGTTGTCATCTTCAGTTCTCAAAGTACCAAAATGAAGCGGGCTGAATGATATTGGGACACATGCCAACCGAGATCTAGGCTCCATTGCACAAATCGAACTTATGAAACAGGATGAGCGGCATGACTCTCAAGTAAAATGGGATGCGAGGCATGACATTTAAATGAATAGAACGCGGCGAGTGGCATGACATTCAAATAAGTGAAGTGGGACGATTGGAAAGATATTTAAGTAAGCAAAATGGGACGAATCGTATGGCATTTAAGTAAATAACATATGGCATAATAGCTGTCCAGAACATTCATTACAAAAGCTTAGCTACACATATGCCAGGATAAATGATATTCATTATCTATTGCCTATTCATATGAAATAATACTTGTTAGTGAATACAGGTAGAGTTAGAAGGGGAGAAAAAGGAAAAACCGATTATTAGCTTAAAGTTGTTAATATTGTGTAACATTACAAGTGAATGTATATTAATAAACAGAAAATAAGAATAATATTTCGAACTATTCCACAATTGTATTTGAATTGAGGGTTATAAATCGACACCAGAGAACAATCTACAAACTTAGTGGGCTCTGTTAGGGGGTACCTAACTTTACTCCAATAATAATAATAATAATAATAATAATAATAATAATAATAATAATAATAATAATAATAATAGTAATAATAATAATAATAATAATAATAATAATAATAATACAACAACAACAACAACAATAATAATAATAATAATAATAATAATAATAATAATAATAATAATAATAATAATAATAATAATAATAATAATAATAATAATAAAAGAGAAAAAAATCGACCTTTATCCCAGATCTTCAGCTTTTCAATAATCCAATAATTCTCACACAAATGTCAACTGTACAGTGATCCTATTTGGAGCAGATATTTCAAGGATCCATTTAAAAAGGTAAGATTATCATAACAGGCTTCCGTTAATTGTATTATTGTCTGCAGAACTACACAAACATAATCATAATGTCTACAGACATAATTGTAATGTATTGTTGCTAAGGATCTGAACCGACATAAAACAGCATGCTACTAGCTTAGTTGTGTTGTTGTTCAGCATTACGCAGTATCGTCAATTCTATTTAACCTGTTAAATTCAGTTTTTCTCCATAGTGATCTAAGTATTCGTTTCCCGGTAAAGAACAAAGTATTTTTTCGGCATGATGTTATGATAATTTAATTGTATCAACGCACAACACTTACACGCGTCTGTGGTGCATGATGGTCCCCATCAACGCCACAATTAAAACGGCATTGCAAGCACCTAGAATTGCTCCCACAAGTAAAGTATTTTTAGCTGCTGCCGCAACTGCGTCTTGTAGTTCAGCTGAAATGGTGACAACAAATTTCCAATCATTTTCATGCTTTATGGCTACAATATATGGTTGCGGTTGGTCAGGTTTGGATTTGTGTGCTTACACAGCAGGGGTGTCACATAGGCTACCGCAAAGAAATTCTTTCACCACAATGAGTGATTCTAGTTACATTTATCTGACTTACTGTAATCTCATTTACCATTCAAATGCTTCTTGCAAAGAAATTTGATTCAAGTGCCAGCAAGCCTAGACCTTAGGTCGTAGATTCAGGTGAACGTTTATCCAGGATAACAGCATTCCTCAACACATTTTGCACACATTACTTTCAAACTATATTGAGGATAGATCATGACTGAGTTCTCGGCTTGGAGTTGAAAGAGTCAAGTTAATTAATGTTACTCCATATGATTACTTCCTTCAGGAGAGATAGCTTATTTGTTTTGTGACCACGGAACGCTCGGGTCATGAACCAGGAACCTTCGGCACCCAACACTCGGCCGAAACTTGGAAACCCACATATCCACTGCACCAGATCCTCATTCCTGATATTAATCGGTCCAAGGAGGCACGTGTGCGTGATTGCCGTAATGGAGAAGGATAAGTTCAATGTATATAATCTAGTACTACTAGTGTATTCGGAGTTGTCGGAGACCGGAGAGCAACATATGCACGTACACCAGAAAGGAGCACAGAAAATATATTTGTTTTATGACCACGGAAATGTTCGCACTTCCTGCTGCGCCTGTGGACAGCCCCGTATTACTATATATATATATATACATATATATATATATATATATATATATATATATATATATATATATATATATATATATATATATATATATACATATATATATATATATATATATATATTTGTGTGTGTGTATATTATGTATATATATGATAGCTGCAACCATCTATGTGCATATATATTGATGAACAAGCTGCCTTGTGTTGTCCTGTCTTCAGACTCACATCGGCATATGTGCCTGTCGTGCTTTATATTGAAAAATAGTGTCAATATTGAAATATATGAGCATCATTACCTACATTAAAAGTTCTATTTGTTTGATGCGTAAACGACGTGGGACTATATTAAACAGGCAGCAAAGAAATGGAATGGCATATCAAATTTAATATCTGTGTGGTTTACCATTTTCAACATTTGTTCCTTCTAGAATTCATTTAGCATACTTTTCAATTCTGCAGCTTTTATGTCACTGTTTATCAGACGATTCCCCCACACAATTCTATTATTTGTGAGTTCAAGTGGCAACCCTATTTAAAATAGTCATAAAGTATCCAAGATTTAAACTATGTGTATTTTTTATCCAATTTGCATAATTTGAAATGCAACAGCTTTCATGGTTCATTGGATGAAGCATATGGCACAAACCTGTTAATTGGAGCTAGATTGGTAACTCTATCTGTGATGATTTTGAAGATATTCCAGAGTTCAATTTATACGTTTGACTAATTTGTACAAGGGAAAAGGTTTCAACGTTGGTTCATAGTTCATTGGATGCACCTATAGCATCAACCTAAAATTGCAGTTGGATCGGCAACTCTGCTGATTACAGTTCTAAAGATATTCAACATTTAAGGTTTTCAAGTGCCCTAATTAGCATATGCTGCAACTTTTTTAATGGTCCACTGCACTGGTAAATGTCACAAACCTACGTGCACAACTTGACATTTTGTGTCTATCTACAATAGGTTCGGAGATAAGAATCACTTAAGTTTTAAACGGCCCCTAATTTGTATAATTTTGAACCTCCTGGCAATTCACTGTATGGTGCAAAAGGACACAGATGCAGTGTTTCCACCAATTTGCTAAGCTGTCACTTTTACGTTGCCCAAGAAAAACGTCGTACAACAGATTGAAGGTAAGGAAGGAACTGTAGGGTAAACAGATATAAAAAAAAAACAACAAAAAACAAAAAAAAAAAACAAAAAAAAACCAACAAAAAACAAAACACACACACACACACACACACACACACACACACACACACACACACACACACACACAATATAAAAATAAAACCCAAACAAGCAAATGCACAAATGTTATAAAACTTCTTATTCTTAGACTAAAGTATATTTGATATTATACAATGAATATTTTGCATTTGAATAATACAAAGAAATCGTCCCATTGAAACAGTAATATGACAAGCAAAATACTTTGAGTAATGTTTACCTACGGGACAAACGTAGTCGCCATCATATGAATATGGTCTCAATCTGCAGTTTAAAATTTTACGTTTTAGGAAGCATTCAAGCTTCACCTGCAAGGCATGAGGGCCTACATACAAAAATGCTGTTTTTTAAAGATATTTGGCTGATATGTCTCTTGCGTGCATATACTACCGTTTTAGTACTACATTTAGGATACTACCGTTTTCGTCCACAGTAATGGCTTTCTTCTGATGCAGTGGCAGCCCTAACGACACCGCTGCCACGTGATTAAATGAAGAAACAAGATAAAACTCTACATTAGGCCTAATGTGGTTCTTGTCAATACTAAAATGCTGTTAGGTCTGTGCTGATGACTGGGGACATCTACCCTTCATAAAAGCTATCCAAAAGCACTCAAAGGGATGTAATGATAATTCAAGAAGGCTATGAGGCCTGTGCTAAACCGGCTATATCATAAACATCTTCACTAAGCTAGACTTCGATCCGCTGAACAGTGTGTAGAGAATCCACAAACAGGAACAATTAGAATGGTACTACTTTAACGTACAGCGAAATATGTCTATCAAAGGTCACTATGTTCGTTCAAATCACCAAGACGTTTTTTGCGTGAAGCCATTCAAGCCGTTCGTGGTATATTTCATCCCACGTTTGCATATGTAAAGAAACTACATATACATGACGGTGGATCAGTATTCTGGCACAATGTTGGCAACTCATGCACTCATGCTGGTCAGCACAATATTAAAAAAAAACCTCTTTAGTCATTACATGGTACATGCACCACTGCTGCTCCTGTCTGTATCGCTGTGAATAACTGACGGCGTTTGGTCTAAATAGACGTTTTTTTGACATTTGAGTGCATATATAAAGACTGTATTGCCGTTTAATGAAGTGTATTGTTTACGCAATAGGGGAGGTCACAATCACCAATTATCTGTGTATTCAGCTGAATACACAATCCAATGCACATAATTCTTCAGAGCTAGAGATGTGTATTCCTATTGGATTGCATTTTAAAATAGCCTCAAATAAAAGACTACTTTTAAAGCTGCAAGAATAAAATTTTAGTGAACATTTCAGCTATATACATAATTTTACCACACAAATTTTGCTGTTTCTGCAACGAGTGATTTTAAAGATATTGAGCTGTAAACTACGATGAAAAGTAATGAGAATGTACAACTCTAGCCCTGAAATGCCCTGTTCAGGAGAACAGTAGAAGCTTTTGTTCTTGCTCACCCCTATTGCAACCAAAGATGTGACTCATAATGCTTTCAGACACCAGAATATGAGCCCCATCCCTACATGGATACTCTGCTAATATTAATTACAGGTTTGCTTTGTACAAACGAAAATTTGTCATATCCTACTACAGTATCATGAAACGCAAAATGCAGCTTCCGCGATTCTCTATCCGTATGTAGCTCCAATAATAGTCATTTCACAATACATAATTTTTCGTGTCAAGTATTGCTCACCTGCTGTTGCTTTATTGCTTCTGGGAGGATGCGTGTTAGTGGTTGTGGCAGTTTCATGGTACCCGTCTGCAAATTAAATATAAAATGTAAAAGAGCTCCGGGATTGTGTCCGACTATAAGGTGACTTGTATAGAAATATAAAAATGCTTCCACCCACATAAAAAGCATGGCTAAAATGGATCAAAGTAAACCGAAGTACTTAATTTTTTCAGTTTGCTTTGGCAGCATAACTCATTAAGCTATCTATAAATGTAAGCAGTAATTCATACTCTGAATTCTCTTCCCCATGCTTTACGTAAGACCTGTCCCACTTTGTTAAGATCAAATTATATTTTCTTTGGTAATATTTCTGATTTTTGGTTTATTATGTAACATTTTAATTTTGCAACCTTGAATGACAAATTGTTTGTTGTTGAGTTAAATGTTGATAGCATTAATATTCTTGTGTATCACATTGACCCTGATTTTCATTTTTCTCACTCTCATTTTGCAATAATTTATGCAATAGTCCTATCACACTGAAGATTCTTTTAATGACATGAAATTTACTGCTAAGCTAGATAAACCTCTCTTTCCCCTTTCTATTTGAATATAACAAGTGTGATGGCATATGTGACAGATCTGGAAAATCATTTGTCTAACCTTGATTAACATCTGAGATTAGAGATATAGTTGAAATAAGGTCAAATCAACGAATGATGATGTACACACGCACTCACTGACACACACACACACACACACACATATATGTATATATATATATAGATAAATATATATATATTTATATATATATATAAATAAATAAATATATATATATATATATATATATATATATATATATATATATATATATATATATATATATATATGTTATCAGATGGTTGTAACTGTATGAGCTCTCAAGCACCTGTACCGTCTCGAGACCGAAGGTCCAGTGCCCGTACAGGTGCGAAGCGCTGATACAGGGGTGATACGGCTAAAGCCATGGAGTAACCTTCATATTTTCATCCGGTGTAAATAAAATTTTGGAATGTATGACACGTTCACATATGGTTAAAATCAACAAATCATGATACACACACACACACACATAATTATATATATATATATATAAATATATATATATATATATATATATATATATATATATATATATATATATATATATACACCATCATATGCTTGTACACCCCCTGCATGAGCCCCCCAGCACCTATGCTATCAACGAGACCGTTAACCTCGTGACGGTACAGGTGCGAAAGGCTGATGTGGGGGTGATACAGCTACAGCCATGTGGTAACCTTTATATTCCAATTCGCTGTTAAAATGGTAAGTAATAAAGTTTTTAATGTGTGACACGTTCAGATATGTAATTTTTCTTGATATGTAACCAACTGTGAAGAAGTTTGACATCTCCCACAGTCCTCCTTTTTGTGGTTTCATTTTTTTTGCTTCTCCACCAGTTTTTCAACATCTGTTTTATTTACATCCACAAGATTAAGGCCCAGTTGTCCAGAGTTTTTTAGTGCATTGCTGTAATAACTTTTCTCGATAAGATGTTTTAAACTCAGAATTCTGTTGCATTTAGCTCTCTGTTTCGTTTGCTGGCAGCCAATTTTCATGGCTATACCTTTTATAATAAGGAAACTCTCTTACATCTCAAATTTGTAATTGATGAGCAAAGTCGCCAGCAACCATTTTGAGAGGGATTTCTTATCTGTGATTGTGTATACAGGAACAAAGCACATGTGCTTGAGATCAAGCCTCATTTGGACCATACTCTCCCTAAAATATCTGACCTATCCCTTTCATATCAATCCACTACACACGTTGTGCCAACTTATTGATAATTTTTACAATGTTTGAGGTTCTACAAAATTCCTATAAATGTTATCTTATGAACTGCTATTTCAGGGGGTTGGGGGTTGGAAATTTTCACAATTTTTTCCCAAGCCACAAATAACTAATAACTCTTTGATCCGATTCTGAAGGAAAAATAATTGTAATACTTTATCTGATACAAAAAATTAATTTGGTTCTAACGGTTGGAGATTTAACTTGTCTTTCCAGGTCACAAATCAGAGTATCTGTTTGTTTATAACAGATTTTGCACAAAGGTGTAATGATTCATTTCCTGTAAAAGCGTATTATTCTCGGTATAAGCAAAGAAAACTTTAGCTTACTGATGGTTTACTTAAAGGAAAACCAGATGATACAATTCAAAATTAAAAATCTTTCACTCTACTTAGCGTAAGAAACAGACTGAACCACGTTTCAACAGAACCCGGAAGATGTCATTTTAATGATATTTTAAACCAAAATTAAATATAATTTCTCTAAAACATTGCAAGTGATCAGTGGTATTATTGGTAAACATAAAATGAATCTTCATAGTAGCTATAAACACGATAATGTCACTTTAACAATACCAAAAGATTAATAGCGAACCATTTCAATGAACATTTTACTTATGTTGATCCAAGCTTGGTAAAAAATTCTACAAACAGGTTTTACTAATTAATCATACCTAATGGCTCAGTATATGAGTTGCATTTTACAAAGCAACATAGGTAGTGCCTTACTACAATATTATTAAATGTAAATGCGGTATTTTTCGATGTTTTTCCATACCCCGCTCAAATAATCGTCGCTTCCAAACACGCAATTTTCATGTTAAGTATTGCTTACCAGGTGTTTTTGTTGTTGCTTCACCGGCCGTGACAGGAGGTGGTTCAGCCGGTATGCTTGAATTAGGGCAAAAGTCTGTCAATTGAAGATGAAAATTAAAGAAGTCCTGAGTTTGCGTAATTAAATATAACGTGAAATGTACAGGTATATAAACATTCTTCCATCCAAGAGGATAGCATAGATGAAAATAGATCAGAATAAACTGACTGAAATACTGAAACATGCCTCCATTGCAGGAGTTACAAAATATCTTTAATATGAACCCGTCTATTTAAATAGGGTTCATTTCACATAAATAATACAGACTAATCATGTAGGTTAACAGTCTGATGATATATTTCACATGAAATTGTGGTGTAATAATTTTGAGGATCGTGAAGCCGGCGGGGAAGCGTGGGATTAAATATCATCTATGTTTCATAACTTCATGGGAAAACTGCGGGCTAAGTAAATAGGATTAATTTGCCCACATAACTGATTGGGCTTCCTGTGAAAATGAGCAGCAGTTTGCAGACCCAATTCCCAATTACGACAAAAGGAGTATCTTTACTATATTTTTGGAGTGCCGTGTTTGAATGATTAGAAAGGTTCAGTTGCATTTATGAATCGTCATAAGATAGATATTCAACAGTTATGAGAAAAGCACTATCTTTATAATTTTTTGTAGTGTCGTGTTTGATTATTTAAAACGGCTGAGTGAAACAGTCGTAAGATAAACAGTAAACCCATTTTGTCCTAAAGGAAAACCAAAAAGCGAGGCACAAATCTGCACTACTTTGCAACGTCATAGTGTATGACCAACTGACAGATCTGGGCTGTTTCAAACTTAATGGAGAGGATGTTTGACACATTGGCCTACTTGATGGAGGAATGTGACAGTTGAGGGGGTTTCTCTTTTCAAATATCTGGTGCTTTATTGCAGGCAAAATTCCAGGATTGCTTCATGAAGATTATTTGCAAAGCACGCACACGCGCGCACAGGTGCACACGCACACACACACATACACACACACACACACACACACACACACACACACACACATATATATATATATATATGAGGAACTTCCCTTCTTTTTATTTCTGTTTTGCTTTCGGTTGTTCAATATCCTTACGTAACATAAAGAAAAACTTATCAAACCCACATCTGCAAGCTCTAGTACCGTTTGAACACTTTCAACTCCGATATTCAAAGAACCAAGCCCTATTCCGTACCATTCACTGTAAAATTGTATAGTTCTAAATTACAACAATTGCTCTGTATAAGAACAAATCATATGTATCAAATGTAAAATTAGAAGAAAGTTTGGGGCTTTATTTAGCCTTTATATAAATTAGGGTTATCATCGGGGAACCAGCGTAAGACCTGTTTCGGTGCCATTTATCTCACGACAAGTCATTCTGCGAACCATTCGCACCATGTTTGTATTTCCAATACAAACCTCTGGAGCTGACGCAATATCAACGGAATTTGCTCAATGGTTCTTTATGATGGCATCTTGGTGCCTACTGAATGCTGTTTTTTTATCTCTTAATTACGAGTTGATATCTTTTAGTTACGAGATATTAGATGACTATCTCGCAATTACGAGCTACTATCTTTTAATTACAAGACGCTATCTCGTAGTGACGAGATAATATCTCAAATTTACGAGTTACTCTTGTAATTATGACAGAACTTTCTCATAATTACGAGTTACTATCTAGTAATTACAAGATAGTTATCTCATCATAACGAGATATTATCTCACTAATTTAGATATACCTTGAAACGGGAGCACACACACACACACACACATATATATATATTCATATATATACATATATATATACATATATACATATATATACATATATATACATATATATATATACATAAATATATATATGTATATATATATATATATATATATATATATATATATATATATATATATATATATATATATATATATATATATATATATATATATATATATATATATATATGAATCTTGCATCATCATTGTCACTATTTCCACAAGCTTGGTAGACGTCCCCACAGGAAACATCCGCTCGCTCAATCAAATCATTTTATGCAAAAAGGTCAGCAATAAACATTACCCATGTTTATCAATTTCAGTTCAATAATGCTAGCAAGGTTGAATAGGACCAAAGACAGAGATCCAACAACTACCGAAACATCAACATGCATCTTCCAATACCAATGTGAAGTTATAAATTTCATTCCTGACTTGAAAGTCAACAGGTTTCCTTGGCGGCCCCTTAGCATCCAAAGTTAGTTGAGGATAGTTGCTGACTACCGGTATTTGCAGACAGGCAGTCACCCATGAAAGGTAACAAGTGATTTTAAACCTTTACGCTGAACCTATAAAATTCTCTTTACTACACACTTGATTAAGATATTTTGGATGTCGAACACATAAAATGTCTAAAGGACCAGTTGGCGACGGAAGCAAACGGATTTTACCGACAAGTCAGGAGATTTAATTAATATTGCACATTCTCAAAATATGTAAAAGGGTAATTTTACGGAAGATTTACCAGGTTATCATGCCCGTAGTCAGCAACTATCGTCAACTAACTTTGGACGCTAAGGGGCCGCCAAGGAAAGCTGTTGACCCAGTAAAGTAATATGAACAAGATTAGCTTGCAGCTCTTTCCCATCACGTGGCCATCAACTGTCAGCCGAGTTTTACATTAAACATGAGCTTTTCCCAATGTTAGTCTGTTTACTGTTTCAGCGGGATGTTCCAGACTAAGTGAACAGCTTTGTTCGCCGAGGAAAGCTGTTGAACTGGACAGTTATACTCTGTGTAACTTGAGACATGGTGGTTTTTGAATGAACCATCTTTTAAAAAGAAACATTAATCTAGCATCCTTATCATAGTTCAGAGCAGTTCGTTTTACGTAGTTCGACTTAAGTCACATTTGGCACTAAAAGAGTTAAGCTTTTGTCAGATATTCAAAAACACATCATGCACATTTGGAGAAAAGTGATCTCTAACGTCCGTCTTATATGATAGCAAAAATGGTTCGTACCTGATCGTTCAAAAGTGAAGCATTCTGCAATAGACTTGAATCTACCTCCTGCTTTGAAGGATATTTTTTTACAGGTTACTTGGTTGTCTGGACTGGTGAATATGTGCGTATGTACCGTAGGTTTCCGATGTATGCACGCAACAGGTGGGTTGCTTTCTTGATATTCGGAATTGCTACGGTTCGTAATGCACGTTATCTGAACTTGAGGAGGCAGTGTAACCTGTATGAAATTATGGTCCGATAATTGGGCCTGAGTAACTTTCCATGATTTTTGTTGATTGTGATGTTGATCCCGCTCCAGCTTGACACAGTAAAACCAACAAGTCAAACGTGACGTATCACCTGAAGAGCCTGAATAGACTGAAGAGACTACAGACAGGAGGAATTAGATTAACAAGATTAGCCAGTCAACTGCAGTCCTGATTGTAATACAAGTGATTGGTATTTGCGAAGACATTATAGCACGTGCATGTATGTAATGATAGTAAACAAGTTTCAAATTCAAAACCTTCAAGTGTAATCAGAGGGATGTGTTTCATAATTCCGACATAAAGCTTATTTGTTGGTAACAATGCCTTTATCAGGATAGCGCAATAAAATATAACATTAAATAATCATAAACAATAGATGCAAAATTTTATCATATTTTCTAAAATGTTTGCAGCAAGCATTAAAACTGTGACCAAAAAATTGCAGCAAAGTAAATAGAAACGTCTCATTGATGCTTTAAAGTTTCTAATGTGAATGTACTATATATCAAACATGCCATGAGGTGATTTATTCAATAAAGAGCATCATGGTTTTGTATGCCGTAAGTTGGTTAATATGTTCCTCTTAACAATACAGCAACCCTGAGTCTGAACTTTTCAGTCAAGTAATTAACATACATGAACAGCATCATTCACTGTCTGCATGCATGCTTTTTTTTCTTTCCAGCTTGATCCCGAGGAGAAATAAATAGAGACTATCTTTATAAGGTACCAGCAGGGATCGAGCTATAACGGCAAAATCATGACCTACACAAAATGATTTTCCATTTTCATAAAATTTTGCACTTCACCTTTCTTGTCATGAAACATGGATCCCAAAAAAGAAAGATTTGTGTGATAAAAAGAGTGAAAAACACAAACATGTTTTAGCTGGCTCTAGGGTGTGCATGCCCGTTGATGAACGTATGCTAAATAATTTGCCAAAGTATGGATACAAGTCGGCTGCTTTCAAAACCGCGTACCGTAGCGATGCCAACTTTTTTAGTAATAGCCCAGAATATACAGAGAGTTTTCTAATTTTTGTTGACTTTCGGGAAGCAGGATTAAGTAGTCGGCGTAGAGGAGACAGTTGATTTTCTTTTCTCTCAGGGTCCCAGATTCAGAATATACATCAAATGTTTAGGTAGATCATTTGCAAAGAAATTGGATGGGGTTGCGCTCATGATGCATCCTTGTTTAACTCCTCTTTGGAGTGTTCTATTGCTTGATAAACCAAAGTTAAACTTGACCTCCTGTTTAAATTGCTACAACCTTTGTATCATTTCCCCACATTTACCCAGTTGTGAAAGCATGCTCTGAAGTGACCCTTGAGACTGTAACCTTTGAGGTGTGCTGCTAGTAATACTTGTATGAGCCGTTGCGTGCGGCTCAATCACTCTTACTACCTTAATGTCTTTTGAAGCGCAACATTTTAATTCTTTTCAATCCTACAGCGCACAATATATAGTTGGTTCTCTGATGACGACATACTGGCACTTGGATGTTATACTCATCGTGTTGCTTTTACATTGATTACAAAATTAAGTGGCGAAAAAATACCTGATAGAGGGTCACATTCCGAATATGCAAGTTTTGGTGTCGCTAGAACGTAGCAGGCGAAGGTGATAACGGTAATTTTAAATGTCATTACAAAGTGAAGAATGTCACTGAGTCCCGTTCACAGCCAGGCGTCTCACATACTTAAATGACGTTGTCACCCATTTATTCTGCTCCTACAACTTCCCATATCATATTTGAGTATCTGTGTTAATAAGATATTTCCAATAAGGAAGCAGATTCTGCAAATCAGTGCGTGCGTTGTGCATCAAAATAGATCCTGGGAATTCAAGGAGGTTCCAGCCTCAATATGGGTCACGATATGCATGTGATGATAACAGTTCAAAATTATTTCAGGACTGACAGAAGACCAGGCATGTTTTATCATTTGTAAGGCATGTTACAGATTTGTCTTCTTGGGAATTGCCGATTTAGCGTGATCTAAGTAAATCTTTGCCAGTTGTTTTTCGGCAGTGCGTTTTAAAGCAGCCAAAAATATAAATAATAGTGGCATCCATTGGTTGCATCTCCGAGGTGGTAATGGCTGCCAAATGATGTAGGCGCACATTTGGAAGTATGTTAAACATACGTGGATAACAGCATTGCCAAGAAGGAGAATGGCATGACAATGTTATGGTCTTATTTGTCCATCAAAGGAAACAGATAAACAACAGACAAATCTCTGGTAATCCAGGCTTTTTCGTTATGTGTGTAGCGCACGTAAACCACCAGGCCCGTAACCAGCTTTGTTCAGGTGGGGGGTCTTTCTGTGAAAATGAGCGAGTGCCGAAGGCACGTAGCTGATGCTGGGGGGGGGGGGGGGGGGGTCAGGGGCATGCTCCCCCGGAAAATTTTTGAAAAAGGGACCTCAAATACTGCATTTCCTGCAATTTGAGCACATTTTGCCGCTTTCACTGCTGATGGAAAACTTGAGTTTTATCTATACTTTTTTTACACTTATCATGTTCCTCTCCACACAATTCCGTTTTTTTGTGTCAGATAAATGGCATGCATGATGCTGCCTGAACATTCACCAGTATTTTAGCTAAAACAGCTCTTTTATATTTCTCATTAAATGTCATGGAAATTTTAAGGTAAAACACTGCATGCAAGCTGACTGCTATGTGGACAAGTACATTTTAATATCAGCACCAAATAGAAGGGGGTAAAGGGGGGGGGGCAGTATGTTGGTACAGATAATCATTTTGCTACAGTACACAGTACGGAAAATGTAAATCTTTCAAAATTTTGGCTGGTACGAAGTATGCTAAATAAGAGGGCTTCCAGTACGCCAGTACGGAAAACCCGTTACTCCCTCCAAATAAGCTAGTTTATACAACATGATTGCATAATGATACTTAACTACCATAGGTTAGGGAAATTCACCCAATAAGGCAAAAAAAAAGAAGAAGAAAAATGTTGTCTTGTAATCCGCCCTGGTGTTGTATATTTTGCATCAACTCTTTCACTGCCAAATGCGACTTCATTCATCTCAAATGTTGTCTCAAGATTAATAATACCTATAAGTTAATTTGATATTCAGATTCTACATACAAAGACTTTTCATGCAAGTTTCAGCATGCCTCGTCTAAACTTAATTCAGAAATCATTGTCTTAGTCAACAGCTTGCCTCGGCGCACTTTGTGTGCAGTGTGTGCAAAGTGCGCCGAGGCAAACTGTGGACTCAGTCTCAAATGCAGAGAAGAATTAAAATGTAGAGGTGCAATTTTAATAAGTTACTGGGGGAGTTTTTTATACTGTTGCCATAAAATTTCAGTTTTGAAATCATAAATACAAAAATGTATATATGTACTTTGAGTTGGTTGAGATTTTTGTAAAGTAGATCCGTATTGTCACCAGGCCTATATTTACTGCATGTCAAAATTTTAAGGTAGCGGAGGGGATTGAGCTATAACGGCAAAATCGTGACCCGACAGAAAATGAGTTTTTTCTATTTCCGTAAAGTTTGGCACTTTAACTTTCTTGTCACCAAACATGAATACTAAAAAAGCAAAATTTATGTGATTAAAAAGGGAAAAAGCATGACCATGTTTTAGCTGGCTGCAGCATGAGCATGTCTGTTTACAAATGTATGTTAATTAGTGCGCCAAAGTTTGGATAGCAGTCGGCTGCTTTCCACAATCCAGGACCGTAGCAACGACAAGCGACCAACTGTGACATTATGAGGTCCGCCGCTACCAATTCTTGTATAAACTGCTTGACAAGATTAGGACTGATTAATTGGTTTGTTGTGGTGATCAGATGGCCATGTAGATAATTAAATCGATGGGCTCATGTTTTCCTTCTCAGTGTGATAAAAAAAAATTAAAAAATAAGGGACGATAAAAGGTGGCGATTGTCAAAACGGCACCTGGCGATGGACGTGAGCCTCAGTGTGTTTTCAATGAAGGCGATTTCAACCTATGCGTAAATCGTCACTCAGAATCATGGCATTGTATACATTATAAAGGCTTACAATCCTTTCTACAGACTTGCCCTATCCAAGACCAATTTGCTTTTAATGTGTACTGGCAAAAAATACACATGACGATCGAGGAATCCTGACACTGGACCACTTGGTTATAAATATGCCGCAAACTATAAAAGCGGGGATTCGATTCAGCGTAAATAATTATATCTGCATTCAATAATTATATGTGCCTTTACCAGAATGTGAAACGGTGTATAGCATTACATGTTTACCTTCAAGTAAATTTATATGAAGCACACGCCTCCACTAAAACTGGTATTGTCCGTGGCGCTGTCGCATTTTGTGGAACTGGAAGACTGGCCCATTGCACATGCACGGACTTGCCCACTTCATACGGGGTGTTTCGAAGTACACTGAGCCAGGGGACAGGAAAAAAAGCTTTAAAAATTTGACCATCAGGGGGATAAAATAATCAGATTACTGTTAAATGACTGCGGAAAGCGACTCTGCACTCTGCTTTTCGTTGGTTGATCGGTCATATAAAATTATTTTGTCTCACTGTGCGCGGCATGTTCCGATACCACTCGCCCGCACTCACCCATCAGGAAGTTTCGGTTTTGTGTCTCGATCAGTTTATTGCAGTTCAAGGGTGAGCCAACTATCTTTCAGTGGGCTAGTTATCTCCACAAAATAAAAAATATGTTACATGAGTGGCAAGGTTTCGAATGGCAATACGCGAGAAAAACATGGCAAAGTGAATGGCATTCTTTATCACAAGGAAGGCGCTAATATGTGGAGGAACCAATGAAATGGCTTGGCGTATTCTATTGTACTCCCGGCAACAAAAACAAAACAAAAACAAAAAAAAAAAAAACAAAACGCATAAGCCAAGGCCACCAAGAACACACTCCCTCACGATGCCCGTCCCTTTCTCAATTTTGTGGGAATTGGAAACTTTTTGACTGCCAGACAGACTCGCTCTGCGTAATTGTTAAATTGCGCTTGAAGTGCGTGTCGCCAGGTAAGCAAACACAGTCCGTCTTGGCAGGCAAGAAAGTTTTACCCTTGCGCACGAAGTGTAGCGTCATCACCTTACATCTGAGCGTGGTCTGGTGCATTAGGCCTATATTGATCTATGTAACCGTCAGGGTCTGATCAAAGACTACTTCAGCAAATCAATGGATTAGGTTATTCAATCTAGCAATACAGTTTCATCACCAATACAACGTTGAAACTAATGGATTCTCAACACATATAATTATAAAACGCTCGCTTTTTTGTGTGTGTGTGTGTGGTTTTTTTTTTTTTTTTTTTTGTTGTTGTTGTTTTTTTTTGTTTTGTTTCTTCTTTGAAGTATAATTTATCCTGGGAGTATTTGTTTATCAGTAACAGGACTATTGTCTTAAATGTTACGTCACGATCATCCATGTAGACCGCCTATCTAGCATTTATAAGCTACACTCAGAACGACATAGACCTCTCTCCGTCAAGACCAAGCAATCTCACTTTACAAAATGCCAAAAGCCAAGAAACAAAGCAAGACACATCGCCATCAGCGCCAAGCTAAGCAGCAACGTGATCGCGGCATGTCGATTTTTCAAACGTTCTTTTCGGTAAAGTCGCAAGTAGTCCAAGACACTGAATGGCGAATGTCCCATCCATGCCGTTAATAAAACCATGTTGTTCTTTGATCCAAGTTGATGAGAAGTGAGTGAGCAACTCCTGCCTACCTGGCAGTCTTCTGAGTAGAGCAAGCTGTGAAATTGCAACCCGTTTGCTCAAGCGGCGCCATATGCAAACAATGTTGCTAGGGTCAAGGTGATGGCACCTTCGGGTCACGTGGCTAATCCGCTTTCGAATCCCCCTTTGAAGCTGTCCCATTCGCGTGGAAACCCGACTGACAAGCTTTCGAGTGTGGCTGCATTTGATGTCATTCGGGTAAATAACTGCTTTTTTAAGCCAATAAACATCATTGTATGTTGATAACTATGCATCAAAGATGTTGATTGACCTTTGTTCGAAGTACTGAGACCAAAACGGGCCGAATTTGGAAAGCTGTATTGTCATTATGGCCAACAATGTGCGAAAAAAGGGCCTCAAATCTTTCAACGCCGATTTCTCGGAATGAAATTTTCTGCTTATGAATCAATTTTGTGGACAGCGTCAATAAAAAAGCTAATTGATCGATCTGCTTAAAATAATCGTCTTTTGAAAGATAAATATATTATCTGGGAACCGTTTTTTTTTGTTTTTCCGTCAGATGTCCCCTTCCGAGACTTTTGTAGCTCACAAAATGAAGTAACTGTTGATGTTTAAAATGATGATCAAAGAATTCGATAATTCTGTTATTATGTATTTTATTTGTAAACAAAAAATACGGTTCCTGCATATTGGTCTATACTTTAACTTTACATAGGTAATACACTTTTGCATCGATTATTTTTAAAGAAATGCTGACAAAATGTCAAATTTGATAACCTCTTGTAAACGGGCGTATAAAACCCTTGAAAATTATCGTATCGATATGAAACTTCTTTCTAACAAATCTAGATGTCTGAACAATCAATAAAATGTATGGTTTTGTGGGTAAAATGTGAAACATAGTTCATCTATGCAACGTCAAAGTCGCGGGACCGCTGCGCGCGGCTCGATCCCCTCCGCTACTTTAAGTATTTTTCTCCTGTATTCTATAGACGTTCATCGGGTAGAGATAAGAAAGAGCTTGCATGTCCTTGGGTAAATATATGAATATATCACACAATGTTAGGCCTACAAATGAATGTCAGCAGAAACCTACATGCAAAATAGAATTTTGTATACTGCTACAAGTCAGAAAAAAAGAAATTGTTACAAAATTCTGTTGAGAAAATGTTAGATTTTCCAACGCTTCACAATATTAAAGACCTACCTTTTGGTGCCATCTTGCCAAATATGGTCAACAAATTTTGAGATGTGGCTGCACCCTGCTTTCTCTTCCTTTCTTCATCATCCTTTTTACCCATGTCTTATTAATACTATTAAACTGAAAGTCTAAGGACTTGAATATTAACTTAATAATGCCTATATGACTCCGCACGTCGTGTACATGTTATGATGTAGATGTACCTACTGTAGCTCTGTTGTGAACTGAACTTCAGGTACTGACATCCTGCCAGCAGAAATTAAGAAAAAAGCTTTGTCTTCAGTAACAGATTCTAATTACCACAAAACATATAATAGCTGAGAACAAAACCACAAGAGGATGGGGAGTGGTGACTGATCTGCAAGTCAAAGCTGTGAAAACAAACCTTTATAAGAGAACTTCCTATGTATAATTGCCATAACTTGTAATGAACACAATCATCAAATTCACATGAACATGTAAATGCAAGTGTACCCATTTATAGTTCCCGTGTGGTGTTTATATAGTCATGTATGTGTCTGCATTGTGTCTTCGATCTGACTAATACACTAAAGCTGTTCCATATTGGTCATCCATTACATAGAGACTTAGCCACTCTCTTCACAGGAATGAAATGTTGAAGTGTTGATGAACCATATCTGTTTAATATATATTACAAAATCTTTGCTGGGCTACAGGGTGGGGGGTCATACGACCCCCCCTCGACCCCCCCCCTTGGTTACGGGCCTGCACCACGGGATCAAACGTTTTCCGAACGCAATGTGGGCGTGTAGCAAACCCCATTATAAAGGGGTTTGATTTATGATGCTGAATGCATTTGCACCAATGAAGGAACAGCATTTGTGCTTTGTAGTGACTTTCATTTCCCTTCACATCCTGTGTGGTCAATTTATAATTTGATTCAAGGCAGAGAAAGTACCTGTCTAGTCCATATTAAAATGGCTTCCAAGTCATAGAGAGCAAGAACTTCGGCCAGAATTTTCCTGCTCTGTGCCACAACAACTATATTTGTGCTCCCCGCTTCGGCAGCGTGTATCTTTTTATTCTGCTATGCCTGAATTGAAATTGCGAAAGCCACACGTGTGCAGAGGCAAAATCAGTAATATGGAATTCAGTCAGTAAATGTTTAGCTGTTTCAATTAATACTTCACTGTTTCTAGATGCTTCCTGTGCATCTATATCACCTAAGCACACCAACGGGGCATTTTCCATTCGATCATGTTGAGAGTGCCAGGCACGTGTCAAGGCACAAGAACACTCCTCGATGATTATATACTTGTTCAGGCCCGTCACCAGGGGGGGTTCGACTAGTTCGAACGAACCCCCCTTTGCAAAAAAAAAAAAAAAAAAAAAAAAAAAAAATCTATCCTTGCCTAAATAATAGATGTGAACACACCAATAGCCCACCACCAGTGAGATAAACTGTTTCTTCCAATGAGTCCAATGGTCCCTACACTAACCTTCAAATGAAAAATACGATAAATTTATGTCGTCCTCTATGGGATTCGAACCCACCACCTTCGGCACACTCGCCTAGCCAAATGTAAAGTCCAACACGCTGACCTCTAGGCCATCGGGACAACCCCAAAAAGGTTGACCAAGGACCCAGGGTGATGTTAAAGCAGGTGTGGCTTGTACATTGACACGGTAGGGCACTTCCACAGACCGACAAAGAAAGCTCTGTAATCTTATCTATGCCCTGCTGTGAATCATTAATGATATCAATATCATGTGGTAAGGGTTTTTCTGCCTGTGTATCCATTTTTAAATTTCTGTGTATCGGATCATAAAACAAATCATTGCATATGAATATTTGAGGAAAATGACTCCAATTCCGTACGTTAATCACTGAAATCGGTATAGGAAAAAGTGTTTTTTGCCTAGTTCCACAGAATTTCCCCCTAAGAAAGCACACCACATCTGTGGGGAAACCCCAGGCTCCCCATCCACACAGAAAAATATCCGCATACATGTAGCTGTGTCCAGTTACTTAGGATGGGCTGAAATGTTTCCCTTGGGAGTGAAGTTGGCCAAATTTGAGTCATGACCTCATCATGTTATATTCTCTGCTGCCACGATGGATCCCGACAAGGAAACATCTATTGGAAGCACCAATTCAGAAAAAAAGAGAAAAAGTTCAAATTCCAGTACTTATTCCTAGATATGCACTTAAAATTATGTTGGCACAATGGCTAAAATGTGACCCCAAAACTCACCAGAACACACCATTTTGTCACTCATTTTTTCAAAAGCTTCTATCTCTTGGGAGGGGGGCACGCCCCCCTCCCAAACCCTCCCCCCGCTCGGTCGCTAACGCTCCCTCGCAGTGACAATACCGAATTCGAACCCCCCTTTAGGAAAGGCTGGTGACGGGCCTGTTGTTCCTCAATTTTACATTGTCAGAGATTGTATATTTGCCCAAAATTAAATCAGTGGTTCTGAAAGATATGATCTATTTTCTTCAGCGTTGCTTTCAGAGTTTCATCTTTAAAAACGGACACTTGTTTCCGGAAGGTCGCTGATACTTCGACCCGTTTCGGTTTGGGAAGTGATGCGGGCATGCTCAGTTTCAAGGAGCTGACAGGATTTACCCGCCTTTTGATTCACAAAACTTAAACACATAATTTATTATTTTCATGTCACTTTATTGGTGGAATTGGGATAAGGATGTGCATGTAAATTACTGCGTAAACTGACTGAATCTACTTACAAACTGATAGCCGCTAAGGATATAAGCTGTGAATACCTTGTAACAATGTACCACTGTCTCACACTGCGCTGTTTGCTATTGTTACTGTCGGCATTATTATTATCATTATTATAATTATAATTGTTATTATTATTATTATTATTATCATCATCATTATTATTATCATCAACGTCGTCGTCGTCGTCTTCATCATCATCATAATGAGACACTTGTGTGCCTTTATGAATATCAATATATCGTAGAAACTCATCATTTACAACATTACTTATTTTATTATTAGCATTATGTAATTCATTGCTTCCTATTACCTGATTATAGTAATACCAGACCTACTTGATCTGTAAGTTTGAACCGAGTTGTTTACAAAGCTGCCAATTGAATCCATAAGAAATAAGACATTTTACATTTGTGAACAGCGAATCCAGACAACAAAACTTATTTGAAATCCTTCCTCTTTACATCTTACACGTAAACACCTTAAATCTTTTTTAACAAACTTAAACATGTTCAAAGTTTGGAAAATGGACCAGAACGAGGCTGGTGATTATCTTTCGACAGTTCTCAGTGGAATTTTTTTGTTTCTGAGCTGGGATCTTATTGAAGGCGAAAAACTCTTTTGTTTGTAATTTTTTCCCGGTACTCTCCCATGAGCCTCATGCATAATGTCCCTTATACGTTGTGTATACTTTTCAACTATAAATTGTGGGTCCTTAGTATGACAGTTGACGTCTAAATCTAGAACGCCCTTCAGCCTAGTCACTGAGAACCCCCCACAACCATACCAGTGTGCATTGTCATCCCAAGCCACCATGTAGGTATCATGTGAGTCCAATTGCTATCCATAATCCAACCAGGACAAGGATGTTGGCAGAGTGGTCACTTCATCATAACTTGACTCCAAAAGGAGGTAATAGCTTGGTGTGCACTGCTTTTCCTTTCTCTGGAATTTGTTTGCCGAGACACCCTCTTGAAAATCTAGGTTTCAAGCCAATCAACCAGCTTTACTCCAACTATTTCAGTGGTATCTGAGCACACAAATCAGCTTTCTAGGTATATGCAGATCTCCCAACTGCTGAAAAACAAATATCCTGCAGATTATGGTGTGCGTGAAGCACTATAGCAGTGAGTGTGAAGAAAAGTTCAAAGAGTTTCAACTCAAAAAGCAAGCCAGTGATGCCGCCCAGAAAAGAAAGGTTGCTACAGGGAGCATATGCACCACAAGTCACCATCAGTTCCATAGGAACCGAGGGGTGGCGCTACCGAACCATCAGATTTTCAGAAATCAAGTGAGTGAACTCAACTCAATTTCATGGGTGCTCAGCTCAGACACAGAGGTCTTCGCAAAAGGTAGTAGAGAGGTAGCATTACAAAACAAATATACGGTTCACAAAATCGAGCTGCATCATATACTGTGCTAATTTAACCCACAAGCATATATAAACAAGTTAGCAAAGTAAACAGCTCTCTCTTCTGTCCTTTGGGCAAATTAATGGCTTGATATGAAACTATGAATCAAAACACGGCCCTAATGAAATGAAACACAGCCCAAAAATATGAATACTACATCACTCACATGTTAGCGTTGATGATTTGATAACGAATAATCAAGAAAGCCCAGTGATCCATCACCCAGTCTATCATGACTGTGCATGAAATGAAACTTTTTCCCAATATTTAGAGCAGAAGTGTTGAATATTTGACTGTTCACATGTCCAGCAGCTTCAGGTAATTGACCTTTATCGCAAATACTTTATGCCAAAATTATGTTAGTGTTCTACTTGAATGTAAACATATATCATATCTATATGTAATTGTGCATATAATCATTCATGGCATTGTTTACATATACCAATTGTCTGCTACAAAGCATGGCATTGTAGTCTTAAGTAAAATTGATCAATGTCCAATCTGGCTCACATGTTCATAATATATTATAACGAGACATATAAGGCTGTAGGATTGTTTTCTGTAAGTGCTTATAAATGTTTTGGTAGAACATGCACAAGTGTGGTAAAGACCTTGTAGTGATCGACCAATGTGGTAACATCTACCCGAAATATAATGAAGATGGACATAGAATGTAATACCTACCCATTTTGTGATGAATTCAGCCCGAACATGAATAATTGCCTATTCTCATTTTGAAATACCACGTTGCATTATCCATTACTGACTGATAGCTGCGTTTATTTGGATGTTCATTAACGGTGAGAAGGAATAAAAATTACATACGATGCTTCTTTACAAACAAGATTTATATCCTCAATTTCGCGTAAGACAATCTGAAAGTTCACATTATCGCTCAATACCACATTGGCTCGACAATTTTGTCTCACTGGAAAAAAAAGTTTCAAAGAATAGTGAAGCTAACAAAAGTGGAAGGAAGGTTTCATACAAATATGTAAGGTGGGAATAAAGCAAATTGGAGCACGGATTTGATGATTAGTGAAAGTGGAGATGCGTGCACATGTGCAGCGTCCGAAAAGTTGTTTACCGGTATGGATGCACCAATTGCGGCTAATCAGGTGCAGGTTACCATACTAAATAGTTCTTGGTTATATTGTGCCCACACCTTTGAGAGCCATTTACCTGTAATTAGCCCACTGTTTCAGTTAATTGTTTCATGGATTTATGAGACTGTTTGTGGTGTTTGGTTTGAGATATATTTTTCCCATGCTGAATTTTTATAAACAGGTGGCAAATGATATGTGCATACACAGTGACGTAATGCTAGCAAGCCGTGCTCGATGCACGTGTTACCTGGCTATAACAGTGTACACTGGCATAACGTGGGATTTAATCTTTATACTCACTTTTTTATTTTGCATGTTTTAAATAAGAGTTGTCTGCACAACACCAATTGCATACTATGTTTCAAAAAGTTACACAACAGAAGTAATGCACCTTTATGCTAATATGAAGATATACAGTAAATATAAAGGTGGTGTCATGCCAACGGAAGGTGACGATAAAATAATAGAGTGCGGTGGTGGCTGTGCAAAACAAGTTGTATATAGTGAATTGAGATGAGCCACATGCAATACGACAGTCATCTGCATCTTACTTGTTTATGGTTTTGCCCAACTTTTGTTGAGATGTTGCCAGGATTAAATCTTGATTAGACAGTGTCATTAACATATCCAAACCGTAGTCCTAGCGAAACAAATCCAAGTCAATTCCGACCAAAGGCAATGTTCCTTGGTATGTATAGCTGAAACATATAAATTTATAGTTCGTATTTACCCAAAAGAGACCAAAACGTAAGTGCAAAGGTCCATAGGGGGAAAAAAAACTTTATCTAGTTTTCACATGACAGAATGCAAAAAGTTTTGTTTGAAATTATAGGCCTTTTTCAGTAAATTGGCTTGAACAGTTGCATCATTCATGCATATACAGGACCATACAATTTACGAAAAGGGACCAAAATTTGCAGCACATCAGAGAATTTGTAAGTGGAGGTTCTTAACTTGTTGAAAATGTCAATAAAATTCAGTATTTAAAAAGGTACTGCTTGCAACCACCATTTCAACAATGATCATCATCCATATAAGTCCACAAAGCGCCACCAACACCAACATCAATCCATCCGAAAAGCCCTCTAGGCCTAAAATGACCATCAATAAATATCTAAACAACATGATTATGTAATTCGATGTGTTTTAGGCATGTAGTTATTAGGCCTCAAATCATTAAAACGTAGTCAAAAATGCATTACAATAGTCAAAATTTGTAAGGATAGCAGTCACATTTCAAGTTGGTTTCCAGAAGTATTTTTGAAAGGACATTTAAATGTTCAAGAAAGCATATAATCCCACAAATCATCTAATAAGTCAATTATTAGGGTAATAATTTAGAATTCCAAAAATGTAGTATGCCATTGTAAGTCATCTGTAAGTCAGCCAAGCATAATGTACATCTAACTCGTGGTTCTATAAAGTTCAAAAGGTCAAATTGTAAAACAGTCCTAATTATTGTAAAATTCTACTACCTTTATCAGTGAAAGAATTCGGTTTTATGGAGAGAGAGAGAGAGAGAGAGAGAGAGAGAGAGAGAAAGAGAGAGAGGGATCATTTGAAATTCCTAAAGGTAACTGTAAGTATAACTGTTTTCCTGTAACAGTTTTAAATTTTTTCATTTATAATCAGACATAGTTCAACTTGCCAGTCAGTTGATTTAGATGCTAATTATTTATACAAGAGAGAGACAGAGAAAGAGTACATTAAACACTTTGAGCCAACCTGACATGACTTTCACAATAACAAACTATATTCATCAGACAATTATAAAAAACAACATCAGTTTCACTACACTTGGAACACTTACTGCACTGTAATATGTGCAGAAAATGCCTGAATGTTCAATTGTTACCAAATATATAAGGGTTCCATGAAAAGAGAAGTGGATAACAGTTTTCAATGATAGTGATGAAACCAAACCGAATACCAGTTTAACCTTGTCAACTCCAGGATCATTTACGAAATAGTAAGACATGCTAGTGTTCGTCGTCAGAAGAATCCATGACCAACAGTGATGATATTTAAACGAATGACAGTATCTTGTACCTGACTTGGAACAGGTTACCAACGTATTGGCAGTAGGTTAAACCAGTTTTACAGGATCCCAATCCTCCCACTTTGGTAAAGATTCACATTCATTTAAAGTAGGCCTAAAACAAATTTAGCCCTTAATGTTAATGTACAGTTATAAAAGGTAATTACTTGACCATAGTTCACAGACATCATCCAAACAATGACAGGACAATTAAGAATTTTAAGTCAGACTACTATATTTACATTAGAATCGCAAAATTTGAATTTAAACACCAAAAAAGTTTCCACGTGAACACAGGATAACTAAATTTGATGCTAATTTTAGATTTATTATGAAACATGGTTAAGTTCTTCCATGTTCCATTTTCACTAGAAAAAACAGCACAATAGGCCTAAAATTCGTTACAAAAATATTACATCAGCTGAGTAAGTATTCCTTACATTTTGTCACTATATTCAAAAGGATGAGAAAATAAAAGGGCTTTATTGTTCAACATGATGCCTGAGAACTTAAATGGTCCTTATTTCATTTTATATTTGTTGTAATTATAATAAATTTTATGTTCCAGTATTGAAAGTTCGATCAAGCTCATGGTAAGACAATCTCAGCTACAACATTAAAATACATCAACATATTTCTATGTGTTTTACTGATACTCAGAAAATATATTATAAATATGTTCATATAAATCAACATAATATTTCTGTAGAACATATTGATATTTATCTTTAAAGTTAAGAAAAACTTTTTTTAATCTTATTTTTGAAAACCCCTGTTTAATAAGTCTTCCAAAAAGTGATTTATGTCTATCAGCAAAATCTTTAAAATCAGTACAGTTTCTTGCGAAAGCAGTTAGTCTTGAGACATAGACACCATAAGCAGGATTGATAGGAATATTACTACTTATATATGGATAATTTACTATATCAAAATTGAAATCATCTCTTTTATCATACACTTTTGATTTTAATATACCACCATCATTGAATAGGAGAAGATCTAAAAATGAGCATGTTATGTTCGACTCAGTGGTTTCTTTTAGTTCCAGGTCACTAGGATAAATTGATGTAATGTAATCTTTTAAATGTTTGTTGCTGACACTTAATAAATTATCTATATATCTGAAAGTTAAATTAAATGATCTAGCATGGTAATTTTTATCTTTTGCCATTTTCATAAGAAAATTATACTCTTGATAAAATAAATAAAGATTAGCCATAAGTGGCGCACAATTTGTACCCATGGGAATTCCTATGACCTGTCTACAGACACTATCACCAAAATGAATATAAATATTATCTATCAAATATTCAAACAGTTTCATAAACTCATCATAGTCAAATGAATGTTGACCATTCTTAGCAGAATCACCAAGGAAAGCATGTTGATGACCTATTATAATTTTCTGAAATTTATTTTTCTCAAAAACTTTAAAAACCAATGTTTGAATGCTACGCTTCAAATCTGCATGAGGTATTGTAGTATAGAGAGTAGAAAAATCCCAAGATGATATGTGCCTGTAAGGTGAAACATTATCTGTTTGTAAAGCGTCAAGTAAACTTACAGAATTCTTTAATATCCAAAACCTATTAACTCCTGACGTTGATTCAATTCTTTTATAGTAATTAAACCAAAATTCCTGTACCTTTTCTAATCCTTTAGCTAGTAGAACTGACAATTCTTTAGTAGAACAGAACTTAGATCCAGCAATAAAACGGAATTTATATGGGTTTTTATGTAATTTTGGAATTGCAAAAATCCTTGGTAAGTTACAGAATTTATCACTGAAAGTTAAGTTGTACTTTTCTAAATATTTAAAGTGACCATCCACTATATGTTCGACAGAAAAGTTAACCTTTTTATAGGTAGTAGAGTTAACTGTAGAGTTGAGTAGCCCTAATTCTTTGACAATTACATCAAGATAGAACCGTTTACAAATGATAATAACAATATTGGCAGCCTTGTCAGCTGGAGCAAAAACATACTTTTCATGTAAATCATGTAGACATGCTTTAACATCAGGTTTATGAAGGACAGGATCAGGTGGTTGTTTAGTTTTTTTCTTCAGTTTATCAATTTTTCTATCCACTATACTACCAATCTCGTTAATCCACTCAGATAAAACTGAAACATCGCAATTTTCTTTTTTAGCCCATGTTTTAGCATAATTCTCTATAGCTTCCATTACTATTTGTTTATCCCTTTTCCATGATATTTTGTTCTGCTCTTTAAATTTAGGACCTTTTGAAATTAAATATCTAAGTGCTTCATTGGAAATAATGGAAAGATTGCCTGTAATGACATGACCATGATGAGTTGATAAAAATGGGGACTGACCACATTCACAGGGATATTCATTATGACAAAACCTATCAACCTCAAATTCTGACACTGTCTTCACGTGATTAAAAATAGAAGAGATTGGTTTCGTGTATTTATAAGATATAGTGGGAACACTTGTGTCCAAATAGGGTGGGATAAGTGATTGAACCTTTTTGTTGTGAAGAATATTAGAAAGATTAACCAAGTCAATTCCTCTGTCTTTGTATAGCATTGTAATGAAAGTTCATTTCTTACTATCATTAATAGTGGAAACTGGCTTAAAAAGTCGATGATTAAAAATATCAGTCACAATGAGAAAAATAGGTTTTATAATCTCCTTTCTAATGAATAAAGCTGAAATATCAGACTGTAATTTAGAGAGAAGATTTAGAGGTATTGAATAGAGTAGAGAGCGTAAAAGATGAAGACCATCAGTTTTGCCATAAGTATCCTTAATAAGGTCGACAGGAACATAATCATGAAATGATTTATTGTGATGTTTACGGTGTCCATGGCTTCTATTGGGGCGGGTATGTGTATTAATCAATTGGGAGGAATTACCTATTTTTGAGTATTTCTTTGATACATTTCCAACACCTTTAATTCTATCATTTAGGCCAAAAGGCCAAATGGTACCGAGTTCTTTCTGCCAAAAAAGTTCTCTTTCTTCTCTCCTTGCTGTGAAATCTGTGATTGTTTCACCCTGAACCGGAACCAAGCGTTCAATAATTTTAATGCAAAAATTGTGGCCTTCTTTTGCAAAATGTCTACCACGGATACCTTCTTTCTTGCGAACAGTAGTACGGTGAACGTTGATCCTTTGATGCAACGGTCTACCAGTCTCACCATTATATTGAAATCCACACTCTTGACATGAAAGTAAATAGATGACATTTCTCGATTTACAATCTAAAGGAGTCACTACATCAGGAGAGAATGTGTTGTATTCCCTGTGAGTCAGTGAAGATCTAAATTTAGTTTGAGTGTCCAGAATGGGACATGTTTTACACCTCAAACTACCACAATTCTGAACACGTAATGTTTTGTGTGGATGGCTGTTATTGATAAGGCAGTCATTCAGATTGATTGTGCAAGGTCTCAAGCGTGGTCTTCTAAGATGGTTAGCAATATTGGACTGTGGTGATTGAATTCTTTCTAAAACTACACTACAAGGTTGCAAGGCATTGCTGTTTGGTGGTGCCTGATCATCAACAGGTTTAACATGACCGGCACCCAGAGTCAAGTTTCTACTGAGGCCCCTTAAAGGAGGCTGCCTATGTCCTCTATATGTTTGATTCGTTATGGTAAAAGCTATGTACCTCCAATATAATCTCCTGATCGGAGCATCTGCCCACATGCATCAAGAGACCAGAGGAGTATATCCAAATTAGACAGTGTCATTACCATATCCAAACCTTAGTCCTAACGAAACAAATCCAAGTCAATTCCGACCAAAGGCAATGTTCCTTGGTATGTATAGCTGAAAAATATAAATTTATGGTTCTTATTTACCCAAAAGAGACCAAAACGAAAGTGCAAAGGTCCATAGGGGGAAAAAAACTTTATCTAGTTTTCACATGACAGAATGCAAAAAGTTTTGTTTGAAATTATAGGCCTATTTTAGTAAATTGGCTTGAACAGTTGCATCATTCATGCATATACAGGACCATACAATTTACGAAAAGGGACCAAAATTTGCAGCACATCAGAGAATTTGTAAGTGGAGGTTCTTAACTTGTTGAAAATGTCAATAAAATTCAGTATTTAAAAAGGTACTGCTTGCAACCACCATCTCAACAATGATTATCATCCATATAAGTCCACAAAGCGCCACCAACACCAACATCAATCCATCCGAAAAGCCCTCTAGGCCTAAAATGACCATCAATAAGAATCTAAACAACATGATTATATAATTCGATGTGTTTTAGGCATGTAGTTAAAGACATGATGTTGTTTTAAAGGAGATAAACTAAGAGTATTTCAAAAACGAAAGTGTTTGAATTTCCAAATATAGTAAGTACATTGGTTCAAATGTTAAACATCAGCCAGAAGCAAGTGACATTAGGCCTCAAATCATTAAAACGTAGTCAAAAATGCATTACAATAGTCAAAATTTGTAAGAATAGCAGTCACATTTCAAGTTGGTTTCCAGACGTATTTTTGAACTTTTCTTGAAAATCTTTGCATTTTTCCAATTCCAAAAGGTCGAGCCATTTGTCCAGTAATGATTAACGAAATGTTGAAGTGCATAAAATTCCCTTTTTAATGCGGCCAATATTTAGTTCACATAAATGTGAACTGAGCAAAGGAGTCCTCTTGTTGGTGGGTCTCTGTTTTTTCTCTTGTTGGTTTTGTTTGCTTGTTTTAGTTTTTTTGTTTTTGTTTAATCATGCTAATTCACTCTCCGTCTTCTCGTGTTTCGGACGAGCATCGGTCAGTGTTGTTTTGTTGAGTGTGTACTCATCACTGTGCTCATGTCACGAAGATGCTAAAAAACGCCTTGACTGCATCCAAATTAAATATGCCTTTTTCAGTGATACTACGAGTTTATATTCATGTACTTAAATGAACCTTTAATATTTGTGTTATAGCACATTTGAAACTTCTGATGGAATATGATCGTAGGATTGAAAACAATGGAAGTGTGACAGCCGGATTAAGATGCACAGACCATAGTGGTCCTAAAACCTTCAGAATAACATCAGGGTGACCTTTTCATGACCAGCTGCTCTTTGTACTACAAAAGTTTTCAGTCAGACACTTCTAAAGTCAAAATGTTTTACATCAAAAGTAACAAGATTCACTATAGACATCAGCCAATATTTAAATGTGACCTTGCGAGGTCAGTCAGGTCACAGTTAACAATAAAATAAAAACACATTGTGTAGATGCTTTCCAATGAGCACTTGCTGCGAACCATGGGCCTAGGAGGCATCGGTAGCCAAATGTAAGCCATTATGTTATTTTGACATTTTAAAGGTCACACGAGGTCAAAATTAACAATACTCATTGGTGTTTAATAGTAACCTTATGCCACGGATCTACTATTACCAAGATATAAGCCATTATTATACAAACTGGAGCAAGAGTAGCATATCTAGCCTGTAGTTCTTAACACAAAAATACTGCCATCCAATCTCTTTATGCAGCATAGCTCTTCCAGTCACTGTCTCATGCTACACCTATAAATCAATTAACATGTTATCCCGCTTGATTCAAAATTTAAAAGGTTCTAGACTTCAACAGCCAAATGAGTTTATAAACAGGTCAGACGAAGCCATGATGCATGTATTGCAGCTTACAATTCCCGGACTTCCCTTTTATGTGATGGCCTTTGCTTGCCTTTACCTTGTGTATGGTAAACACAACCCGATTGAATGTAAAAAAGTATGAACGTGAAATACCAGCAAGTATATAAATGCATACTGTAAAACAAGGTCTTGCTTTTAATGGCAATAGTTGAAGAATTTATATAAACTAATATATGCATAAATACATGCAAAATTATAAACTTCAAACTTAAACTTACTCGGAGCAAAGGAATCCATAAATACCCCTGTCCCTTTTTGCGAAGCAACCATATAGACCAGGCAATACAAACTTACTGTCACAGACGGACTGTCTTGAAAACCGAACGCACACGTAGGTGTCACAAATCAATCTAATCTGTGCATGCACTGAGAAAACAACAGGTTAAACTGTAGACTGGCTGCGCTCCTAAAACTAAAGGTCTGTGCCATTACATAACTGGTACTGGTAAAGCCTCGAAAAATAAGCAAAACCATCCCTTATTCCTCCATGAATGTATGCCAAAATTAATAAACCTATGTAAAAGGGCAGCTCATATGTGATCTCTAAGAGCAACTATGCATCTATGTGTTCTCACTTTATTCTTTGAATTAAAACTTAGTGGAAGTTTAACCACGAAAGCAGTCCAAGTGGCTGTATACCTAATCTTATGAATACAAATAAGTGCGTGAAATATTCAATTTGTCCCTACGTAAATAATGCTAACATGTAGATATACGCGAATAGAAAATGTATAATCGCAACTATTCATTAAAAAACAGGATCTGCAGGTAACACCATGAAGTGAAGATGAGATTAACTGATGGTGTGGTCCAAAAAAGGTTAAACAGAATCCAACATTCATTTGAAGGTAGAAGTCAAAAATACACACACACACAAAAAAAAAAAAAAAAAAAAAAAATGCAAACACACCTGTTGACAAAAATTATGTTCAGGGGTCTCTGTATATTAAAAAAAATGTTGGCTATGCGGAAAGGAAAGGTTTTTATGTTTTACGAAAAATAATAGTGATAATAATTATAAAAAAATGGAAAAGAGTAAATGGATAATTAAACAGATAAAAAATAAACAAGTAAGAAATAAATTAATATTCAATGCATTAATGAATGGATAAATAAATGAATGAATAACCAAACAAACAAACAAACAAACAAATAAATAAATAAATAAATAAATAAATTAATTAATTAATACAAAAGTAAATAAATAAATAAATACATTTAAATAATATCTTATTTCTTGTGAACAAGTGCATTTTAATTATTTCCCAGATGGGCTAGTGCCCCTTTTTTTCGCCAACTGGGAACATAACTATGCTATCAGATTAAAAGGCATAGGTAAATGTAAAGGAACGAAGCAGTGATGGTATTTTTACTCGAGTTGCTCTTTCATGTACTACAAGTATCAATTCTAGAATTTGTAAAAATGTTTTATTACCATACGTATAAAATTGAAAAATATATCGTTGATAGACTGATAACGATTATCAAAATGGTTTGCAGATTCAAATGTCTTCTAAAGAGACCAATTAACGATTTTTAGACTCGACTGCCCTGTCTTGTATAAACCACCATCAGCGTAGTTCAAGAATATATGTTATGTCGACATATTTCTTGGCATATTCCACGCCAGCACACTGATGAAAGCCATCGACTTTGATCTATCACTTAGAGTCCAAACTTTTCTCTTGTAAAGGAGACCGAATTTATTGTTTTTCAAATATGTCGAGCAGTCCAGAATTGCAACATACTAATAATACTTTCTTATATGCGTGTATGTATGTATGTATGTATGTGTGTGTGCGTGTGTAAGTATGTATTTACTGAAACATTTGACAATCATACATTTACTATTTATTTTTCGATTTTCCCAACGAATGCTTCAAAAAGTCAAAACCTATTCAATTATAAAACCTTCCTTGACTGTCAGGGTTTCGTCAAATCCATTTCAAGGTCATGTTGTAATCATCTGACATACTGAATTGGTATCTGCCTGAAGGGACCACAATGGCACAAAGTATCAATGGTAGAAATGCTGTGCAACCAGTCGGACACATTCATTTCACATAGTAGGGCACAAAAAGCAAATTGAATTTGCTTAGGAATGCACACTATAACATTTGACTTTAATCAGCTGTGAAAGCAAACAGCTTTGCAGCAACACCCCATAAACATATAACATCTTAAAGACCAGTCTGTCTTAACTAACATTTATATTTACATATAAAGGTGAGGTTTTTAATGGCAGTAGCAAGTTGAAAACATGAATTGTAAAAATGCTGCAGGAAATTTTGTATGAGAAAATATTTCAAAACAGCATTATAATGCTATGAAATCTTAGCTATCATCAATTTTAAAATTGTCCAAGTATGTCATAAAAATATCAGAACTTAATGTTGTGACAACGGGACAGCAGTTTAACTTAAATGAGTTCATAGGGACCAACATTTGGCATGTTATCATTGAATATTAAGAGGATTGTGTGAGTAGCCCTATCTTAGTTGACCTTGACATTCAACCCATAGTTAGTCGCACCCTGATCTAGAGGTACCCAAGGATGTTCCTATACAATTCTGAAGTAAGTGATCAGTGACTTTAGAGAAGGAAATTTTGTAAGATGTGACCATAAAGAAAGAGCACAAAATGTCAATTTCCGAAATCTTGCTAAAAATTTTAAAAAATAGATCCCTAACGAGTTTGTAGAAAATCTAGAAAAAACATATAACAATCAAAACTGTGGCCATTTCAATAAAACGTAAAAGACACCCACCCAAGGTATCTCCCCACCGAATTTGAAATGGATCTGGTACAGGGAATGGGTTAGGGGTACAAAATTGAATGTAAATTAAGGATGGATGACGGACCATCCTTTACGCTCAGCTGACTGACAAGCCAGCAGGGCAAAAAAATTATAAAAAAAACTAAGTATCACTGGGGAACACACTTACTAAAGACCGACACGAAGTATATCCCCATCAAGGTGGATGTGAATCTGGCTGACAAGAAGTCGGCAATGTGGATAACCATTGTAATCCCCATTAACCTATATTGTAATAAATAGCAATGTATGCATTTGACTCACAGCTCCCAGAGTTGAAATTCGCTTCAAAATTAAGGATCTGCCAGTTAACCTCCTATGCACCACAGTTGTTTTACCCTTACACAAGGTTCATTTCCACCATGCTCCAACGCAATCTGCAGGGCAGAGTTGTGGAAAATAGCGACCCTCCCACCCCCCCAATAAAAATTATTAGAAAATATACAAAAATCCCAGCATACTATAGAGAATGATTGAGACATGGGGTCCCCAGAAGTGTCCTATTGCCATTTTGAAGCAATTCTTTGAGCGATTTTCAAGAAGGGTTGTTTTTAGATTTTGCCAAATAACGAACACACCAACTCATAAAAATACAGCAATCACTAAAGTATGACCATTTGAATGAGATTGGTACAGATACACAATCGCCACACACTTTGAGGTAAATCTGGCTGACAATTTCGGAGAATTTGAATTAAAGATTATATGTGTATTTGCATTATTTTTAGACAAAAGGCCAGATTTTAGATAAAAATTGCTTTCTTGTGGGAAGGTGTTCTTTAACACACATGCTACATGTTTTGGAAAGTAAAAGTTTGAAATTTAATTGGAGTATTAAAATACTGAGGTTCTTACCTCAAAGGCTGATTTACGGTTTGTAGGTACAAAGTGAAGAAAACTAACTTGGAGCCAAGTACCATTTCATTTCTGACATTTGGGAACAGTATTCTGTCTTGCTTAGATTCTTTGCTTTTGTGAGTCCCTTTCTCTGTCTTTATGGCGTTTCTGTTCTGTTTGGTAAAAATGTGAATATGGCCAATTCTATTTTTTCATGTTTTTCTATATACCCTTAGGCATATATGGTGCTGTGTATTTACACAAGGAGAAGAATTTGAATTGGCCACAGACTGCTTTTCAGTCTTTGAGATAGATAGATAGATAGATAGATAGATAGATAGATAGAGAGAGAGAGAGAGAGAGAGAGAGAGAGAAAGATGCCATTCTGTATACATGCTTGATGTAGCTTACACAATGCCAGATGGTCGGTCTTCATTGATGATGATGATGATGATGATGATGATGATGATGATGATGATGATGATGATGATGATGATGATGATGATTATGATTATTATTATTATTATTTGACATCTGAGGCAAGAGTCTTGGTACTGGTAGAAAAACTGCACTCCCAAGATAAATTAGAGTTTAGAAAAAATGAAGAAAATAGAACTGGGAGTACAATTACTGTGCTCTGTAAATCTCCGTGCAGGAAAGCACTAGAACATAAATTTTATTTCCAGGAGTAAAAATATACATAGATGAACGTTTACCGATTTGAAAGGTTTCAAAACAACCAAAGTTTAACTGGTTACTTGCAGGGGGTGGGGCAATCGATTTTATGCTGACAAGTGCAGAAGTTCCACCGTAGAGAGACCAATTCGCCAAAAGGCAAAAAAAAAAAAAAAAAAATGAAGTACAGCTGGTATCCGTCTCTCTCTCTCTCTCTCTCTCTCTCTCTCTCTCTCTCTCTCTCTCTCTCTCTCTCTCTCTCTCTCTCTCTCTCTCAACCAAGGCTAAATATAACACCTAAAATTTGACACTTGGGATCTAGTTAATGTGGACACAGATGACGTGGTGTTTCCATCAAGTGGTCTCTCAAAGGAGGGGCTACTATACTAAGAATGTTAGCCTCAGACAACAGGCACGGTAGTAGGCAAAATTAAATGGTCTTCCAAATATACACAGGGTGGCGCTGCAGGCAACCCAGCCTAGCACACAAAAAGGCATCAGTCTTTCAACTAGTCAGAAAGGACAATTTCACAAGCAAACAGTTGTCCATCTTTCCACTACATTCACCAAGAGCAGTCCTGCAGGACAACAGTCACCATCAGCCTACTGCATGATGTCCGCAGTGCTCTGCTGTAGCACAAAACATAATTATGGTAAATTACAAAACTATGTTCAGAACTGGACTACCATGACTTCAACATTGGCAGGCTTTTGTTTCAGCAACCAATCACAGTTCCAATGTAACTTTCCTGAGAGGACATCGACAATACGGTGATACAATACTGTACAACATTACACAAATCGGGACTGGGCGAAGTGCAACATGAACATATAGAGAACACAGTCGATTTATCTAATTTTGTATGGAGGACGACAAGCATACCAGGATGATATGGAACCTATAAGAAAGTTGAAAAGGATGCGTATTTTTTTTTACAATATATTAACGTTCTGTTCCTAGCTAGGTTGTCTTGACTAGCCTACTTATCCCGAAGTGACATAACATGGTTTTAGCGGGCCAGGATTTCACAAGAAGCATTCACAAAAGCAATGTTTACGATGATGCTGAATTTAAATATGATATTCGGTAAAGAGAAAATGGCCAGTGAATTTCTCAGCAGATCTGATCTGATCATGCACTGAAATATTAGATGACTTTCAAACAAACATAGGGAGTAAAGATCGATTCATAGTGACACGAAGGCATGAATTTGTGAAGAAACCCAGCGATTGGTAATCCAACTATCGGGACCGTACAGCACTGTAAGTTGTTGTGAAGCCTTCACTGAAGGGCCGGCAAGGTTTGCCATGGGCATGGCATTGGAAATACTGTTAGAAGAAAGAAGTATATGTACAGATGGCTAAAGTTCCAGCAGAATGAAAACTTAAATTTGTCCAATTTTATTCCATGGAGATATGTAACCCCTGTTGGTTCATACTTGAAGTTCTGCAATAAACTGATCGTGGCACAAAACCGAAACATCGTTACTGGGATGGGCAGTAAAGCGACAGATCCCATATAGTCACATTTTAAATGACCCATCGACCAAGAAAAAACACCATGCGGGGGGGGGGGGGGGGAGGGGACTCCCGTGTAGGACTCTGCTGGGTATGTGCCGCGGGAAAGGCCTTATTCTCATTACTCCCAGGATTAGAAAAGCTCCCCCCACCCAACACACAATGCACACAGCTGGATTAGGATAGGGGTAACAATAATTTGAGTGAACTGGACATATGAGATTTAATTAGTAAGTTCTGTGGTGGTGGGGGGGATTTTGTGGGAAGGAAGAAAATGCTAAAACTTGTTTATAATTGGAATTAAATGTTGGTGTCTAGGATTACTAAAGAGTACCTTTCACATCTGATGTAGGATTAATAGAGGGTGTTGTATGAAAATGCCGTGGCACCCCCCCCCCCCCCGATGCACAGCCACATTGCAGTCATTTACAAAAACAACAGTAATGTGCTGGTCATATTCTCCTAATGGTAAAAGTTTTAAGTCTCACTCCCTGAAGAAATAAGCTCTTTTTCGCTCATTGTACTTTGATACTCCCCCTGCCCGTGAGAAGTGGATGAGACTGTACTTTTGAAATTTGACAGCCTTCCACATATGGGCCACAGACGACACTAATTGCAGTGGAGTGTACGCTGCATATAAGTTTATATTGAGGTTTATGTTTTAATTCTGCTGTCCAGCATATTTACTATGCATATTCAAAAGACAGTACACACATTTGAGATGGCAGACCAGGCAAAAGCAAAGGCACACTTCACAACTCCCACCCAGTTCATACACATTCACACTTCGTATGACAGCGTTCCTAGGGCTACCTATCTATCCTCCCGAAACCGTCATGGCAGTTACAGCAACAACACATTTTCAAACTGATATCAGCAAGAACTTAGCATTTCAAATTGTTATAAATTTGAAGGCACACATTCTATTCATGCAGAACCACATATGTATTTTTATAGTTTGCATCGTATAAATCTGTAGACAGAGAGTGCACTAGTTTAGTAGGGATTCGTCGAACGTTTTGCTTAGGCCTAACCAAACTGTAAAGCACGTTGGTCATGGATTGGTCAAGTTAAGCTACATGCTTGTTTGGCTTTATAGCAAGTGCAAGCGAACTCTTATATGGTTACATTGTTACGCATAGGAACTGTGTTACTGCCATGAAGAGTGCATAGTGATGATTACAAATTACAATCGACTTTTTGACCCCACATTCTCACCATGGGGAACACCATATTTTATAAAGAAATAGCAATCTTACTTTATTGAGAATGCACGGTAGTTTCTTCTCAGTCATGAAACTCAGTCACGCATGCGCAGAGGTCAACCGTTGGTTTCGTATGTTTTAAGTTCTGAACAATTCAAATTCCAGGTTAGACAATGTATAAGTGTGCATATTACGGTGCAGTGGAGTCCGGAGTTCCGGAGTTCCAGAGTTCCGGAGTTCCTAAACCGAAGCAGTTGTTACATTTTGACTGGCGATCGGGTGGCACACAATAGAATAAAGACCATAAAGATGGCATACAGTTGTACTATTTATTTTTTTAACGATGCATGCTGTTTACATATTAGCAAACATAAAAGAGCTCTTTTGGTAAACGTGCATACCTGCACTTTGTGCAAATCTTGGTCGACTTCTTGCGTTGTGCAAATCTTGGTCGACTTCTTGCGTTGAACTCTTGCTGATAGGATGTGCCATTTTTTATGAAATAGGAGCCTTTTTGTATAACGAAACAACAATCTTACCTTGTCGATAATGCATGGTAATTGTTCTCTGTTTGAGCTCCACACAATTCATAGGAACATATATGCATTTGGGTTTCATTTTTACAAAATCCCGACCTGTCCCTAGTCAGTTTCCATGTTTCAATCTAATTATCTTTCAGTGTTATTTTGACGGGGGAAGTAACGTTAGTTGGTTTGTTACTTTGGTCTGTTGCAACTGGGTAGGCTCCTCATATCGTTCAATCCAATTTAGGACATTGGAATGTCTGCATAAGTTTCCTACGTGGTTTTGTGCTTGGTCTTCAGTAAAATCTGATATAGCTTCTTGTCTCTTTTGAATTTAAAACAGACTAATGCATTGATTTTATAGTAATTTTCGTACCCAGGTACCCAGGTCGGGTACAAACTTGTACGTGTGTAGCCTAGTTATTGTATGGCATAGTTGCTGAGCCTGTATATAGAGAGTCCATGACAGAATTCCAAGACCTGCTTCAACAACAATTTTGTTAAAATGTTGATTTATAAGTAATAAAGGAAATAATTATATAGCAATATACATGTACGTGAAAACAGCTGTTGTATCAATCACTGAATGTGGTGTTACATAGTTTGCCACATATGTTCCAAGCTCTTATCATAGAAACAATCGATTATTAAGCAAACAACACTGCACAGATTAAAACAGCAACGAACTATAAAGCAAAAAATGGATTGTATTTACTATGTGCAATTGAACGAACAATTTGTATTTACTACAATGTTGTCAATTGTACAAATAGCACTATAATTGTGGTGTTCCTTTGTTGCTTTTTGGCAATATGCCTCGACTCAAGTTATGAAGCAAAACAAAGTCCATTTCCATACTTTCTTTCAAGGGTACAGTGACACTATACATTAACATACTCTTCTTTTTTGAGTCTGAGTGTTCTTATTTTGACATATAGGATAAAAAAATGAAATTGTGGCATAATCATGAACATTGAATTCGCAAGGAAATTGTCTGAAAAAGGAGCAATCATCCAGAAGGCCGTCAAATTTTGAAAAAAAGAAATCATTGATGGAGCCTGATTCGGAAAATGAAACATTATGATGGAAAACCAAAATTTCCTGAACCCTGTGTACAGCTTTTCGTATCCTGGTACCCAATAATAGATTATGTTGGGAGCTGGTACCCAATTGATGCAGTAATACAGGTAATGTTCACAATATTTAGGTGATTTTTTAGATCTTCATATATGTACATGCATAATAACGCTCTGATGTGTCTCTACCTTTACATGGTAAAGGTAACCAAGAAATAAGTCATGATAGGATTCCAGCATTTTTGAGTTTGGATACCTCCTGAATATGTTACTGTTTTGATCCAGAATCCACACATTGAATTTCATGTAACTCAAGTGTAAGAGATGATTCATCCAGTTAGCTTGTGATCTTGAGTTTCTTTCTTGAAATCAGATTCCATTTTGAGACCTTGTGCTCAAGAATAAAGCTGTTTAAATTTTACTGTTTGGTTGATCTGTTCCTTTTAATATTACAGATTCCATTACCGACTCATTTACTAAGTTGATTACCTTGCCTGGGTGACCAGACTTTCGCAAAGGACAGTCACTTGCTAAACAGGTACAACTGGTCAAGGCTAAAGTATACTACAGGTGTGTGCTTTTGACCAGACCTATTTATTGAGACACATATATGACACTTTAATGGGTAATTTTGGTTACTTAATATTTGGGACTGACGATTGGCATGAAACCGATGTGCAAACTAACCTTTGTAAATTCTGTTTGGTACGTCAAGTCCAAAATGTGCTTTTAATTTTTGCAGTCTTCATTGTTAGTTTGCATGTTCTACTTAGCTTAGAATTCATCCAAAATTCACTGGAATAACATGTTCATTTCAAGTAATACCTTAGCAGTGATTGTGGAGAATTTATTTGTCAAATTACATTACTGTAAGTCCATTTTTCTTTTTACACAAGTACTCGAGGGCCTATTTTACTTTGAGATAGTCAAGGCTTCATGATCTGGCCATTTCAAGTGCGCTATAGCTAAAAGTGAGCAGATCACGAACTCAACTATATTCTGAGGAAAGACAGGATATAGTTGAAATGTACATAATATGCTTGCAATGATCCCTTGCGTTCTTTGTTTTCAAGTTATGGTAATTCACAAATTAAGTCCTTGTATCAGCTTGTTTAACTCAGTAACTATCATTATACATACTGTGAATTGACATGTAGTTTGTCTAGTATTGGTCAGTTTGTCTTGAACCACTCGTTACATTAGTGGTCGGGTTTTTTGTAACAAAATGTGTCACAGTTTGCTTTGCGTTTTGCCAGAGATTGTATGTTTGTTTGTTCATTTCTTGTAATTTTAAACTCACAATATCATAATATTAAGTATTTTGAAGACATGGGCCGTGTTTTCCCTTTTTTCTATAGGATGCTAAATAAACAAAATTAAAAAATCCACTTTCAAGCACTTCCCCATGTTTCACTATATTTAACAATTACTGCAATAATTCTTTAACATGTGCCCCCAACTGATAGACTGAGACTACACATTTTCATAAACTAAAAAGAAAAGACAAGAAGAAAGACAGCTCTGAAGTTGTATCAACGAAACTACATGTATATGTTTCAGAATACATTTAGAGGTAAAATGACTGGCCTCATGTAATATAATTATGTGTGACTGAATTAGCAATCTGACAAATATATCACAGGTTTCAAAATAAAATCGTAAAAGTCATAAGCATAATAGCAGCATCAGTATCATGAGATACAATATTGCATAGGCTTAGCCTTTGATGTCGTAAATAGGACTTAAATACCAAAAAGCAGAGAAAATGTATACTAAAATGTAACGATTATGTATGAAAGTATACACAGTTTCAAGATCACATATCTTCAGACAGTAAATTTAATTTGAAAGGGGCAGTAATAGGCCAAGCTGTTTGATTTGTTTCTTCTGCAAATGTTTTATTTTATTTATTTACATGTTTATGCATTTATTTATCCATGCATCCATTCATTTATTCATTCATTCTTTCATTCATTCAATCATCATCCTCCCTGGATCTGCCGGTGACATATTTGTAGTTTTAACAAGCATCAGCAATAATTACGGGGGGGGGGGGGGGGGGGGGTGATGGTGGGCAATAAGGACACCTCAACCTGGTCTTCACAAAGGTAACTTTCGTAATATGAATGCAAAAGGTTGAATTCCAAAGCGCAAAAATCTTTGAGAATCAGATTAATGTTTGAACAGTAAAATTGACACTTTGGTTGATTGACATTTTGCCCACTTAGTGGTGGCACTGATAACTTTGATCTAACTCATGCAGTCAGTCACAAGGGTGTGGGTATAAAACTTTAAAGATCATAGAAGCACAAACATAGTAAAAACAGTTGCACTAAAAAGTGAAAGTTGAATTTCACTCAAGGGACATATGACTGTCCCTGTAGTCACTACCAATTAACATAAAGACGTATTTCCTTACTGGTATTCAACGAACCTCTCATTATGGATGTTCAGGGCAGCGGAAAGACTGATATTACCACCAGCAGAGCCAGTTTGAGAAATACTGCCAGAGTTAATTACCGGAAAATTCATCAGGGCCCTCGTTCTACTCGAGCCGAGGACAGTCTAATGGACAATTGCTTTTTTTTCTGATTTGGAATCAGTGAACGCATGTGGGACAGCTAAATCTGAAGCAACTCTGCAGTGATCGAAAAAGATCACTCGACACAAACAGGTGAAAGACAAAACTCGATCGTTTTCAGATTCAACTTCCCTGGAATATTTGGACACTGAACGTTTTGATGTATCAAATTTAGATGCCTCTATTCGTGACTTGGAGGATTAGATCAAGCTTTGGGAGAAAGATCTAATGATTCGTGAGACACAGGACAAGATTGCAAACTTCTCTCAGAGCTGCAGTCTTTAGAGCACAACATTTCCCGCATACATTTGTTTGACAGTGACATATCGAAACGTAGCGTAGCAACTGGGGTACTGAACAGCGCAGGTGCACATCAGGAAAACTTCTGCCGATTACAATTTCAAGGGAACAATATTTTAGGCAATATTCTAGGACTTGAGGGTTATTGTAATGTCAACTGTGATCACATAAAAGTTCTAAATCATCTTGGAAGGATTCAGTGATTGCCAATAATCTACTATTCCCAAATCGACCGATCGTCATGGTGATCCGATGTGCAGGTCACAGGACACTTCCGGCAATGGTGGCGCCCATCATAGTGAGTGTGTGACAGTGAGACGAAGAGAAAAGTGTTGCAAAAACAATGGTGGGGGTCGTTATATTGACTCTGAATCCGACTCTGATTCAGTGTGTAGTTGCACGAGGTGAGAAAAACACAGTAGAGGTAAGCAACAATTAAAATCCGGATGTGTCAGGAAAGTTGGCGATACTGAAAGGTTAAAGTTAGCTGTTTGTGGCTGCTATGGCTCCACATTGTCGAAATCAATGACTTCATGGCTGTTTGGTCACCGCACTTTGGTGTATTATTTAACATATATTTATCAACAGGGATCCACGCACTCGAGCTAACTAAAATATGGTGATGTTTTTCCCTTTTTATGGCGTAAATTTGATTGGGGGGATTCATGTTTCCTGACGAAGAAAGTTAAACAGACTAGCTTCATCAAAAATGGAAAAAGTTGCTTTGTGTCAGGTCATGATTTTGTCGTTATTGCTGAATACACGTTGCTACATTCAATAACAATTTGGAAACATAAATTATATCTATTTGCAGAAAAAGTTTATGTGAGGAAAATATTTCAAAACAACATAACGATACTATGGAAGCATAACCTAAAAGAAAATTTCAAACTTTCTTACTATGTCATTGGAATCGCATATTGTATTGTGACAACAAATTTACTTAAGTGTGCTAATAGTGACTCGCATCTGACTTATAATTTAAAACAGGACGACTGACCTTGACATTCAGCACCCTGGTCTGGGGGCACCAGAAGTATTTATCTGCCAGTTTCAACAGATTGGCCAAATGGTTTACAGGAAGAATTTTAAAAAGATTCTGCCAAGGTATTTAAATGTGAATTATGAACAGTCGGACTGAAGTATGGATGGAGAAACAATTAAGGACAGACGACAAATCACTGCTCAAGATATAATCTCAGCCGAGTGATAAGTGAACTGACGCAAAAAATACAAAACTCAGTACCCCACTGAGTTATAAGTGAATCTGTCTGATTGGTAGGCGATCGTTTTTTTTGAATTACAATTGCAATCCCTAGAAACACATATCATAATCAATAGCAATGCATGCATTTCATTGACATGTGCACCAATTGAGAATTCTTTAAAAATAGGATTTCACTGCATCACCTGCTATAACAAGTTTGTTTCACTCTATCACATATGTCCATATGCAAATTCAAAGCAATAATTTGAGTCGTTTTGTAGAAAGTATTTTATGGATTTTGTGAACAATGAACAGAAGAGATACAAAAATCACTGCTGCGTGACCGCTTTAAGAAAACTTAGTGGAGATGCACATAGGGTACTCCTGCAACCAAGTTTGAAGTTAATGTGACTGATGGTTTTGCAAAAGTCGACAATGTGAATAATTATAAACAGACTGGCAGATGGAAGAAGAGATAATCAGACAGATAGTCCATGGTTCATCATGCATGCTGTCACCACAATTGACTGACAACTAAGCTTCAGTAAAAGCACTGTGTCAGATTTCTGGGAAGTACAATAAATAATATGACAAGAATCTGCTTTATTTTGAAGAAAGCATGTAAAGCAATGCACAAAATGGTCATATATGTATATATACTGTGATTCTGTTTTGGGCAGGACTATCATGGAAAACACGGTACCTTTGAAACATGTTTATGTGATATTTAACAGGGTATACCTGAACACCCTTTAATAATGATCAAGCCAGAGACAGTGTCAAAGCAGTCATTATGGAAACTCCTGTTTGACCCAAATGTTGCACTCCCGGTGGTCCAAGGCACCATATGTACATAGTTATGCATAGCCTGATTGAATTGCTTCAGACCATTTGAACGTATATCCCTACAGTTAAACAGGAACCAAGATCTATACCTTTCCAAGCTAGTGGTAATACCTTACACCTGCACTGTCGAAATTATCGTCAATAGTAAAAATAGGAAAATTGCATTGTTGAAAGATTGCATTGTTGATACACCTACCACCATAACCAAAGCTTCAAGTCTACATTTGTAAATGGCTGGTGATAATCGTTTGCAAATGTAAATCACTCATATTCAATTGTCACGAGAGGCAGAGACTAATCCTTACTTGGATTGGTATTTTGTGATTACATATCAGTTCGTCCAGGTGTCATTTTTGAAGCACTGTGGGGGCCCTCTTTGTTAAGTTCTTTCTTGACAGTTGTCCATGGTGCATTTTGTATGAATGTATGCAAGATAAAGTGTTGCATGGTGGCTTGGTTAGGCATTACTACGACTGTTGCTTGCATTGTTTCTATTTGGGTTCCAGTGACTGTATGCATAACTGTAGATCCTTGTGATTGGGTTCCTGTCCATGGACACTCTCTCATCATAAGCGATGTCATCTGGGTTATCGGATAGGTATCGTTCACAGTATGCTTTACCAGCAATGAACCTGTCAATGTAATATGTCTAGGATATATCTAATCATTGATACTTTGTAAAGCTGAACCTGTAGATAGTATCATGTGTATAAGTAACAACATTCTCATTGAAGTCCAGTGGAAGTATGCATTTGTTTCCTCATACTCTAGCCTTATTTCAGCAATTTGCCGAAATGTGATGCTCTCATTTTGGTCCCGATGTAATTGGGGTATTCATAGTGATGATTGATATGAAATCAGAGAGAAAGCTCCTTGGGTGCAATCAAAACTGATCCCCAGAATTTCCATTCAAATGTATCGAAAGTGAGAGAGTAGAAACTACTCTCTTTCATTCCTTATGTTTGTTCTTATTATATCTCAATCACTCTGTAAGGGCTAGGGAACAGTACTCAAGATTTTTAGCTTACTACATTGGCAAATCAATAAACAGTACACTGTCAAATAATGGGTAATTAAAATAGGTGTAAATGAAGGCACGAATATAATCGTCAAACAAAATATTAATGCCTCAAACTATTTAACTGTTACATTATAACTTTAGATCATAGAAAGGCATCTTTTTCAGCAGCTTCTTTCTGAAAAAGGGACTATACTGGAGTACAGTACTTACCTGTGTCTGTAGTACAAGGTAGTTCCCATTAATGCCACAATTATAATGACAGTAAAAACCCCTGCAATGGGCCTCAGAACCGTTTCATACACATCCTGCAATGTACCTGGAATGGTGAGGTTAGAAATATGTTTGGAGTTAATGTCCAACATATAGAACGAGCTGGGCCATACATTGAAGGGGTATATATCCATTTGCCTCAAATTAACTGACCTGTGAATAAGATGAGCTCATAGGATCTGCATGTTATCTGATCATTCATCAACAATTCATATTTTTTACTGCCTGGCATATCCTCTAAACACTTGCACATGTACTGTGTCGAGTTTCTGCCAAGTTTGCACCATTGTGTGAAGTATTTGCTTTATGTGATTATTTATATGGTTATTTGATATTGTGAAATATCATTTAACTTTTACCAACATTGCAAAATATTATTTAATTCCTGACTCATTGGAAATCCCTAACATGTTATAAAGATTTACAGAATGTTGATACATACTAATTGGAAGCTGTGGGACTGCTGCTCTGAATTGTAAAATAGTTCACGAAAAGACGTTACCCACATTTATAAATTCATCCCAATGGCGACAAGGCTGAATAGCAAAAGGCAGAGATTCAAGAATTATTAAAACATCATCACTCAACTTTCATTAAAAATGTGAAAAAACAAATTTCACTTTTGACTTGAGACGGGCAATCACAGATAAAAGGCAACTGGTGGCTTTAAAGTTGCCTCTTAACCTTTGAGTTCTTCTTCATAAACAAAAAGCTTTAGTTTTTTTTTTTCTAAAACATATAGGCCTACCCACTTAAAGCCTAACAAGGTATCACTTGTGTCAAAGATAAAAGGAGACATGGTAGGGCTGCCACTTTTTGCTGTTCCTTACTTGTCAGTCAGCTGAGCTGACACCAAGAAGGAACAAGTACTGCAACCTCGTTTCTTCCACAAACTTGCCAATGAAGTATTTGTCAAAGGGTTCAGAAAAACAATACCCATGTTTACAAACTGCAACCCACTAATCACAGCAAGGCTCAATACAGCAAATATATATAGGGGAATTAACAAAACATCAACATTGAGCATGTGATATAAAAAAGGAAGAAACAATTTTCACACCTGATTTGAAAAAAAGCAACTGGTGGAATTAAACCTGTCCTCTCAACCTTTGAAATATTTTTCATTAACTGCAGACTGTAAAAGGGAAGCACTGGTTTGTGTGATTAAAATATAAGGTGAATTGAAAAAAAAAGAAAAACAATCATCCACTCAAAAATGGTATAAACGGTTTGAAGTACTTAAACATGCCTCCCACGCAGTAGGTAAAAATATCTTTCCCTATCGACCCATATATTTAGATAGGGCCAATTTCACAAACGAATAAAGCAGACTAGTTGTGTACGTTAGTATGTTAAGCAAAATAGTTTAACGCAACTCTCATTAAGTTAAATATCAATTACACATACGAGATAAATAATATGATAGGTTATAAATGTCCATAACATAATAAGTTTGTGTTGAAGAGGTTATGCTATTAATCTTACTATAATACTTATTGATGGGAATGCCATTATTAATTGGTTTGCAGGGAGTTAATTTCAAAATAGTTTACATTTTGATAATTTATGTCATATCAAATTACTAGAACGGCTTTTCAAGATGACAAAGCCAGCATAACAGCCTGGCCCAAGAACTCGTGGGGACCGCGTCAGTATGGGATTCAACATTATCTTTTTTATAACTTCATTGGGATTCTGCGGGTGAGTGAAAGTTTTCAGTTTGCCTATAAATTTTGTCTTCAATCTTAACAGTGAGGTCCATATGGTAGCTCCTTTATGCTTATCACTACTCACAATTCCCCTGCATGCACCATTTCACTCATCCGTGACATTGATTAGTAAATGAGGCAATTTAGCAGTATTACTAAACTTTTTGAGCGATAGAGCAAAATCACTTTTATCTCTTAAGAATTTAGGGACATCACTAAATGATGGAGTGATATCAGTAAACGGTACCATTTAGCTATATTGCCAAATGATTAAGTGATATCGGTAAAGGATGTAGCGATATTGGTAAATAATTTGGCGATATGAGTCACTGGTTTAGTGATGCCAAAACTGCTTCCCATAAGAGTGTGGTGATTTCAGCCTAAAGGTTATTAAATATTTAATTTCTGAAATTTTGTCTCCTCTTTACTTATAATATTAATTTGTCATTAGAAAAGGGTGTTTTTCTGAACATTTGCAAAAAAGCCAAGATCGCCCTTCCCTTGCAGAAAGGTGATGCAGAATTGCTTTTAATTATAGACTTATATCTTTGTACTCTTGCATTTCTAAATTGTTACAAATGTTGTGTACAACCAGTTGTAATTATTTGGCAAAAATGAAATTTGACATCAATATCAATTTGGATTCCAAAGAAAAGATTCGGGGCAGAACTTGCTCGACGTTTTTTCACTCATAAAATATCACAGATTTTGTAGCCAGGTAAATGTTCGATAACATGTTTTGGGATTTATCAACAGTCTTTGGTAAAGATCTAGTATACAACATACCACCGGCAGTTTTGCAATTCATCCATTTCCTTTTTTTTCAGTTCGATTTAAATTTTTAGGTATTGTTAAGTTTTGTTTTTTCATACACCTTGCATCTATGTTAAAGGTCAACTAACAAGCATAAATATAGAAATAAACTTCCACATTGGGCCCCATGTGACTAGTATATACTCATTTAAGCATATTAAAAAGAAACGAGAGTCCATATGCCTCAAATTGGAACTTTAATAGACCTCAATTATGGGCTTTTCACCCTGACATTTTCCTGCAGCAGTTGGTAATTTTGCCCTCACCTGTGACGTCACACTTGCCTATTCATGCACCGTAACAACAGTGTAGGATCTCCTGCAGAGTAAGAATGGTGTGGTGCGTGGCGTATGGTTGCTCAAGCAATATCAACACTAAAACAAAGTTCAAGGGCAGTTTCTTTCAATTTCACAAAGATAAAAAGAGCTAGAAAAGTTTGGATGGAGAGAGTCGACGGGTTTCACCCCAACAAATACACTGAATCCGGCATGTGCAGCGCACACTTCACGGTGGACTGTTTCGACAAGAAAACAGTTATAGCAAGAGGCTTCAACCTGCAAGTAGGGCTAGAGAAAGGGGCAATTCCCACAATATTTAGCTGGAAAAGTGGAGTAGAGCATTATGGTGATGCCACGCCAACAAAACGCCGGCAATCCAAGGCAGTGGTGAAAGGACAGCACTGGCAGGTAAGGAGAGAAAGTTAATACACAATATGCCAACATGCAGAAGCCTAGTTAACACTTCAAGTGGCTGATTGTTCATGCTTGACGATCGTTGTCAGTGTATAAGAGGCCTGCTGTTTGTGTATTTGCCTGGTTTGGTATACAGATCTGCATTCAGTAGCTGTTTTACGTGAGGGTGTGCAGTTGCAGTCATTCCTGTTTGTAATATTTTTGGGGCGCGTGCAACGCAAATACGGACTTATCAGGATGGTCATGTAACAATTCGACATGCTCTCTGACTGTGCAAAAAACAGATCCATGTTGCAAACACAAAACACAAAGTTGTGGTTATGTTATTTTCTACAAATGCAGATCTGGATGTGTGCAAACTATTTTTTTCTAAAGGGTTTCCAGTGTAACTGCTGCTAATTTTCCTATGTCTGTACCAACAAATGAGACTAGATCAGTTTTGATCTCAAGCAATTGTGACGTTTATTTTTAATGCAGGATCCATATGAAATAATGCACACCTCAAGGTGTCTGTTTTGGGGGAAAACTACTCCTGAAAGTGAGGCTTGTCAGAAGAAAAAGGCAAAACAGACCTTGACTTATTTGATCTAAAGCTGATGTTTCTGTGCCCCAGGCTCTGTTTATACACTGTACTATTATAGGGGTATCCAAGATGTGCCTGTAATTGGAATGACCTCAAGTTGTTATAACTTTTGACGTACATGGATGAGTAACGGGCATGTATTGTTTATACAATTTACAAATCAAGGTAGTTTTGTTTGATCAGCTGGAATTAGATAGTGGATACAGAAAACCTATTATAATTCTTGCTTTACTATATTGAGATGGAACTTGACTATATATACATTTTTTTCTAATCGGGAGTTGTGAATGACATAACAAGCCATGTTACATTTATAGAAATCAAAATCAACCTGTGTAGTTGTTTGATCAACTGGGTTTGGCAGTGACAAATACACTAACCAAAAATATGCATTTTTCCGTGATTTCGTAATTATTGATTGAGCATAGAAAGGCCGACAGCTCAACAGTGACATCACCTGCCCCAGCCAGTAGCCAGGGTATGGACACAAGCATGTGGGACCCATTATTAGAAACTTCAGTCAACATTTTGGAAGCACATGCTAGGGAAATATTGTGAGTTCAATTGGAATTGACACACAAATGAACAATAATTTCATGAAACTCAATTTGACAGAATATTTTTTTTTCATTACGCCACATAATTTTTTAGTTTTACGGACGAAAAATTGCAGTTTAAAAAAATGACAATCCATATTTGTTTCTTCATTTAAGCAACTGGTCTCAAATTTTGATTTACAGTGGACTATGGAGAAACATGTACAGCAGTACCTGCTGTAAGTGGCCATTGACGTGAGCAGTCAGACTAGTTTTTCGGGTGACATTGCTGGGACATGGAAGTCAATTGCTTTATAAATTTACCTGTAGTGACAAGTCACCTGCTGCATATGGCCACTTTCTCTTGGCAGAGGAGGTGACAAAATACAGCCTTTTTAACTGTAGTTATTTTGTGGCATGGAAGTTTAGTTAGGCTGTTATTTTTTCCGTTATTAGGTGAAAGATGCCCAGTGTCGAGTCAACATGACCATGAAAAAACCGCTGCTACTCACGAGGCTCCCATACATAGATGATACCGGATGACATCAAGTCAACAGAATAGAAATTGAAAGAGCTGGAGCAAAGGGAGGCGGACCCACTGGAAAGAGTGAAGCAGCTTGAAATTGTGATTAATGAACAGGAGGAAAGGACAGAGGAAGCAGGAAAAGAGGATGATGAAAAAAAAGCCTATATGCGAGAGAAGGGGACAGTGATGCAGACCCAGCGTGTTAGAGAGCTAGAAGATGTTAGTAATGAGGAGGAGCACGAGGAGGAGGCCCAATGGGTGGGCAGGCAAGTTTTTATTCATGTTTTCGCGTTTGTAGATTTTGTTTAAAAACTTGTCTCATTTATTTACATGTGACAGCTTATGCACATTGTATGAGCTTCTTATGCGGCATAACGTTTGAAGAAAATGTTAGAAGTAATTGAAATAAATGAGGGTATGCTTTTTGTACCCGGAAATTGTTTGTTTGTTTAAGTCCCATGAGAAAAAAAATTGGTACTGAGGGAGCCTCCAACCTTCTGTCAACAATTTTTACTGTCTTGTACTTTCATTTCTGAACCAAATAATTAATGGCTGATGGAAACCCTGATTATTGAGTACAGAAAATTAAAATATTCCAAAATCAAAACCGGTGTGAATATGTGTGTGCGAGTATCCTTCATGAGCCATGCAATTCTGTTTTATAGGCAAGAAGAGTTTGGTACTGGTGGCTGAATTTCATTGTCGATGAGGCACAACTTCATAAACTCTTGTCAGACTCCACCACATGTGGTTCTTCGTGCAAAGTCTACCTGAAGAGGAAAGTGGGCACTGGCATCACCCTGCTCCAAAGATGCAGCGAAAGTCATTGCTACAAATGGAACCACCAGCCTGCAGCCCCTGACAGGAGGACATGGATGCCATTAGCCAATATTATTATTCCTTCTACAATATTTTTTTCCGCTGCCAGTCCCGTCAAGGCCATAAATATGTTTTCATGAAAAGAAAAAAAATCATATTTACTGTCTGTTACCATTTATGACACCAGAGTTTCCCTAATATATACATATATATATATATATATATATATATATATATATATACATACATATATATATATATATATATATATATATATATATATATATATATATATATATATATATATATATATATATATATATATATATATATATATATATATACATATATATAATTTTATATATATATATATTATACTTTTATCCAGCTACGTGTACTAACATTTAGTACATATAAACACATTTGTAAATTTGACTTCTCCAACAAGGAGGCTTTGTCTTATACCATCAATTTCACAGAAATTCACCACGTTGGGATCACCCAATTAACCAAAGTTCCAAAAGGTACAATCCTAAGGCCCCATATAGTATGATGATAAAGCCGAAAATTTCTGGAGGCCAGTCGCAGACTTGTAATTCTGTACCCGAGGGGGGGGGGGGAGGGTCAGCAATGTAAACAGCATATTTTTTGGATTTCTGTGTCCATGACACATGTTTTTTTCCTGATCAGTTTGATGAATAGTGACAAAACTTCTCACGTTTTAAATTGTGAATGGAATAGTAAATTTATATATTGTGGGTAGGGCCATTATGAACAACAAAAAAATATATGTGGCCACTGTATCTTTCAAACAGTTTCGAAGTTTCAAGAGGAGATCCAAAGTTTCTAAAAGCCAGTAGCAGTGAAAGGTATTGGCATGCCCTTCAGCCGCAAGCTAGCAATGTGTTTTGTGTATTCCACCGAAACAGTAGACGTAAACACTCTTCCGGCTTGAAGGTGCTTGTTAATACTGAGCACAGATCAGCTGTTTGTGTATTTACAAAAGTGCCAAACCCAGCGGGGGGTTGTGTAATCTGATGCATGCAGGTGCTGTGCTTGCACAAGCGGAACTTGACAACGTTTTCCAACTAAGTATAAGCTAATTCATATAAGTATTGATTGGTGTTTTGTGACTTTATTTTTATATTTTCGCTGCTTTGAACTAAGAATAAAAAATTTACCACTTCTCATGTTACTCAACTTACTGGTATACCAGTCCAAATGAAGTCTAACTGAGAGAGTGCAGTGCCTACCGTGATCTGTTGGTAGCACCCGGGTCCTCTGGGACTTCAGTTGGGTGCGCATTTTCTTTGCCGTCACTTTCCTCAATTCTCCTTGGCTTCTTCTATGGCTCAAACATGTATGGAGCCACACATGTAGTCAGCACTTCGCTTTGTACATCATATTCAGTATCATCGTCGCTCAAATATACCGCCATGTTGAATTTCTCTCTCAGAATAAGATAGGGAAGAGTCACGTCACAAATCGCACCATCTAACGGTGCAAATTGGCAAATTGCTGTACTCATGTCATCAAGAGAAAATCTGACTAAAGCTCATATTTTTTCACATTCAAGCTTTTTTTTGGGTGAAAATTCCATTGGGAAGCTTTTCTGTTGACAAATATTAGTGAATAGATCACATAATGAAGGATTTTTCACGGTGTGCTTGTCAGTTGACCTTTAAAGTAGTTGCTTTCTGAAGCGGTCTAGCAAAATAAGATATATACAAAACTGCCACTCTACATGCCAGGTTGGTTGGGTCACGTTATCTATTATGCGTCGACGCTGAAACATATATCTAACAAGGTCAGGATTCATTGCTGTGGACATGTCACATGTATTGACAATGTGTTTACCACAATGGCTGAGATACATGGTGTCACTGTGGCTATGAAAAGAAAGCGTGGATGTTGTCGGAAAAAAGATAACAAAATTAGACACATGGACACGGATGACAGAAAAAAACCTTGACAAAAGTGTCAAGGGCTCCTTTCACCAGACACGGCCTGAAGAGTCAAGTGCCAGCCGTTCCACAGCTGTGCCATCCACGTCCAACGGTGTCCAGTAAAGATATATATATATATATATATATATATATATATATATATATATATATATATATATATATATATATATATATATATATATATATATATATATATATATTTATGTATATATATTTATATACATACATACATACATGGAAATCTTTGAATGGGGAGAGAGAGACAGAGAGACAGACCGACAGACAGACAAACAGAGGGGCATCTTTGCCGGTACAGTGGACAAACTATAAAGCTTATAAATTACCTAACTTAGCATTAGACATCAAACATTCAGAGACGAGATCCAGGTCGTTGATTGCTGTCAGAAGGACTTGGCGGCATTTCGCCAACTGGTCTGTCTGGACTTGGTCTAGGATGTGCCCATCGGCAACACGACCATGACCACAGCCTCTGACCCATCCACGCCCGGCTGTGCTAATCCTTTGGGTACCATTTGGGACACTTTTATTTTCTATTATGTTTGAGTAGAATGACATAAAACATGCGTGTTGCAGGGTTACACAAAAATTCATGGTATGGCTACAATTTCTTCTCGGGTTTCAGGTGTCTTTTGATATTGCAGAATCCATGTAGTTCAAGCCTTTGATTTGGTTGATGTGCACGCAGGATGTTGTTATGGTGCTAAATTTCTAGAAGGTTGTTTAAAAGGATATGGAAACATATTGTAATGAATATGTGATTTTTAGCAACAAATCATTGAATTTTGCGTCTTGAATATTGATTGGCAAGTATAGAGGTCATGCTGGTAAGGGAAGTGTAAAAATAGATCCTGTCTGGAATAGGCTGGGTGCCAATGACCAAAACAGGTCAGAGATCAACAGGCCAAAAGAAATAGCTCGATTTCTCCCATTTTGCGAAAGGTATTGCAACATTCAGCAAAAGTGGGTAAAAATAATTTGTTCATTTCTTTTCACATGCGTAATCCCATATTTAGCTCTCTTGTCCAAAACAGTGTTTTTATGCATTGATAACCGGTAACGGTATTTTATTTATCCATTATTGGTAAAGACAAACCACCCAGACAAATTTACAAGTTACAACTATCAACATGTCCAGTGACCTACAAGAGGTCCTGTTCACTTAATCGGCAATTCAGGACACCGTTTGGTGATGGAGAAACTACGCTGGCAGAAAAATAAGGGAAGTGATCCTTGGGCACTCTGCTGATTTCTCAATTTCCAGAGAGTGGCATCGAGATGCTACAAATGATTGATTCACCTTGTGGGCTTGCAAAATTACTACTGGTGGAAAAATCTTATTGAATTTGATATCTACATTTGCGATATGAACTTAGCTTTCAGTGACTAAACACTTTTATTGGTCTTTCACTCGCCGCTTTTTCACAAGTGCGAGATATTGTCAGCAATGCACGTTCACATAAGTTCACTAGATCACCAGGTGGAGCAACTTATGCTCATTTACAAGTTATATCATAATGTCATAAGCCCTTTACCTTTAGATTGGTTTACTACTTCATATGTATTTCAAAGTTCGGATATCATATATTTTCCTCAAAATGAAGAATTTGAGGTCGTGAATATTTAGTTTAAATATATTTATTTCAACTGGATCGCCCCATAGAACATTGAGATGTCACTAATCGGGGGTTCTCCAGAATATAACGTGTGGAGTGCAGCAAAATTCTATTTCTTGGCCTCTTCTGTTTTTATTTTCCAACATTGATATGGATTACAGCCTCTGATTGAATATTTGCCAGACCTTTTAATGATTTGTTATGAAGGAAAGAAGAAATGTTCCAGATCATTTCCAAATCCAAATTGATAATCATAATATTTCATGAGGTCACGAGATTAGTTTATTGGAAGGTCGGTTTGAAGAACAATTAAGCTGGGAATGTCATATCACTTATATTGCAAACAAGGTTGGTAAAGTTATATGTATATGTAAGAAACTAACAGATATTGTGAATTAAATTCAACTTTTTTGTTTAAATTATGCTTAGTGTTTGCATATTTACTTATTATAAAGTAGCATTGGCAAGTTTTATAAAAGTAATCTGGACCGTTTAAATGTATTACAAAATATAACATTGCAGGTTATAAGTTATACAGAGTTTAATGCTCATACAGGTCCATAGTTTTATCAATGTAGGAGCATGAAATTTGAATAAATTGCAACAGGTGTATTTATGTTGAAGACTGAGTATGGGATTTTTCGAGTTATATTTCAAAATTTCTTTACCACTAATTCCGATGTACAATCGTACTGTATAAAACAAAGACACAGTTTATTTAAACGAAAATTGAAAATATTTAATTTGTGATTCAGAAATGTATTTTTGTTATTAGTTTATTTTTGCTATCGCATTAACTAAATTATATGAAAGACTTGTGATGTATAGTTACATACATGTGTTTCAACAATTCACACGCCTGTTACTTTTTCACAGTGGGGAATATTTTTTGCCCAGCAGGCGTTCTACAATCGAAACTCTCAATATGTAATCTCACTTGTGTATCTGATAAATAACATTCACTTCTAACTCACTACTACTAAACTTCATTCGGCACTACACTCGGCAGCTGAAGAAATTCTTATTGCAAGTGTAAGCAGTTACGAGGGGAAGACTCTGTTACATTTTGGTACCTAATACCTATCGGGTCAGAATATGATTTACATTTTACTAAGCAACATATGTTCTAAGACAATATTATAAAATAAAAATGCCGTGTTTTTTATGTTTTTGTATCCATATGCAGTTCAAATGATCGTAATTCAAAACATGCATTTTTCACGTCATATATTGCTCACCTGGCGTTGCTGTTGCTTCACCGCACGTGACAGGAGGAGTGTCAGCTGTTCTGCTTATATCTTTCCACAAGTCTGAAAATTTAAGAATAAAAGTACAGAAGAAGCCCTCAGTTTCCATGATTAAAACATAAGGTGAAATGAACAGGTTTATACACATTCTTCCAGCAAGAGGATAGCATGGATGAACATAGTTCTGATTAAATTGACTAAACACTTAACATGCTTCTGTTGCATCTTTTTTATGAACTCATCTATTTAGATAGGATAAATACCACATAAATATAGCAGACTACTCATATAAGTCAACAGTTTGATAATATATATCACATTAAATTGTGGTGTAATAATTCTGAGGATCTTGAAGATGGCGCGGTAGCATGGAATTAGGCATCATGTATGTTTCATAACTTCATTGGAAATCAGCAGTTTTGTAAATAATTTCAGTTTGCCAACATAACTTATTGGGCTTCCAGTGAAGGTGAGCAGTAGTTTTGATACACTCAATTCTGTTATGAAGCAATTGGATCACGCTTTTCCATGAATAATATGGGACATGTTCTAACTTAACTGGGTTGTGCAGCCAGCGGTTCAAAAAATCATTTCTGGTAGTATTAACAATTACAAGAAAGCAGTATTTTTACATTTTTTTTGGTAGAAATTAACTGCAGAACTTCAATTTTAACAGGTTGCTATGCCAAGAAAATTGAAAAGGCTTTCTATAAAAGTGAGCATCAGTTCATACTTTGAATTCTGTAACGAAGCCATTCACATTTTCCCATGCATAAAATAAGACCTGTCCCACTTTTGCAAGATCAGATTATATTTTCTAAAGCAACATTTGTGATTTTTGGCTTATTCTATCTTATTTTGATTTTGCAACCTTGAATGAAAACATTGTTTGTTCCATTTGAATTAAATGGTGATAGAATTAACATTCCAGTATATGACATTGACTGTGGTTTCCATCTTTGTTTGTTTCATTTGCTAATGATTTATCCAATAGTCCTCTCATACTGACGATTCTTTATATGATGACATCTTCTGCTAAGCCAGATACATCTCTGCTTTCCCTTTTCTAATTGAATATTACAAGTTTGCTGGCACATGTGAGAGATTTTGAAAATCGTTTGTCTATGCTTATTAATTAAACGTTTTAAATTATAGACATAGCTGAAATATGGTTAAAATCAACAAATCATGATACACAGGTACACACACACACACATACACACACACACACACACACACACACACACACACACACACATATATATATATATATATATATATATATATATATATATATATATATATATATATATATATATATATATTTATATATACAACTTCCTTTCTTGTTATTTCTGTTTTCTTTCCGTTGTTCAATATTCTTATCTAACATAAAGAAAAACTTAACAAACCCAAATATGCAAGCTCTAGTACCTAAAAACAGTAGCTTGCTGATGGTCTGTTGAAAGGAATACCAGATAATATAAAATCTTTCACTCTACTTGGCATAGGAAACAGACTGAACCACGTTTCAACAGAAGCCGGGTGATGTCTGATGTCCTTGCAATGATATTTTTAAACCAAAATAAAAATAATTTCTCCAAAACGTGGCAAGTGATCACTGGTATTACTGGTAAACATAAAATTAATCTTCATAGTAGCTTTAAACACGGTAATATCACTTTAACAATACCAAAAGTTTTATAGCGAATCATTTCAATGAACATTTTACTAATGTTGGTCCAAGCTTGGTAAAAAATTCTACAAACAGGTTTACTAATTAACCAGACCTAACGGCTCAGTATATGATTTGCATTTTACAAAGCAACAGAGGTAGTGTCTTACTACAATATTATAAAATGTAAATGCAGTATTTTTGGATGTTTTTTCCATATCCCGCTCAAATAATCCTCACTTCCAAACACGCATTTTTCATGGTAAGTATTGCTTACCAGGTGTTGTTGTTGCTCCACCGGCCATGACTGGAATCGTGTCAGCCGTTGTGGTTATTTTAGAGCAAAAGTCTGTAAATTGAAGATGAAAATTAAAAAAGAAATCATGAGTTTGCGTGATTAAAATATAAGGTGAAATGTACAGGTATAAACATTCCTCCATCCAAGAAGGTAACAGAGATGAAAATAGATCAGAATAAACTGACTGAAATACTGAATATGCCTCCATTGCAGTAGTTATAAAATATCTTTAATATGAACCCGTCCATTTAAATAGGGTTTATTTCACATAAATAAAGCAGACTGATCATCTAGCGTAACTGTTTGATGATATATGTCACATTTAATTGTGGCGAAATAATTTTGAGGATCATGAAGCCGGCGGGGTAGTGTAGGATTAAATATCATCTATGTTTCATAACTTCATGGGAAATCTGAGGTTTAGTTAATAAGATCAATTTGCCAACATAACTGATTGGGCTTCCTGTGAAGACGAGGAGCATTTCACAGACTCAAGTCTGTCATGAAGCAATTGGACTACACTTTTCCATGACCAACATGTGAATCGTTCTAACCTAACTGGGCACTACACCCAGCGGCTTAAGAAACGAGAAAAGGGACTATTTTTGATAGTCATAAGATAGACAGTCAACAATTACGAGAAAACCACTATCCTTATCATTTTTATAGTGTCGTGTTTATTTAGAAAGGTTCAGTGAAACAGTCATAAGATAGACAGTAAACCTATTTTGTCCTGAAGGAAAACCAAAATAGCAAGACACAAATCTGCAGTACTTTGCAACGTCATCGTGTATGACCAACTGACTCATCTGGTCTGCTTCAAACTTAATGGACAGGATGTTTGACACATTGGCCTACTTGAGTAAGGAATTTTGCGACAGTTGAGGAGGTTTCTCTTATAAAATATCTGGTACTTGATTGCATGTAAAATTCAAGGATTGTTTTATGAAGATTCTTTTCAAAATACACACACACACACACACACACACACACACATACATACACATATATAAATATCCAGGTTTGTACAGCAGTTTCAGAATTTACTTGTTTATGAAAGCAGCCTCCCGGTATACAATACTGGCGTAACAGAGTTTAAGCCACAAGAGTCTTGCTATTGATGGTGTGACCTGGTACGCAATATCAATGGAATTTTCTTAGTGGTTCTTTATGGTTGGTTATTGGTACCAACTTAATGTCTTTTGGTATCTCTTAATTATGAGTTGATATCTTTTAGTCGCGAGATAGCTGTCTCGTTATGAGATAACTATCTCGCAATATATAACTAGTTACTATGTTGTAATTACAAGACGGTATCGTAGTGACTAGATAATATCTCGAATTTACAAGTTACTCTTGTTATTATGACAGAAGTTTTTCATAATTACGAGTTACTATCTAGTACTTACGAAATAGTTATCTCGTGATAACGAGATATTATCTCAGTAATATAAACATATGTTGAAAAGAGAGCTAATATATATATATATACATATAAGTATTGCATCAGCATCGTCACTATCTCTAGACGCTTGACAGAGGTCCACACCGGACCCATCTGTTTGCTTAATCAAATCACTTCATAAAAACGGATAAAAACATTACCCATGTTTATAAATTTCAGTCCATTAATGCGAGCAAGGTTGAATAGGACCAAAGACAGAGATTCAAGAACTAACATCAACATGCATCTTCCAATACCAATGTGAAGTTAAAAATTTCATTCCTGACTTAGTGTCAACAGCTTTCCTTGTCGGCCCCTGAGTGTCCAAAGTTAGTTGAGAATAGTTGCTGACTATGAGTATTTGTAGACAGGCAGTCGCCCATGAAAGATAGCAGGTGATTTTATACCTGTCCGCTGAACCTGTAAAATAATATTTAGTAACTACACATATGATTAAGGTATTTGAGATGTCGAACATATGAAATATCTAACGGACCGATTGGCGACGGAAGCAAATTGATTTTACCGACAAGTCGGCAGATCTAATAAATATTGCCCATTCTCTAAATACGTTAAAGGATATTTTACGGAAGATTTAACCTGGTTAACATGCCCGTAGTCAGCAACTATCGTAAACTAACTTTGGACGCTAAGGGGCCGCCAAGGAAAGCTGTTGACCCAGTAAAGTAATATGAACACGATTAGCTTGCAGCTCCTTCCCATCACGTCGCCGTCAACTGTCATCCGAGTTTTACATTAAACATGAGCTTTTCCCAATGTTAGTCTGTTAACTGTTTTAAGCGGGATGTTCCGGATTGAGTGAACAGCTTTGTTCACCGAGGAAAGCTGTTGAAGTGGACTGTTATACTCTATGTAACTAGAGGCATGGTGGTTTTTAGATGAACCATCTTTCTAAAAGAAACATTAATCTAGCATCCTTATAATATTTCAGAGCAGTTCGTTTTAAGCAGTTCGACTTTAGTCACATTTAGCACTTAAAGAGTTAAGCAGTTGTCAGATATTCAAATACACATGATGCACATTTGGAGAAAAGTGATCTCCAACGTCCGTTTTATGTGACAGCAAAAAATGGATCTTACCTAATCGTTCAAAAGTGAAGCATTCTGCAATAGACTTGAATCTATCTCCTGCTATGACAGATATTTTGTCAGGGATTACTTGGTTGTCTGTACTGGTGAATATGTGCGTGTGTGCCGTAGGTTTCCGATGTATACACGCAACAGGTGGGTTGCTTTTCTGATTGTCGGAATTGCTACGGTTCGTAATGCACGTTATCTGAACTTCAAGTGCTAGTTTAACCTGTATGAAATAATAGTCCGATAATTGGGCCTGAGTAACTTTCCATGATTTCTGTTGATTGTGATCTTGATCCCGCTCCAGCTTGACACAGTAAAACGTACAAGTCCAAAGTGTCTTAACCCCTGGAGGAATTAGATTAACAAGATTAGCCAGTCAACTGCAGTCCTGATTGTAATACAAGTCATAGGTATTTATGAAGACATTGTAGCAAGTACGTGCATGTATGTAATGATAATAAACAAGTTTCAAATTCAAAACCTTCAAGTGTAATCAGACAGATGTTGTTATAATACCGACATAAAGCTTATTTGTTGGTAACAATGCCTTTATCAGGATAGCGCAGTAAAATATAACATTAAATAATCACAAACAATAGATGCAAAATTTTATCATATTATCTAAAATGTTTGCAGCAAGCATTAAAACTGGGACCAAAAATTGCAGCAAAGTAAATAGAAACGTCTCATTGATACTTTAAAGTTTCTAATATGAAGGTACTGTTTATCAAACATGCCATCGGGTAATTTATTCAATAAAGAGCAATATGGTTTTGTATGCCGTAAGTTGGTTAATATGTTCCTGTTAACAATATAGCAACCCTGAGTCTGAACTTTTCAGTCAAGTGATTTAAATACATGTACAGCATAATTCACTGTATGCATGCACCCTTTATTTTCTTTCCAGCTTGATCCCGAAGGGAAATAAATAGAGATTATCTTTATAAGGTAGCAGCAAGGATCGAGCTTTAGCGGCAAAATCATGACCAGCAAAAAGACTTTCCATTTTCATAAAATTAGGCACTTCACCTTTTTTTGTCATGAAACATGGCTCCCAAAAATGAACATTTATGTGATGAAAAGTGTGAACAATACAAATATGTTTTAGCTGGCTCTAGCGCGTGCATGCCTGTTGACGAACGCATGCTAAATAATTCACCAAAGTATGGATAGCAGCTTTCAAAACCGCGTATCATAGCGACGACCAGCAACCAACTGTCATATGAACTTTAAAAAGAGTAAAAAATACCGTCGTATTTTATTTTACCAGTCCTGTTGAAAATTATGACTTCTGTTTTTTATTTACATATTCACTCTCAAATACCAACTTTTGTAGTAATAGCCCAGAATATACAGACAGTTTTCTAATCTTTGTTGACTTTCGGGAAGCAGGATTAAGTAGACGGCGTACAGGAGACAGTAGATTTTCTTTTCTCTCGGGGTCAAAGGTTCAGAATCGACATCAAATGTTTAGGTAGATCATTTGCAAAGAAATTGGATAGGGTTGCGCTCATGATGCATCCTTGTTTAACTCCCCTTTGGAGTGTTATATTGCTTGATAAACCAAAGTTAAACTTGACCTCCTGTTTAAATTGCTACAACCTTTGTATCATTTTCCCATATTTACCCAGTTGTGAAAGCCTGCTCTGAAGTGACCCTTGAGACTGTAACCTTTGAGGTGTGCTGCTAGTAATACTTGTATGAGCCGTTGCGTGCGGCTAAATCACTCTTACTACCTTAATGTCTTTTGAAGATCAACATTTAAATTCTTTTCAATCCTACAGCGCACAATATATAGTTGGTTCTTTGATGACGACATACTGGCACTTGGATGTAATACTCATTGTGTTGCTTTTACATTGATTACAAAATAAAGTGGCGAAAAAATACCTGGTTTAGGGTAGCATTCCGAATATACAAGTTTTGGTGTCGCTAGAACACAGCAGGCGAAGGTGATAAAGGTAATTTTAAATGCCATTATAAAATGAAGAATGTCACTGAGTCCCGTTCACACCCAAGCGTCTCACATACTTAAATAACGACGTTTTCACCCGTTAATTCTGCTCCTGCGATTTCCCATATCATATTTGAGTATCTGTGTTTGTAAAATGTTTTCAATGAGGAAGCACATCCTGCAGCTCAGTGCGTGCGTTGTGCATCGAAAAAAGACGGGGAGACCCTGGGAATTCCAAGAGGTTTTAGTCTCAATTGGGGCACGATATCCGTGTTATGTTAACAGTTCAAAATTGTTTCAGCATTGACACAAGACCAGGCATGTTTGAGATCAGTCTTGGGAATTGCTTGCTTAGTCTGTTCTAAGTAAACTTTTGCCAGCTGTTTTTAGTAATACGTTTCAAAGCAGCGAATAACATGAATTATACCGGCATCCATTGGTTGAATCTCCGAGGTGGTTGTGGGTAGGTGCACATTTGGAGGTGTGTCATACACACGTGGATAGCAGCATTGTCAATAAGGAGAAGGCATGGCAAGTTTGTGGTCGCATTTATCCATCAAAGGAAACAGAAAATCTGCAGACAATCCTTTGTTAATCCAAGCCTTTTAGTTATGTCTGTAGTGCACATGCACGTCGGGATGAAACCGTTTTCTGGAAACAATGCAAGCGTTTATCAGCCTCGATTACAAAGGATTTCGATTTGATGGTGCCGATTGCATTTGCCCCAATTCAAGAACAACACTTACGCTTTGAGGTGACTTTCAGTTCCCTTCACATTCTGTGTATTCATTGTATAATTAAGTACAAGGCGGATAAAAGACCTATCTAGTCCATATAAAAATGTCCTCCAAGTCATAGTCAGCAAGAACCGGGTCCAGATCTTTCCCGCGCTGTGCCACAACAGCCTTTCTCGTACTCCCAGATTCGCCAGCGTACATTCTTTTTAAAACCCTGCTTGGATTGAAACATCGAAAGCCATGTAGGTCCCTGGTGACAGTATTTGCACTCCCTGGGCAAGTGGTCGCGGTCACGCAAGCGCATTCAAATCCTTTTTAAAACCATGCTTTGATTGAAATATCGAAAGCCATTCAGGCCCCTGGTGACAGTATTTGCACTCCCAGGGCAAGTGGTCGCGGGCACGCAAGCGCATTCACAATTTCGTGGAGCGGAGGAGGGGAGGGGGTGGAGGTTAGAGGGTTCAAGAATTCGCCTTCAGCGAGATATTTCGAAAAAGGTTTATCTTCTGAAGACACCCGCAAATTTTAGAACAAGGATGTTTCTTTTCTATTTCGGGCGGGGGAGGCCCTATTTCAAGAATTTGCCGGCAGCGAAAAATTAAAAAGATACATCTTTTGACGAGACCCGCAAAATTTAAAACATTTTCTCTCTGAAACGGTCTCTGTAAATGGCTAAATGCTGAAAAAATCCACGTGAGCCTAGCCCGCATAAAAGATCCATCGATGGCAGATATACTACTAAAATAGTACTGAAATATATATACTATTTTTAAAAAATTAATCTTGAAATGACATTTTGTGCCCTAAAAAATCATAAAAATGTCAGAGTTTTGGTTTATGCTTTATAAACATTTGACTTGCAGTAATAATAAAAAAGTCGCATTTTCTTCTAAATTGTCCACACTTTTATTGGAGGAATAAAGGAGTATATTTTGCCACACTATATTTTGCGTGATTGTATAGAAAGGAAAACTATATATATGATTCCAAAACTGATACATATCAGGCTTTGAACATGTGCTGAATTGTGTGCCTGGTATAATCCAATACAGAACGTCGAGGCAATCGTAGAGATACATCATTGTATGATATCACGAAAATTAGACACGTAATAGTTATTTAAATTTGATACAGAAAGCTTATGTAGCCAAAATTTAAGACTAGTTAGTCAATAAATTGAAACCTGAGTAAAACCCTTATCCAACCGCAGCGATACATACAGAAGGTAAGGTAACCGTCCAAAAGTGTTTGACTTTGTTTATTTGTGTTCCAAAAATAGAAATAGCGGGTCAATTACCTGGTTACATATAATATGAGACATGAGGCCATACAGCAATTCTGTATCAGCGGATTATCAATATGAACCAGTTTATACAAAATACTTAAAACACTTTTAGATCTCTTGTTACCAATTATATAAAATCCGTCGGTACTGTCAGACCTGTATCCACTATTGGGGATACCTTATCCCCTAAGCTCCATCTTTCACTCAGCGGTGCTTGGCAGGTCCGACAAGTCCTGCGGCTTAACTCAAAGTCTGGGGGGGGGGGCGACTTAAGTGCCTGATACAATATCCCTTTTTGTGGGGCCCTCGCCGCCAACAGCTAGTAATGTCAAGCCGTTGTATTTGCTTTTTTAGGCAATGCTCATGCCAGGAAGGTCCCATTATATATTTTACTTTGCATTTATTCGACAAATTGACCTTCCGTTAACACTAATCATATGTATATAATTTGGATACTACCTCTTCAAAATATTAAACCAGGACTAAGCCACAAACTTGGCTGCTATTTTCAAAATTGTGGATTCCACACCCAATGGTTTATAAATGATAATGGCTGTATTCAGACGATCTTTGGTGGGAGGGGGGTAAAATATATGAAACCAAAACTATTTATTTTGCAAAAATTTCAGAGCATCAATAATGATATGATATATGCTGCAGTCACGATTCACTTTGAAATCTAAATCAACTGTATTTTTCCTGCGACTGTCCCGTAATGCGGCTGCTTTCTCGACAAAATCTTTGAACCTGGGCTATGGTTATGCTTTTGCACCGAACAACCATGGATACGCAACTACGCTCTTTCCCCGACGCAAGTTAACCCTCCATTCAAGACAGGTGGAAACAAAACACTGTGGTTTGATTAGCCTTTACTGTAAAATAACGGCACATGACGCCCGCTTTGTAGATAAAATCTTTCATCCAAGATTGGTCAATTTTAAGTAGGGAAGGGCAGTTTGAAACCATTTTTTTAGGTATCATAGAAATGAGTTAGGGTCGGGACTCGACTTTTCAGTGGCGTCGGTCGGGTGATCGTAATCACACATATATTTTCGTTAGGCCTTAAATAACTTGAACATTTGTTGAAGCATGTTTAAAATTGGATGTTCTTCCCCTTTTACACACTATCTCCTTTGACGTTAATTTAATTTGCTACCTGGTCACAGCCGAAGACGTTTGTGAGCCGAAAAACATCACTATCCATATTTCAAGATAAATCCATACTTGAAAAAAACACTGATACGGAAAGATTTCATAAATTTATAGCTGATATCCATAAGGCGAAATTGATAAAACATGAACGTGCAAGATGAATTTGACTGAATTGCCTGTGCTTCGGGGAATCAAAATAAAAATCCTAGACGGGATGCTGAATTTTTAGATGGGGTACTTGGCAGTTAATTAGCAGGTCCAAACTAGGCAATAAGACGTCTTATATATGATCACAATTTTTTCCCACGAAAAGGCATTTACTGAATTAGGGCATAACCATTAACACCGTGGGCATATAGTTAACAGTTCTAAAGAAAAATTTGCAAATTGAATTTCAAAGATGTACAAGATACGAGTTACTATCTATGGATAACCTTATATGATTATGGGTCCAATGTTTATATCAATCGTGTCTTTTTGTTCCCATATCAATCGTGTCTTTTTGTTCCCATGGATACGCTTTTGGGTCTTACTCAGACTGTATAGATTCAGAATGAAACGGTTTTAGGCAATGTTGTTATTATGTTATGAGGATATCCTCATATGTAGGTCAACTCATAAATAACAATGATATGATTAATGAGAATACACAACATTTTCAAAGGATCGTGATTCATAGAGATCTCGAACATAAATATGACGTGCAACAAGGCTTGCCTTATATTGGCTGATGCAAATGTGTTTCCCTCACTTACACTCGGGAAATAGATACACTTCCTTTTCCATGAACTGTCAACATATATATTGCAAGCATATATCGATAATTATACCCACATGCGAAAGAAAAAAAAAGAACTTTACCGTCTTTTCTGCTTTTGGTTCATTGATATCTTCACGGAGTGACTGCTTTTCACTGCAGGTCGCAGAAAAGCACGACTTTGTTATAGTTGGGGTGGGGTATTTTGATGGTCCTTTTCTTTCGATCAAAACCACTAATATTCATATAGATAGTTGTATTATGGCTAGAAATAATATAAAATGTTTTTTGAAATATTAACTGCATTATCTCTCGTCTGAAGTTGAGTTCCTTTTGTTCAGGCATTGACTGTACAATGACACTTATTTTCAACAAAAAATGGACAAACATCATAAATATTTCCCAATTGTAAAAATGGATTATGACTTTTACGTTTTACTTTCAATCTGTATTCAATTCCCTTCCAAACAAAGTATCGGAAGTTCTTATGGATATATTATATAAGCGTATATGGCCTCTTTGGTAAAAACGAATGATTTCATGTAGACAGGCATTTATTTTTGGCTACCATGGTAACGGCACACGTTACCATTGTACTCCCAGATGTACCGAGTGTCTGATGTACTGTTCTTATTATGAAAGTACAAGGTTAGGTGCGCAGGGCAAAGTGTAAACGGGATCATTAACTAGCTACTTAACAGATTTGGGCCCCCAGTCTATACCGCGTAGGCATCCGGCTGACAACATCCTCCAGATCTCCAACATGACTGCGCTGCAATTGATTTTCAATTCTTTTCATACACATGTTGTGTAGTAAACTTCCACGGAATCTGCTGCAAACCAGTCTGATTCAAATTCATTTGAATGTTTGTATTTGGAAAATCCGCCATGCTGAGAACTTAATTGGAACCAAACGCTTGTTGATAATACACTTGAGGGCGTTGGTATCAACTTACATGTATATTCAATGACGCAACTCTAGTTTTATGTTTTTTATTATTGACATCTGGATGTTTGTACAAACGATGTGACATGTACACATATGATAATATCATGCACTCCTCATTTCAAGTCTGTGCCAAGTAAACAGAAAAAAAAGCGGCCCAACGAGACTTATCAGTTTGTTGTGTACTTGCTACTGGTTTGAATGTAAAGTGTCACGCTGTTCCCTTTTTCCGGCATATTGTTATATTGTTTCACCCTTCACGTATTGATATTAAAATAGTTCTGATTGTACGTTATATATATATATATATATATATATATATATATATATATATATATATATATATATATATATATATATATATATATATACATATATATATACATATATATATATATATATATATATATATATATATATATATATATATATATATACATACATACATACATACAAGTTGTTGCTGCTGTTAAGATTTGCAACTTACTTTCCAAAGTAATATACCATCACAATCGTCCGCAAGTGAGGCAAAGGTCTCTTTCAATTGATGGCGGCCGACTATTCCGAAAGAAAAAGTTGAAGGTCCAATATATTACGTATACCATTTTATGTGGATATTCTAATCTTCTTGCCAGTATTAAATTTGGAGCTGCCGCATACGGTGTTACTTTGAATATAGCACACTTTATGTGATTCTAACAAATAAATGTTGACTAAAATTAGTTCCTTGCCTCTGAAGTAAAAATTATGAAGTTACATATATACGAAAAAAACAAAAAGCAATATTCTTGGGTGCATACTTTGCGATTGGAACATGCAAGGTTTTATAAAACATATTGTCATCACTGCTTCCATATTGATGGGCATTGTTCATGTTGTTTTCCATCGTTCGTTCTTTGTCTATTTTCTGTGTGGCTCTTTCCTGTCTCTCTGGTCTTTCCTTCCTTCCTTTTTTTGCTCGTCTTCCCATTTCCCTTTTTCTTCGCTCCTTTCTTGCCTTTGTGGTTAATTGTTATCAGTCTGTTTTTCCGTGCCCATTCCTTCGTCAACATTAAGTGAAAGGGAACGTGATAGTAATGGTATATTTACAATATTTTCGCCGCTTTCTCCCATATAACATGTGGGAAGGCAGTATTTTTGGAAACAATCAACAACACTGCCTGAGGTTTCTTTGTTTCCGACGGAGCAGAACTTAGTTGTGCCAACAATGTGAAAAAATGACGTTAAAACGTTTCCTTCAACGACTGGAATAATACGATATAACAAACAGGAAAGGACTATCCTAATTCATAATGAATCAACACGAAATATACGAGATGTTTGTTAATTGTGTACCAACATATGAAATACACAGGTTACAAAGGATAAATTCACATTTTTGGCAGCAAAGAACATTAAATTCACCCTTTGCGTTCACTTCCTTGTTGAAGACAGTGCTGTTTCATTATAATCGGACAACTGGAATCACATATTTGTTGGACTGTAACTGACGTATTAGAGATGAGATTTGCTACATAATCAGGGAGATTAACAAACTTTGGCATAATGTTGTTCACACTTTACTTATTGCATGATGCCATCGCTTGTCATGTTGCTACATTATCCTAACGTTTATATCCATTTGTTTCCCTGTTTGGGCATCCTGTATCAGTGGTGAAAAGACACTACCATTTACTTTGTTTTTAGTTTTTACACAGCAGAGCGACTTTAGGCCAAAATGCCTAGTGCTACACTCTCTCCCCAAAACGTTGTCTGTTTTCAAATAATACACGAGTACAAATAATGTCCTGTACAAATATGAAAAAGGAATCTTAAGTTCCATCTCAGAGTACTAAATTATCATTGATTTTACTATATGCGATTGGCATAATTTAGGTTCGTTTCAATTAATGCATGCTAAATAGATTGCCACTGGTGCTTTTCCATATTAAGTCCATGTATACTTATACTGCATTCCATATACACTTGATATTTGATGTCTCGCCTGGTGAAAGCTCCAAATCGTTTGAAGCATACGTCCACACACGTCTGCCCGATAATAATGATGGACGTTGCAAGTACGTAAGCCAAAATGACAAATGTAATATTCTCAAAAGACGGATGTGAACCAAATCTCAAATTAGCTGCAGTGCCATGTGTATACAATTGACATGATCGAAGCACAATGTTTAAAAAGTCATTACCAATCTGCATTTTACCTGAGGTGGGCCAGAACATGATGTTAGTGGCAGGGTCTATTTCAGAGCCGTGATAAAATCTGGCCGCCTAAGGTAGTTTAAAGGAACAAAATTAAAATTCATGCATAATTATCCTTATTTAAACATCTTGTAGTATATTTTATGGCATAGCCAGGCTCAAATACCTTAAATTCAAAAGCAGCACAAAGGAGTAAATAAATAAATAAATAAATAAATAAATAAATAAATAAATAAATGAATGAATGAATGAATGAATGTATGAATAAATAAATAAATAAACAAACAAACAAACAAACAATTAAACAAATAAATAAATTAAATAAATAAATAAATAAATAAATAAATAAATAAATAAATAAATAAATAAATAAATAAATAAATAAAACATAATTACAGTGACCACAAAAAGAATAAACACGTTGTTTTTACACACTTGCTTAAGGATCCGACTAATTTTAAGCACAGTTAAAATTAACAAGATAAAAAGCCAGGCAGCGCGCACACATAAATCGTATTAATTAACATAATGAAGGATTTACTCATTTATATCTTTATCAGGTATTTCAGTTTCACCTTCCACCACATGAGATTCATGACCATCTGTAGCCACATCATCGCTAGCTGTCAAGGCATTCGATTCATATATTTTGTTTTGAAGTATCACAGTGACATCATTTCCAATGGCAGTAGACTCATCATTATTTGGTGCCACTTTGTTATCATGATTACTGCATCTAGATGCATATACATAATTATCTACCATCTCAATCAAATTTGCTGTCATGCCTCTAGCTGCTGTTTGAATTGAATTGAAAGAATGGCGGTCACTCTCAGAAATTTCCTCGTAAAGCTGGTTACCAACGTCACTGCCATTGTGATGTACAGTGTCTTCATTCTTCTTGCCATCTTGGAATTTCTCGGCTGCGTAGCTTGACAGAATATTACTACTACTGCAATGATGACTGGACATATCTGAGCGAATATCACCAACAAACAAATATGTTCTGCATCTGTAATCGGAAAACTTTTAATCATTAAGAGCAGAAGTCATACAATCAAACGTTTTTTTGTTTTTTTTTGGTTACACACCGCTTCGAGAAAACTATTTTACAAATAATAACAATATTTTCATTTGTACACGATCTATTGCCTTCTGTCTTGTTCATTTCTCAAAGTACTAAAATGAAGCACGAATAATGAATGCTAAATAAATAAAATGATATTGTGATATATGCCAACCGCGATGTAAGCTCCATAGTACCAATCGAACTTATAAAAAGGATGAGCAGTATGACTCTTAGCAAAATGGGATGAGAGGCACGGCATTGAAATAAATAGAACAGGGCGAGTAACATGACTTTTGAACAGATGAAGTTGGACGACTGGAAAGATGATCGAGTGAACAAAACGGGACGAATGGTATGGCGTTGAAGTCAATAACATATAGCATAAAAGCTGCCCAGAACATTCATCGCAAAAGCTTAACTACAAATATGCCATAATGACTGGTTTTCATTATCCATTGGTGATTCTTATGCCAAAATACTTGTTTAAGGATACAGGCAGAGTAGGAAGAGGGGAAAAGGAAAAACCGACTATCAGCTTATAGTTGTTAATATTGTGTGACAATAACAGTGAATATATATTAATAAACAGTAAATAAGTGAAGGGTTTCTGAGATCTTTACCAATATTTTTGAGCATATTACAAACGTAACTGAATTGGCGCTTATAAATCGACATCATAGAGCAATGTACAAACTTAGTGGGCCCTGTTTGGGGGAACCAATAATCCAGATAATTTTGCTGAAAAATCCAATAATCCGAAAACAAATCTACCCTTTTCCCAGGTCTTCAGCTTTTCAATAGTCAAATACTCCTTACATAAATTTCAACAATCTAATAATCCTATTTTGGAGCAAATACTTCAATTATCCCTTTAAAGAGGCACGATTTTCTGAACAGGTCACCCTAATTGTATTATTGTCTGCAGAAGTACACAACCATAATAATTATGTCTACAGACATACTTGTAATGTGACAGATGTTTGAGCATATAAACAGACAACATAGATCACGCGACCAACTTTAATACATTGTTGCCCGAGGATCTAAAGCGACATTAAACAACACACTGCTGAGTTAAATGTGTTGTTGTTCAGCCTTACGCAGTATCGTCAAATCAATTTAACATGATACGTTAAATCTTTCTCCTTGGTGATCTGGGTAATGATTTCTCGGCAATGTGCAAAATATCATTTTCGGCATGATATTTGATAATTTAACTGTATCAACGCACAATACTTACACGCGTCTGTGGTGCAAGATGGTTCCCATCAACGCCACAATTAGAACGGCACTGCAAGCACCTAGAATTACCCCCACAAGTACAGTCCTTGTAGTAGCTGCTGCTAGTGCCTCATGGAGTTCGGCTGGAATGGTTAAAACATATATATATTTTGATCCAATTATTGAAACAATTAATCGGCATGACAATTTTGTGGTAATTTGACTCCAATTTTGCAGCAGAAGATTTTATTGCTGATTGCGATTGTGGCGACTCGCAACGTTTAGCATATTTTCTTCTGCAATAGTGACAGTGGCCGCATCAAAGATCAGAGGGTTTGATGAACGTACGTAGTTATGAACGTTCCAAATCCTGACTGCGTTAATTATTTCTGTACTTTTTTCAAAGCAAATCTGTTTCTGTGCCTTCAAAACTTGCATAAATTATGATCCTACTATGTTTGTGTCCAAAGGCTGTACATGCCACCCGATATAAGTATCTGTGGGAATGGCCCAGGCAGTCCTTTTAATGTTGAATCTTTCACATAGCCTGACTTGAGATTAAAAGATTTAATTGTGCATGGGAATCAAAGTAAGATAGGCAAATTAGTTTTCCATAGTTCTGAAGATATGTTCAACAGTTATTAACTTATTAGCATAAGAGAAGTCGGTCCATAGCAAGAGGTACCGTGCAAGTTCACTCGGTGGCCCAGGTGCTATAAGGTGTATGTGCCATTATTGCTGATTGAAAAAGCATTTTATACCTTAATTGGGTATTTGGGCGGATAATAATCGCATGTGTTACGGACTTCCATAAACAGGGAAGTCTTCTGGTGTACTGTCTTTAGACTCACACCGGCATCTATGCCTGTGACGCTTTACATTGAAAGGTTTAATGTTAATAGTAAAATATATGCACATGATTACCCACATTCACGTTCCCTTTGTTTGATGTAGAAATGATATGGCACTATATTAAACAGGCAGCAAGAAAGTGCAATAAGATAGTAAATTTAATATCTTTATCTTGTACCATTTCCTACTTTTCAAACATTTGTTCCTTTTAAAATTCATTTAGCATTATCGTCAATTCTGCAGCTTTTGGTCACTGTTACGCAAACAATTTACCACACAATTCTACAATAGGGAGTTCAAGAAGCAACCCTATCTAAAGTAGTCATGAGGTATCCCAGATTTAAATTATATGCATTTTGGCCACTTTGCATAAATTGAAATGTGACAACGTTGGTTCATGGTTCATTTCATAGCACTTTTGCAGAAACCTTTTTTTTTGGAGTTATATTGACGCATAAACCTGTAATGATTTTGAAAATATTCGAGATATAAATTTATACATTTGATTAATTTGTACAAATTAAACGGTCTCAACCTTGGTTCTTAGTTCAATGGATGCACCTATAGTATCAACGTATAGTTGTAATTGCATTCACAGCTCTGTTGATTACAGTTCTGAAGATTTTCAACATTTAAGGTTTTCAAATGCCTTAATTAACATGATTTAAAATGTTGCAACTTTTATATGGTCCACTGTATTGGCAAATGTAACAAACCTGTAAGCAAAACTTGGAATGTTCTGTCTATCTATAATACTATTGAAGATGTGAAAATTTTACAATTTAAACTGCCCCCGCCCCATTAGCTTAGCTTTGAATCTCTTGGGGCTCATTGTGTTGTGTAAAGGTTCACAGATGCAGTGTTCCGACCAATTTTCAAAACTCTCGTGTTTATTTTGTCCGAGGAAAACACCGTACAACGGAATGAAGGAAAAACAAACTCTAGGGTAAACAGACATCGCTAATAAAACAAATAACAGAAGAAAGCCAAAACAAGCAAATGAACATATGTAATGAAAATTGTTATTCTAAAAAGAATTATTGGATATTATGTAATGAATATTCCGCACATGAACATTAGCAAAAAACATCCAATTGAAGCAAGAATAGGCCAAACAAAGAGATCTTTTAGTACTGTACATCTAAGGGACAAAAGTATTCTCCATAATATGAATACGGTCTCAATTTGCAGTTTATCAAATATTCCCCGTTAAGGACTCTTCATGCATAGCTGCAAGACAGGAGGGCATATTAAAAAAACCCGCGGGTTTTTTTTGTTTTTTTTTTTGTTTGTTTTTTTTTTTATAGAAATTTTGCCTTATATGTGTCTTGAGTGCTTATAATACCGTTTAAGTCCTCTGTATTGGGGTTCCTTTAATTTAGTGTGTTGTTTATGAAATTGAAATCAAAGATGTGCCTCATAATGCTTACAGAACCCAGGATTTGAGCCCTGTTCCTGCAGGTATAATCTGCTTATATTGATGTCAAGTTTGCCGTGTATAAAGCAATTTTTATATCTTACTCTTACTACAATATAATAAAAAGCAAAATCCAGATTTGGGGAGTTTCTATCTACATGTAGCTCAAATAATCGCCATTTTCAAATACGAGATTCTTTCAGTCAAGTATTGCTCACCTGGCATTGCTGTTGCTTTGCTGCTGATGGCTGGATGTGTGTCAGTAGTTGCGATTGTATCACGGTACAGGTCTGTAAATTGAATGTTAAAAGTAAAAAAGCTCCAGGAGTGTGTCATAGTATAAGGTAAATTGTATAGGAACAAAAACATTCTTCTATCCAATGGAAAAGCATGGATAAATTGGATAACACAACTGATAAAGCTCTCCATAATGGTGAGCAGCAGTTTATATTCTGGATTCTGTTATGAAGCCAATCACATTTTCCCATGCTTTACGCAAGACCTGTTCAACCTTTGTAAGGTCAGATTATAATTTCTTAAGGATGACTTCCTTTTTTTATGGTTTATTCTGTCATATTTGAATTTCGCAACCTTGAATGAAAATTGTCTGTTCCATTTGAATTAAATGATGACAGAACTAATATTCCTGTATATGACGTTGACCCTTGTTTTCATTTTTTTTCTGTTCCATAATGCCAATAATTTATGCCATAGTCCGGTCATACTGAAGATCCTTTTAATGATATGACATCTACTGCTAAGCTAGATCCATCTCTATTTCCCTTTTACATTTGAATATTACAAGTGTACTGGCATATGTGACAGATCTGGAAAATGTGACAGATCGGGAAAATCAATTGTCTATCTTAAATTATACATTTAAAGATTAGAGATACAGCTGAAATATGGAAAAAATCGAAATATGGTAATAATCAACAACTTATGACAGACACACACATACATACCCATATATACATATATATATATATATATATATATATATATATATATATATATATATATATATATATATATATATATGTGTGTGTATGTATATATATATATATATATATATATATATATATATATATATATGTATTTACGTTGTCATATGGTTGTAACGGTATAACCATCTGTATCAGTCCCCAAGTCCCCGTACAATCACTCTGGCTTTGGTCTCGTTATGGTATGGATGCCAAGGGCTGATACAGGGGTTTTAAAACTACAAGCATGTGGTGACCTTTATATTTCCATTCCGTCGGTGTAAATATTAAAATGGTTTATGTATGACACGTTTAGATATAAATGTTATTGCTATGCAAGCATCTGTGAAGTTTGACATCTTCCACAATCTTCCCGCTTGTCTTTTCATTCTTCTGCTGCTTTTTTACATCCACAAAGTGAGACCCAGTTTTGTTTTGTTTCTTTTTTGGGGGAGGGTGGGAGGGTGAAGTGCTGCAATAAGCTTTCTTCATAGATGTTTCAAATTTTAATTCTGTTGCCAATAACATTAAGCACTCTGTTTCTTTTGCTTGCAGCGAATTTTCAGGGTGATATTCATTATAATTTGGGGACTTTTTTTACATCTCTGATTGTTTATTGAGGAGAAAAGTTACCAGCAACCATTTTGAGAGTGATTTCGTATCTGTGATTTGGTATACAGAAAACAAGCACATTAGCCTCATATCAAACCTCAGTTGGACCATATTCTTCATAAGAATCACACTCATTGCTGCCATACGAACCCATAACACATGAATGATAAACAGGGCTGTATTTCAGCGGCGGGTATTATACAAATATACAGATTACAAAGATCGGGGGGCATCTTTCGGTCCTTTAATGAAGGGTATCTTCCATTGAGTGTCATAAAATAAGCAGGTTTTATGATATATTGGAAAAATTTTTGTTGAAATTATAAGTTGTGAAATATTAGACTCAAATATTTTCGTATGTGTAATTTATAAACCACCAAAAGCAAATTTGAATGATTTAAGTATTACTCTTGAAGCTATTCTAGAATCAATTAGACTTGAAAATAAAAGTTGCTGTGTAATGGAAGTTTTTTTATACAAATTTATTGAATAATGCTATTCATCATCTTCCACCCAAGAGGATAGCATAGATAAAAATAGACCAGAATAAACTGACTGAAATACCTAAACATACTTTCATTGTAGTAGTTATAAAATATGTTTTCTTATAAACCCGTCAAATAAGATCAGGGTTAATTCGACGCAAATCAAGCAAACAACTCATACAGGTTAACAGTCTGATGATATATGTCACATTACATTATGGCAAAATAATTTTGAGGATTATGAAGCTCGCACAGTAGCCTGGGATATAATCTGCATTCATGTTTCAGAACTTCGCGAAATCTGCAGTTTAGTAATTAAGTTAAATTTGCGACCATAACTGATTAGTGTTCCTGTAAAGGCGAGCAGCTGTTCATACACTCAATTCTGCCAAGAAGCAATTGGACCACACTTTTCCATGACTACCGTGGGACGTGTTCTAACTTAACTGGGTCCTATACCCAGCCATTCAAAAATTATTTCGCCCAGTATAAACAACTAGGAGAAAAGCACTATCTTTGCATTTGTTTTGGTAGTGTCCGAGTCGGCTTTGATTATTACTTAGAACGGCTCAGTTTAATAGTCATAAGCCATACAGTGAACCTATTTTATCCTAATGGAAAAAAAGCAACAGGCAAATCTGCACTAATTTGTAAAGTCATCATGTATGACCAATTGACATTTTGGTCCTACTTCAAACCTACTGGAAAGGATGTTTGACACATTAGCCGACTTGATTAAGGGATTTTGTGACGGCTGAAGAGGCTTTTCCTTAAAAAAAAATCATGCCTTATTGCGACAAAATTCCGGGATTCCTTCATGATGATTCCGTTGAAGCATGTTCGTGCACATGCACATGCACACACACATTTATAAATACTTATATGAAATACTTCCTTTATTTCTGTTTGTCTTTTCTTTCTCCTATTTGCTAAATGACGGTACCATTATTGTATTACCAATACAAACTTCCCGATATATATATATATATTATATATATATATATATATATATATATATTATATATATATATATATATATATATATGCCAATATCGTTACCCTGTAATGTTTCTAAAGTCTTTGAACAGCTAACTTTAATGTCGCCTGTGCATATTTTACAGTTAACAATCTCCTTACAGAAAAAGCTCAGATTTCAACGCAAGCGACTCAACAATAAATGAACTTGTCTATCTACGTCATATTATCTACAATGGTCTAGAGCTATCAAAATAAGTCAAAATGGTACTTCGTGACTTTTTAAGGCGTTCGACAAGGTATGGCATCCTGGACTCCTCTTTAAACTGAAGCAGCTTGGTATATCTGAACATCTTGTTACCTGGGTTCTAACCGACTCCAACGAGTCACTATTCATGGTCAATCTTCTGCCAGGCTTCCTATCCAGGTTGGGGTGCCTCAGGGCCCCATCCTCGGCCCACTCCTATTTTCGGTTTATGAAAATGACCTGGTGAACTCACGCCACCTGCACACCAATCTGTCTCTAATACATCATGGGGGCAGGCGTTGGCAAGTGTTATTCAATGCCATCAAGTCGCTATCTGTTATTTTTCTGTGAAACGTGTGGAACCTTATCACCCGGCTGTTATAAGCGGGTCTCCGATTCCTGAGGCAGATAGTCATACACATCTCGGTATCACATTGAGTCTTGACTTATATTGGAATGCCCATGTCACGCAAATTACTTATAAGGCTGGTCAAAGAATTTCCTTACTTCGGAGATTTAAGTACAAACTATCACGCAAATCCTTAGTCAAACTTTATTGTTCTGTGATCCATCCATTGCTTGAGAACGGTTGTGTATTGTTCAACAACTGTGGTAAGGTGCTGTCTGAATTGTTTGAGTCAATTCAGTATGTCGCCGACAAAATTTGTACTGGTGAATTGAGCGGGTAGTCAACTCTTGCAGACAGATGTTAATACTTCAAGCTTGTCCTCTTTTACAAAATTTACCACAATCTGACTCCTTCCTATCTCTTTAGTCTAGAACCCCCTCCTCCTGATGGTCAAGCTCTCCGACATTCATTGTCCGTACGCCTTATTACATATAGAACATTGCGTCTAGCAAACTCTTTTCCCCTAGATGCTATCAAACAGTGGAATAACCTTCCCTCTGACATTAGAGCTTCACTTTCCCTGTAAGTCTTCAAGTCAAAACTTAAAACTACCCTCTTAGCAACAGACCATGTTCCTGAGTTCTACCTCCATGGTTACAGATTTGCTAACATTTGTGAGACGAAATTGCGCCTAGGATTCTCAAGCACCAGTCTTAGAGATGTTAAGTATAGCAAAAGCGCACAAAAAAACTTTTAAAAAGTCGCAGTTATTCCTAATGAACACATTCACCACTTACAACAAAAGAACAAAGTGGACCTATGTCGTTTTTGCAAATATTTATGAATCTGGGACATTATAAACACAGTCTACCTCCATTTTAACTTCAATTCAAAGAAGACATCCCACAGCACAACATTGTCAATGAAGTGTTTGTTAAATAGTTTAGAAAAACATGATCCACACTCATAAATGTCAAACCCAACAATGACAGTAAAGAGATTCCAGCGTAACCAAAGCATCAACAATTATCTTCCAATAACAATATAAACAAACAAATATCACTCCTGACATGAGACAGGCAGTTGCCGATAAAATGCAACTGATCCTTTTAAACCGGTCCTCTGAACCTTTGAAATATTCTTCATTAACTACAGACTATAGTTTTTCAAAATGTATATGCCTGACCACTCAAAATCCAAAGTTTATCACTTTTGCCAAAACGTAGAAAAAGACGTAGTAGGCCTGTTACTTTTTGGTTCTCCTGATCACTCAGTTAGCTGAGTTCACAGCCAAAGATGAAAGTGGGCCTATATTGTTTTTGTGATATTTATGAATCTGGAACATTATAAGCCTACCTCCATTATAACTATGAGTCGGAGAACACAACCCACAGCAGAACATAGTCAATGAAGTATTTATCAAAATGTTTAGAAAAACATGATCCATATTCATAAATTTCAAACCCAACAATGACAGCAATAAAATTCCAGAGTTAATAATAAAAAACATCAACATGAATCTTGTAACACCAATGTGAAGAAACAAAATATACTCCTGACTTGAAAAAGGGCTTTTTTAGATAATTAGCTAATTTGTGTCCTGAGTGCTTAAACTACCGTTTTCATTTCAACTCTCGGCTCTCTGTTGACGCAGTAACAGCCGTTATGAGAGTGCTGAGTTATAAAACGAACAAACAAGATAAACTTCTGCATTAAATCTAATGCGGTTTAAGTCAGCTATAAAATGCTGTTAGGTCTGTGCTGATGACCAAAGACATCTACTACACATAAAAGCTAAGCACGAGAACTCAGAGGGATGTAATAATAATTCAAGAAGGCTGTAAGGCCTGTGCTTAATCGTTCTCATCATTAACATCCTCACTAAGCTAGGTTCGGATCTGCTAAAAAGTGTGTATAGACTCCTAATGGCACTGCTTTAAAATTGAGCAAAGTATGTCTCTTACTGGTCACTTTTTTCTCCAAATCACGAAGATGTCGCTATGTGAAGCCGCTTTACCCGTCCATAAGTGCATAAGTAAACAAACTCTGTATAAATGCAGATAGATCAGTATTCTGGCACAATCTTTGTAATACATTTATTCATGCCAGTTACTACAATATCTAAAAAACCTGTTCAATCACTATGTGTCGCTAATGCCACATAAACTACACGGTAGATGCGGCACTGCTGCTCCTGTGTGTATAACTGTGATTAACTCTGACAGAGTTTGGTCCAAATATACAGGTTTTTTCTCGACATTTGAGAACATATATAACGAGTGAATTACCGTTTAATGAAGTGTGTTGTTTACACAATTGCAATCGAAGATCTTTCCAACTTTTGCAAGATCAGATTATATTTTCTTAAGTGATATTTGTGATTGATGGCTTATTCTGTCGCATTTTGATGATGCAATCTTCAATGAAAAACTGTTTGTTCCATTTGAATTAAACGATGATGGAAGTATTATTCTTCTATATGACATTTACCCTGGTTTTCATTTTTCTTTGTCTCATTTTGCAAATAATTTATGCAAATCTTCAGTATAATGTCCCATTATACTGAAGATGCTTTTAATAAAATGACATGTAGAGCACAGCTAGATAGACCTCTGCTTTCCCTTTTCTATTTGAATATCAAAGTGTGCTGGCGCATGTAAGAGATGTGGAAAACAATTTTGCTTACCCTAATTATACATTTAAGATTATAGATATGGCTGAAATATAGTTAAAATCAACAAATCATGACACGCACGCACACACACACACACACACCACACACACGCATACACACATACTCATACATACACAAATATATATTTATACATATCACATTGTTGTAACTGTATCACCCCCCCCCCCCCGTATCAGCCCCCCAAGAAACTGTTCTGTCACAAGACCTTTGGTCTCGTGACGGGACAGCTGCAAATGGCTGATACAAGTGTTAAGCAACAACATCAACCATGTTGTAGCCTTATATTTCCATTTAGTGTAAATAATAAACATCTGTATAACACGTTCCGATAAATATTTCATCTTGCTACGGAGCCCTATTCTTCTTAAATATCACACTCATTACTCTCATATCAACCCACTACACATGTTCTGCCGACTTATTGATAATTTTTTCCAATGTTTGCAGTTCTACAAATTTCCTAAGACAAGCATCTTATAAACTGATATTTTTCTGATCATTTGCCAATTTTCAGAATTTGTTCCAAGCGAACAATTGCTAATAGATATTTGCCACAATATGGAAGAAAAAATAATTCATATACTTTATGTGATATGAAAACTGAATTAAGTTCTAAAGATTGGAGATTTCTGCAGGATGTAAATCAGATTATCCATTTGTCTTTGACAGAGTTTACAGAGAAGTATAATGATCCATTACCTGTAAAAACATATTATTCCCAAAAAAGCGAGCAAACATTAGCTTACTGATGGTCTATTTAAAGGAAAACCAGATGATACAGGAGAAAATAAAAAATCTGTCATGCTACTTAGCTTATTAAAATAGACTAAACCACGTTTCAAGAGAAGCTTGAAGATGTCATTATAAAAATATTTTGAACCAAAATAGACATAATGTCTCTAAAACATGGTAAGTGATCACTGGTATCATTGGTAAACAGGAATTTTAAATCATGTTTAAAGCTTCATGGAAACTTTAAACAAGATGATGTCACTGTAACAATACCTAAAGATTTATAGCGAATCATTTCAATGAATATTTTTTTGTAATGTTGGTCCAAGCTTGGTGAAAAAATTTCTACTATTAGATGTTAAGAACTAATCACACCTTACGGGTCAGTATAAGACATGCATTTTACCAAGCAACAAATAAAATATAAATGCAGCATTTTGGATGTTTTATCCATTTGACTTTTAAATAATGGTCATTCCAAACACTCAATTTTTCTTGTCAAGTATTGCTCACCTAGTGTTGTTGTTGGTTCACCATTCGTGACAAGAGGGCGGTCAGCAGTTGTGGTTGTATCAGTGCAAAAGTCTGTAAATTGAAAATGAAAAGTTGCTTGATGTCACAGATGCAGTGTTCTTATCAGTTTGCAAAGCTGTTGTTTTTATATTGTCCGAGTGAAAGATTCTACAGCAGAGAGAAGGAAAGAAAGACCTCAAGAGTAAACAGACATAAAAACCCACAACAAAAGAAGAAAACCCAAGCAAGCAAATGAACATCTGTTATGACAAATGCAATTGAAACATATTTATTTGATGTTATGTAAGGACCATCTGTATATGAGCATTACCAAGAAACTACCCCATTGAAGCAAGAATAGGACAAGCAAAGAGTGATAAATAAATGCAGACCTAGGGTACAAAAACATTCTCCACAATATGAATATGGTCTCAATTTGCAATTGATCAAATTTTTCCTTTAAAAGCACATTAATGTATCAGCTGTGAGACACGAGGGCCTACGCCCCAAAACACTTTAACAAAAGATATTTGTCTAATATGTGTCTTGAATGCACGTACTACCTTTTTTGTCCACAGAATTGGCTTTATTTTGATGCAGTGGCAGATGTAATGACTCTGCTTCTGCGTGACAAAATGAAGAAACAAGATTTGAAAAAATCCACATTAGGTCTAAGGTGGTTCAAGTCATTTCTAAAATGCTGTTAGGTTTGTGCTCATGAATAGATATATCCACCATACACGAAAGCAATGCAAGAGAACTCAGAGGGATGTAACACTAATTCAAGAAGGCTGTGACGCCTGTGCTTAACTGTATTCGTCATTACCATCCTCAATAAGCTAGGTTTGGCTCTGCTAAACAGTGTGTAGAATCCACACATATGGGCAATTGCAATGGCACTACTTTAAAACAGGGCAAAATGTGTTTCCCACTAGTTACTATGTTCTTTCAAATCACCAAGACGTTTTTACCTGAAGCCATTTTAGCCGTTCATAGTATATCCCCCTGTGTTTGCATATGTAAACAAACTACATATACACGCTGGCAAATCAGTATTCTGGCACAATATTGGTAATGCATTCACTCATGCCAATCATTACAATATCCAAAAAAAATCCAAAACATTTCAGTTACTGATGACACTAATGAGACATAAACTGCACGGTAGATGCGCTACTGCTGCTCCTGTCTGTACAATTGTAAATAACTCTGACGGAGTTTGGGATAATCTAAGGGGTTTTGTGGGCATTTTAGTGCTTATATAATAAGCGAAGTACCGTTTAATGTAGTGTATTGTTCATGCAATTTTAATCAAAGATGTGTCTCATAATGCTCTTAGAATCCAGAATGTGAGCTGTATCCCGGCAGGCATACTTTGGTTCTGTTGATTTCAAGTTTGGCTTGTACAAAGTAAAATCATATCTTACTACAATATTATAAGACACAAAATACAGCTTTTGGGGTTCTCTATACATATGTAGCTCAAATACTCGTCATTTCCAAATGACATATTTTTTCAGTCAAGTATTGCTCACCTGGGGTTGATGTTGCTTTACTGCCGATGGCAAGAGGTGTGTCAGTAGTTGTGATTGTATCATGGTACAAGTTTGTAAATTGAACATAAATTATAAAGAAGTTCTGGGATTTTGTCATAGTATAGAGTGAATTTTATTGGAAGATAAACTTTCTTCCAACCAATGGAAAAGCACAGATAAATTGGATCAAAATAAAGTAAGGAACCCTATTTTTTTCAGTTTGCTCTTCTTACATAACTGGTCAGGCTCTATATAAAAGTGAGCAGCAGAATCCTGTTATGACGCCATTAACACCCTCCCATGTTTTACATAAGACCTGTCCAACTTTTCCAAGATCAGATTATATTTTCTTAAGAAATATCTGTGATTTTTGGTTTACTGTGTCCGATTTTGATTTTGCAACCTTGGATAAACATTGTTTGTTCCTTCTGAATTAAATGATAAAATTAATGTTCCTTGATATGAAATTAACCCTGGGTTTCATTTTTCTTGGTCTTATTATGCCACTTATTTATACAATAGTTCTATTATACTGAAGATTTTTTTAATTGCATGACACCTGCTGTAAGGCGAGATACACCTCTGTTTTCCCTTTTCTATTTGAATATTACAAGTGTGCTTGTACATGTGAAAGATCCGCAAAATCATTTGTCTATCCTAAATTATACATTTAAGATTATATATATATATAGCTAGAGTATAGTTAAAATCAACAAATCGTGATACACATGCACACTGACAAACAGACAGAAAGAGACAGACAGACAGACAGACACACACACACACAAACATATATATATATTTATATATATGTCATCAGATGGTCGTAACTGTATCACCCCAGGTGGAAGGGCTAATACAGGGGTTATACAGCTAATACAGTATAAAATATAAGTACGGTATTTTTGAATGTTTTATCCGTATACTGCTCAAATAATCGTCAATTTTGTTGTCAAGTGTTGCTCACCTGGCTTTGTTGTTGCTTCCCTGCTCGTTACAGGAGGATTGCCAGGCGTTGTAGTTGTATCCATGCAAAAGTCTGTAAATTGAAGATGAAAAGTAAAGAAGAAGCCCTGGGATTGCGTGATAAAAATATGAGGTGAAATGTGCAAGTAAATAACCATTCTTCGACCCAAGAGGTTAGTATGGATTAAAATAGATCAGAATGAACTAAATGAAATACATAAACATGCCTCCACTGCAGTAATTACAAAATTATTTTTATTATGAACCTGTCAATCTAAATAGGTTTAATTCAACATAAATTAAGTAGACTACTCATATAGGTTAACAATCTGATGATATATGTCAGTTTAAATTATTGCAAATTAATTTTGAGGGTCGAGGTTGGCACGGTAGCCTGGGATTGACATCATTTATGTTTCACAACTTCATGAAATAGCTGCTGTTAAGTAAATCAGTTCAGTTTGCGAACATGGCTGATTAGGCCTCCTGTATAGGTGAGCAGCAGTTCATAGCTCAATCCGTTTTAAAGCAATTGGACCACACTTTTCCATGACTTACCTGGGAGGTGTTCTAATTTCACTGGGTACTACACCCAGCCGTCAAGAAATTATTTCTGGCAGTATAAGCAATTTGAAGAAAAACACTATCTTTACATTGTTTTGGCTATATCGTGTGCGATTATTTAGAAAGACTCAGTAAAATACTGTGGTTCTAGAAATTTTCGCGCTCGATTTAATTTCGCGCTTTTTGCGCTACCACCTAAAGCGCGAAATTAAAATACGCGAAAATAAGTTGCATTGTATTTCACTACATTGTTTGGCATTGGATTGCGCGAAACTAAAATGCGCGAAAATTATGTAATTTCAGAAAAAAATGAGTTTGCGCGAAAATTTCTAGAACTACAGTAGTCATAACGTAGACAGCAAACCTATTTTGGCCTAAAGGAAATGCAAAATAGTGATACAAAAAATCTGCACTACTTCACAGCGTTATGGTGTATGACCAACTGTCTTATTTGGTCTGCTTTAAACTTAATGGAGAGGGTGGTTGACACATTGGCCTACTTGATTACGGAATTTTGTGACAGTGGGGAAGGTTTTTTTTTCCAAAAACAAATGTTGCACTTTATCGCAGGCAAAATTCCATGATTGGTTCATGATGTTTCTTTTGAAGCATGCACACGCAAACGTACACAGAACACGTATATATATACTTTCTATTTATTTTTTTTTCTTCCCGTTGTTCAATATTACCAAATATAAAGAAACGTAACAAATCCAAATCTGTTAGCCCAAGGACTGTTTGAACACTATCAAGTCGAATATTCAAAAAGGAAAGCCCTATTCCGTATCACTCACTAACACACCCCATAGTTCTAAATCATTATAACATATTATTTTGCATCAGGAGCAAATCATATGCATCAATTTTGAAACTTAGAAGAACGTTTTAGGCTTTATTAGCCCATGCTGAAAAAATCAGGTCATCAGCGGGGAACCAGCGCAAGACCTGTTTCGGTGCCATTAATCCCACGACAAGTCATCCTGATAAATGGTGGTACCATGTTTGTATTTCCAACACAAATATCCAGCTGATGTATTACAAAATTAAGCGAATATGGTGTCCCTTTGTTTATGATACCACTAATGCGTGTTGTACACATTACATAAATATTATTCAACTACTTTTACAAAATAAAGGTCAACGCCCTACTTGCATGATAAAATATATTAAAACCAATCATTGAAGCAATTGAGTATAGAAAACTCCACACCACACATACCTAGAGCACATGTTCTTTGAACAGACCCGATTAAGCCTACTCAACGGAGTAACGGAATAAAATAATAACCATACTTCAAGTAAAATGCGCAAGTAATGATGTGATATATAGCAGTCATTTGCATTCATTGCGTGCGTCATAACTTGGAATCAGTTGGATCAACGTCGTTGTGTTTCAGTATTAAAAATAGATATATATGCCTCTCTTTAACTCACTGTTTTTCACAGCCAATGCAGTCACTGTTCATGAACAAATCTGTATAATAGTATAGCAATCTGACTGTATTTAATTAAAAAGTTTGAAAACTCAAGGTTTGCAAAGCAGTTTCTGAATTTACTTGTTTCGGAAAGTAGCCTTCCTGTATCTGATCCTGGCATAACGGATTTTAAGCCAATGCAAATTTGCTATGGATAGTGTGACCTGGTACGCAATATCAATGGCATTTGCTAAGTATTTTCTTTTTGTTATGATGACTTATTGGTTCCAACTAAATATTATATTTTAATTCCTTATATACGAGTTTGTACCTTTTAGTAATGAGATAGCTATTTCGTAATTACGTGTTACTATGTTCTAAGCAGGCGATACTGTACGGTCGCTACGAGATAATATCTCGAATTTAGGAGTTATACTCTCGTAATTACGAAATATTATCTCAGTAATTGAAATATATGTTGAGAAGAGAGTATATATATATATATATATATATATATATATATATATATATATATATATATATATAATACATACATATATATATGTATATATATAAATATATATATTGCATCATCATCATTATCTCTACAAACCTGGGAGAGGTCCACATAGAAAACATCCATTTTTTACATCAAATCATTCCATGCAAATAGCTCAGAAAAAAAAACTTCTCTCATTTTCATAAATTTCAATCCAATAATGAGAGCAAGCTTGAATGTGATCAAATTATACAGTGTCATTACCATATCCAAACCGTAGTCCTAATGAAACAAATCCAAGTCAATTCCGATCAAAGGCAATGTTCCTTGGTATGTATAGCTGAATTACATTAATTTTCAGTTTGTCTGTATTTAAAGGGGCCAAAACGTATGTGCAAAAGTCGATAGGGTCAAGAAAGCCATGTCTAGTTTTAACATGACAAGAAAACAAAAAAAAAAAAAAAAAATCATAGGCCCATTTCAGTAAATTGACTTGAATATTTGTATCATCCATGTGCATATAGGACCATACAACTCATGAAAAGGGACCAAAATCTGCAGCACAGCAGGGAATTTGCAAGCACAGGTTCCAAATTTGTTGAAATTATGAATACTATTCAGCATTTAACAAGTACTAGCTGCAATCACGGTCTCAACAATGATCGTCATCCATACAAGTCCACAAAGTGACACTGACACCAACATTAATACATCAAAAAAGCCCCCTAGGCCTAAAATTAACATCAACAAGGATTCAAACATCATGATTATACAATTCGATGTGTTTTAGACCTGTAGGTAAAGGCATGATGTTGTTTTAAAGGAGCTAAACTAAACGTATTTCAAAAAGAAAAAATTGCAAGGACACTAGTTCAAATGTCAAACATCAGCCAGACACAGGTGACATCAAGCCTCAGAACGCAAAACAGAAGTAAAAAAAGGGAGAACAGTAGTCAAATTGCATTACAATAGCCAAAAAATGTAAGCATGGCAGTCACATTTCAACTATGGTTTCCAGAAATATTTTTAAGGAAATTTAAATGTTCAAGAAAGCATAGAATGTCATGAAGTCATCTAATCAGTCATTTATTAAGGTAATAATTGAGATTTCAAAAAAGTAGTATGCCATTGTAAGTCATCTGCAAGTCAGCTAAGCATAATGTAAATCTGACTCATGGTTCTATAAACTTCGAAAGGTCAAAATATAAAACAATTCTAATTATTGTAAAATTCCACCACATTTATTAGAGAGCTAGGTTTTATGAAAAGAAAGAAAGAGAGTTATCATGTTGAAATTCCTAAAGGTAACTGTAAGTACAGATGTCTTCTATGTACCAGTTTTATTTTTTTCCTTCACAATCAGACATAGATAAACTTGTCAGTCAGCTGATTTTGATTCTAATTATTTATGCAGAAAAAAAAGAGGGAGAAAGAGTCAAATATGTATAAATTTACCCATTTATTAAAAGTAACCATGTATCAGCTGCACATCAAACACTTTGAGCCAGCCTGCGTGATTTTAACAATAATAAACTATACTTATCAGGCAATTATAAAAACAACATCAGTCCCACTAAATTTGGAACACTTACTGCACCGCAATAGGCGCAGAAAATGCCTGAATGTTAAAAATATTAGCAAAATACAAAATAGTTCCATGAAAAGAGAAGCGAACAACAGTTTTCAATGATAGTGATTAGACCAAACTGAATAACAGCTCAATCTTGTCAGATCCAGTATCATTTTCGAAATAATAACACATGCAAGTATTCATCGTCGGAAGGATCCATGACCAACAATAATGAAATTTAAATGAATATGGGTATCTTCTACCTGGCTTGGAACAGGTTACTAGCATATTGGCAGCGGGTTAAACCAGTTTTACCGGATCCCAAAAGGCACAGATTCAAAAACTACCGAAACATCAACAAGCATCTTCCAATACCAATGTTGAGAAATAAATTTCATGCCTGACTTCAGACAGGCAGTCACCTATGAAAGGTAACTGGTGATTTTAAACCAGTCCTCTGAACCACTGAAATATTCTTTGGTAACTACAAACTTTAATAAGGCTTTTGAGAAGTCAAAAAGGTAAAATATCTGACGGACAGAGGGAAGCAAACGGATTTACCGACAAGTCAGCAGATCTAGTAAATATTTTGTTCATTTTCTAAATATATTAAAAGGTAACATTCCCATGTCAGCAACTATTGTCAGCTAACTTTGGACGCTGAAGGGTCGCCAAGGAAAGTTGTTGACCCAGGAAAATACTGTGACCTTTTAAAGGCTAAACATCACGATTAGTTTGCAACTCTTTCATGTCACGTGGCCATCAATTGTCATCCGAGTTTTACATTAAGCATAAGCTTTTCCCGACGTTAGTCTGCTAACTCTTTCAGTGCCATGTTTTGGACCGAGTCATCAGCTTTCTTCCTCGAGGAAAGCTGTTGACCTGGACTATTATACTCTATGTAACCAGATGCATGCTGGTTCTTGAATGATCCATCTTTTTCAAAGAAACATTAATCTAGCATCCTTACTATAGTTCAGAGCTGTTCGTTTTAAGTAGTTCGACTTTAGTCACATTTGGCACTAAACGTGTTAAACAATTGTCAAACTTAAAAAAAACAAAACATCATGTACCAAAAAATTCTAACTTCCGTTTAATATGACAGCAGAAGAAATGGTTCCTACCTGATCGTTCAAAAGTGAAGCATTCTGCAATATGCTGGAATCTATCTTCTGCTTTGAGAAATGCTATTCTAGGCGTTACTTTGTTGTCTGGACTGCTGAATACGTGCGTATTTGCCGTAGGTTTCCGATCTATGCACGCTAAAGGTGGGTTGCTTTCCTGATATTCGGAATTGCTACAGTTTGTAATACACGCTATCTGCACTTCATGCGGCAGTTTCACTTTTATGAAATGATAGTCTGATAATTGGGCCCGAGTAACTGCCCATGATTTCTGATGATTGCCATGTTGATCCCGCTCGAGCTTGACACAGTAAAACGTACAAATCCAATGTGGCTCAAGGCCTGAAGAAACACAGGAAGAATGTGTAGATTAGAACGATTAGCCAGCCAACTGCACACCTTATTGTAATGCAAGTAATAGGCATTTGCAAAGACATTCTAGCAGATACGTGCATGTATGTAATCATAGTGAATAAGTTTTAAATTTAATACTCTCAACTGTGATCAGAAGAATATTTTCCTTAATTCACCCATAAAACTTTTTTAGGGCAGCAATGCCTCCATCACGATGGCGCAGTAAAATATAACATTAAGAATCATATATAATACCTGCAAAGTTTTATCATTTTGTGTAAACTATTTGTAGCACCCATCGAGATTGTGACCCAAAAATTACGGCAAATAAATGAAAACGTCATATTCATATATTTTAAAGTTTCGAATGTGAGTGTAGCAATGTAACAAACATGCCGTGAGATAAATTATTATTGATTAAAGCCTCATGTTATTTTACATGCTGCAAGTTATTAAATATATATCATATTAACGATATGGCAACCCTGAATCTGAACTTGTCAATCATATGATACAACAGCATAACATGATTGTCTACATGCACTTTTTGTATTATTTTCAACTTGATACCATAGGAAAAAAGTAAAGACTATTTTTGGATGTCAATTTAAGGGCAACCTATTAATGCTTTTGTATCCTGCAGCGCACAATATACAGTTGATCTTCAGATGACCAAATACCAGGAATCATCATTGTGTTGCTTTCACACTGATAAGAAAATAAAGTGGCAAAGAAATACCTGTTCGAGGGCCACATTCCGAGTATGCAAGTTTTGGTATCGCTAGAGCATAGCAGGTGAAGGTGATAAAGGTATACAGTATCATGACAAAATGAGTCCCATTCACAATCAAACGTCGCACATGTTTACTTGACGAAGTTTTACGCAATTTGTTCTGTTTCTACGACGGCCCATGTTCTCTTTTAGTATCTGTATTAATAAGAGGTTTTCAATAAGGAAGTTGATTCTGCAACTCAGTGCGTGCATTGTGCATCAAAAAAGACGTGCAGAACCTGGGAATTCCAGGAGCTTTCAGCCTCAATTGGGCCACGATATCCATGGGATGATTAAAGTTCAAAATTGTTTCCGGAATGACACAAGACCAGACATGTTTTATTATTTGTAAAGCATGTTTAAAATCAGGGTTCAGGGGAAGTGCCTGCTTAGTCTGTTCTAGCTAAAGTTTGCGAGCAATTTTTCAGTAGTGCGTTTTAAAGCAGCAAAAAATACCGGCATTGGTTGAATCTAAGAGGTTTTACGGGCTGGTAAATGATGTAGGCGCACATTTGGAAGTCTGTAACACACGTGAAAAGCGGCATTGTCAACAAGGAGAATGACATGGCAATTCTGTCGTTGCATTCGTCTATTAAAGGGAACCAAAAAATCTAGACGAATCTGTGGTCATCCATGATTATCTGCTATGTCTGTAGAACACATACACCACAAGATCAATCTTTTTCTGAAAACATTGCGAGCGTTTAGCAGACCCGATAACAAAGTGTTTATATTTTATGGTTCCGAGTGCATTTGCACAAACAAAAGAACAACATTTGTACTCCACAGTGACTCTCACTTCCCTTCACATTGTGCGTGGTCAATGCAAAATTACGCCCGAGCCAGAAAAAAAGACATCCCTGCTCCATATCAGAACTATCTTCCAAGTCAAGGTCAGCAAGAATTGGGGCCAGATCTTTCCTGCCCTGTTCCACACCAGCTCTATTTGTGGTTTTCGATTCGCCAGCGTATATCCCCAATTTTATACCATACCTGGATTTAAATCTTGAAGGCCACCGTAGTCAATAGGCAAAATTAGTAATGTGGAGTTCGTATAGCAATTGTAATGCTTTTTCAATTGACATTTCATCGTTTAAAAATGTGTTCTGTGCCTTTATGACGCCTAGCCACATCAACAGACCGTTAGGTTTGAGTCAAGTCACAAAAGCACTCCTCTATACTGATCCACTTGTTCCTCAATTTTGCAATGTCAGAGATTGTAGATTTGTCTAAATTAAATCCATGATCCTGAAAAATTTTATCTGTTTCCGTCGAAATTGCTTTCAGATTTTCAGCCTTAAAAAACAGATATTTATTTTCGCAATGCCGCTGCAACATCGACCCGCTGCCGTTTTGGAAGTGATGCGGACATAGTTAGATTCAACAAACTGACCTGGCCAAATAAACTTTTAATTACCCCCATCCCTTTTTGAATCACAAACTTTGGCAAACAACCTAGTATATTCATGTCACTTTATTGGTAGAAGTGGGATAAGGATGTGGGTGTAAAATACTGCGTAATCAGACCGAATCCGCAATCAATTCAACAGCCGCTAACGGCATGGACTGGGAATAACTTCTAACAATGTAGCACTGTTTCACACGGCACTGTTCGCTATTGTTGTTGTTGGCGTCATTAATATCATCACCAAGGCACTGCTTGACCATCGTGCCTGGGGGTGACTCAAGCTGTTTCAGGTTTTCTGGTAATAAATTAACACAGTTAGGGACAGGATATCCACATTTCCCCATTAATACACGTTAGTCTCAAACCATGATATGAAATGCCTACCCCCGCTAGTCTAAGGATTCCAGGCTGGTGGCAGCACATCCACTATTTACGTGAAAGGTAAAAGACCCGTCAGATGAAAATGTAACTCCCAGAACAGAACCATTGATAGAAAACAAAGCGTTAAGATAAGGGAAATAATTCTGTGATCCCTGCCTATGACGCATTATGCTTAACTTTGACCAAAAATAAAATTCCATTTAACAGCATAATGCCACCATATGTCACTGAGGGACTGTAAGCACGTTATGTGCGTGTGAGCAAAACTATTAACTTTTGTGTCTGCAATGCAGACACCGTAATATTTTTTTTGCAATTCATGGAACATATCATCTAAAACGTTTTCAGCAATGGTGGAGAGGGTGCTTCCTTGACGCGTGACCCGGGTCACAGGAAAACTGCCCCTGAATGATTCTTTCCATAAAACGACTGCATCAGAGTCTACTTTAACATGAAAAGCCATTAGGTACATCGACAGCAACCCAAAGGTTAAAGCATGCGCTACCGTGCCAGATTGTATGAACATGTTTGACTTTGTTCGGCCTGCAAACAAAAATGGAGACCTTTTACATTTATAAAAAAGGACATATATTGATTGAAACAGTGCGAAAATCTGTACTTCTCTACTCCCAAAAAGCCAAACTGACTATCGCAGGCAGAATAGGTCACGTGTAAACAGCCTTCGATTATTAAAGCGCAAGCAGAGCACACGGAAATGGGTCTGTAGTAAGCCGGATCATTAGCACTCAAACTTGTTTTTTGAGGATTGGCACAATACCAGCTTGTACGAAATAAGAAATAATAGTGTAAACAAATCAACAGAGCCCACAGTAATTCACTGTTTCCATATTTAGAATGCTCTGCTATGAAACTGTGTAGGCAAGGTGCCCATGGCAAGTAATTTAAATATACATTAACTTCATCTTCAGAAATATGTTTGTCTTTGTGAATATCAATATATTGTACAAACGTCTCATTTTTACAATATTATTTATTTCATTATTAGTTCTGTTTAATTCATCTCTTCTCATTGCCTGCTTACAATAATACGTGAACTGCCTGACATCTAACTGAACTGGGTTGTTTAGGAAGCTGCCGATTGAATCCATATCCAAAATAAGACATTTTACTTTTGTGACCAGCGACTAAAGAAAACGAAACTTACTTGATTTTGCCCATTGCATCTTTCACCTAAACGCCTAAACTCCTTTCTGACAAACTTAAGCATGTTAAAGCTTGGAAAGTGGGTCAGAACAGGCAGGTGATTCATCTTTCCACAGTCTCCATCAGATTTTGTTTTTGTCTGTGAGCCTGGATATTTATGAACACCAATAACTCTTAGGTTAGTGATGTTTCTTTGGAACACACCCAGTGCAGCATGTTACCCGCTGAATAATATCCCGATAAGTTATTATACTTTTCAGAGATTGTGGGTCCTTAATGGGTCAGTAGATGTCTTAAAACGGAACCGCCTTTAGCTTCCCACTGAGAGCCGTCCACACCCCTCATTTGCCACTTGGATTACTGACATCAATTAAAAATTCCAATTACGGTATTGGTTCCATAATTTACAGATATATAAATCAAACAATATAAATGTCCTTATTGTCATATGTAAACTGTGATTCTGTTTTCAGTGAGGATTACCATGGCAAATATTCTGCAATTGAAACATGTTTGTGTGATATTTAAGACGTACTTCTGTACACCCTGCAATAGATGTCAATCCAGAGACAGTGCCAAAACAGTCATTATTAGAAGTTCCTAATTCTAACCCAAATGATGCACACTTTTGACGGTTCAAAGGCACTATATATATATATATATATATATATATATATATATATATATATATATATATTTATATATATATGTATATATATATGTATTATACATATATATATATATATATTATAATATAATATAATATAATATAATATAATATGAACTTGCCTAGCGTTAGCAATTGCTTCAGAGCGTTTGAATTTATATCCCTATACTTACACGGTGACCAACATATATACCTTTCCTTCCAAGTGACTTTACCTTACTGCTGGAATTATTGTTAATGGCCAAAATATTAAAAATGTATTTTTCGAAGGTATTACTCACTGATACACCTACCAGTATACCAAAAGATCCGAGCCTACATTTGTAAAACTGGCGATAGTCGATTGCAAATGCAATTCATTCATATTACACTGTGTCATGAGAGGTTGAAATTAATCTTCAATTATATTGGTATTTTGTGATAACATGTCAGCTTGTCCAGGCAGTATTTTTGAAGCACTGTGGGACCCTCTTGGTAAAGTTCTTCCCTGACAGTCTGTGATACTGCATTATGTATGAGGGATGAGTGAAAGACAAAGTTAGCATCATGGTTTGGTTTGGCCTTACTAGGACTGTTGCCCACGTTGTGCCTAATGTGGATTCCAGTGACTGTATGCGTACGGTACACCCCTGTGTTTATGTTCTTGTGGAGGGACACTGCCTCATTATAGGTGATGTCATTTGGGTAATCATATAGGTATCGTTTACATTATGCTTTACCAGCAATGAACCTGTCAATATAATATGTTTAAGATATATCGATTCATTGATACTTTGTCAAGCCAAACCTGTTGATAATATCATATGTATAAGTAACAATGCTCTCATTCGAGTCCAATAGAAGTATGTACTTCATTTGATGATCTTCTGGCCTTATTTAGGCGATTTGCGGCATTTGATGCTCACATTTTGGTACAGGTAAAACTGTGTGTGTGGGGGGGGGGGGGGGAGAGATGCAATCCAAACTGATCCACAGCATTTTTATTGAAATGCATAAAAATTGAAATAGTAGAAACGACTTTCTTTTTTTCGTTATGTTTGTTTGCTATATATCCTAATCACTGCGAAAGGGCTACCGAATCATTTTGACGATCTCAACCTTCTTCATTGGCAAATCAGTGAAAAGTAGGCTGTCATACAATGGGTGGTTATAAAGAGGGGTTAATTTAAGGCACATATATAAATTTCAAAAGTTATATAGATACTTTGAATAAATTTATTTGTTATATTACATCTTTCATAACATTCAATCCAACTGATCTGCCTTCATTTGGGCCCGGCGTCACCACGACTATGGCCTTTTGCCGATCCTCGTCCCTACTGTGGCAATTCTTTAGGTGGCATTTTGGACACTTTTAGATTATTGGATGTTCGTGTGAAATGATGTGAAATATGGGTTTTGCAGGGTTCAACACAAATTCATTGTATGGCACCATTTATTTCTTGTCAAGTTTCGGGTTTCGTTTGACATTGCAGCATCTACGCAGTGCCAGCCTGCGTTTGGACTGATGTGTACACAGGATGCATTGTAAATTCTCAAGCCAGCATGCGCAGAACACGTGCTGTGTCCAACTTTTATACTTTGTTGTAAACAGTCGTTACAGCTGCTGGAAATTGCAAACCTGATCTAATTTAGTGCAGTAGTTTGCATGAATGGTATCATTCATTGAACAGTAATTGCATTGTGGACTTCTCTCTGACAGTTTTACCAGCGGAAGAGTAGAAGCGCACGTTGCACAGAACTTTCATACATTCATGCCAGCTGTGGCGCGTTTCTGGGGAAAATTTACATAAATAGTCCACTGAAGCCCTTGTGCACCTTTGCATACGTCCACAAAAAAGTCATCATGGTGCTAAATTTCCATGAGGGTGTTAAAAATGATAGGGAACACATCAATAACCTAAGGAATATTTGACTTTTAGCAATATAACACTGTGTCTTTTGGCAAGTATAGAGGTCATGCTGATCAGGCAAGTGGAAAAAAGATCCTATCTGGAATACAGTAGACGGCAATGACCGAAAAAGGTCCAGGATCAGTAGGTCAAAAGAAATAGCCTGATTTTCCCAGTTCAATTTCGAGAGGAAATCTTAACTAACAGTGAAATAGGAGAAACGTTTTTTTTGTTTTGTTTTTGTTTGTTTATTTGTTTGTTTTTTTTTGGTTCGATTCTCTTCGAACGCCCCATGTGTAATACTTTGCTTCTTTTTACCCAAATGGTGTTTTTATTTGTTGATAACTGGTTATTTACGCGTTATTCTTAAAAACACTACCCACAAGACAGAACTTTAAATATATCCGGTGACCTACAATAGGTCCTGTTCGCTTCACGGACAATTCATGACACCGTTTGGTGACGAAAAATTTTCGCTAGAAAAAAAATACCGGAAGTATTCCTTGGGTGGGCTATTCTGCTGATTTTCCAATTTCCAGACAGTGGCGTCGGGTCGCTACAAACGATCAGTTCACTTTGTGGCCTTGCAAAATTAGTACTGTTGCAAAACTATCAATGAATTTGGTATGTACATTTTCCACATAAACTCAGCCTTCAGTAAATATTTCGAAAATTTTAATGAATCGTGCGGGGTGTTTTTATGTTGAAGTTTCTGAATGGGAATCTTTTAATTATATTTCAGAATTTGTTTGTAATTAATTCAAATGTACATCCATATTCAACAAAACAATACACAATTGATTTGTGCCTTCTTGTACAAGTATCATTTTATGTTTAAACATAAAAATGTAAAGATGTGGAACCAATAACTTTAATTTATGACAGATAATGTCCTTACCCTTTTTTACACGAAAGTTCTAATATTTTATTTTGTGATTTAGAAAATTAATGTATTTGTCATTATTAGATTTATTTTTGTGATTGCATGAGCTAAATTATATGAAAGACTAATGATGTATAGTTACATACATGCGTTATTCACTTCAATAATTTATAAACCTGCTGCTTTCTCACGGTGGAGAGCATTATAAGCCCAGCAAGGTTTCTACTCGCAAAACTGTCATTAATGTCACTTGAGTATCTGTTGAATAACATTTTCTAGCTCACCTGCTGCTACTTAACTCTACTGGGCATATTACATGTATGAATAAATGGCGGCACTTACATCTGCGCTACTTTACAACGTCACGTTGTGTGACGTGCTCACCTGCTTGTTCTGCTGCGAACTGGACAGAAACGGTGGTTAACACATTGGCTTACTTGCCTGAGGAAATTGTGACAGTTGATGATAAAGTTTTTCTTTTTGATATCTTAAGAATTATTCTTTAAACATGTGTTGTTAAGGCAAATGCAATCAAAGGAGTGCCTTATTATGCTTTCCAAATCCAGAAATCATGCCCATATCCCTAAAGGTAAACTCTGCCAGCATTTGTTATAAGACATTTCGGTTCACAACGCAACATATGCTGCTATATTATACTTGTAGAATATACATGCTGCATTTTTGTTTGTCTTATCAATATGCAGTTCAAAAGTCCTCATTTCTAAAATACTCAACTGCCTTTGTTGTTACATCCGCTCGTGGCAGGAGGTGTGTAAGTCGTGCTTGTATCATTCATACAAGTCTAAAAATTTTTGGGAAAAAAAAGTGCAGAAGAAACCCCCACTTTGCATGATTTTAAAACATAAGTGAACTGTATAGGTTTGTAAACGTTCTTCCACCCAAGAGGATAGCATGGATAAAAATAAATCAGAATAAAGGGACTGAAATACTCAAACATGCCCCCATTATAGTAGATATAAAATGTACTTTCCTATGGACCATTCTGTTTTACCTGGGTCAATTTCACACACAAAAAGGCAGACTTCATATATATATATATTGTTCAAATTGTTCTTATCTGAACCTGTACTATGAAAATTTGGTAATTATGGTTTGTTTGACAGGTATTCTTCTTTGATATGAAGCTCTGCATTTACAAGCAAAACTTCACATATTTAGCTAATTCATCAATTGCCACGTTCATATTTATTCATTATTATGTGGGTTGTCTTTGCTGAATATTTAGCTTAGGCAAGGAGCCGCTACTCAGAGAGACGTGTACGGGTAAAAGGCTCCGAAACATGTTGAGTAGTTACCCGCTGAAGACCCTTTAATTTATTTGGGCTGATACAGCCTATGTCAAAATTTTACAGAGGAACGTGTGCAATATAGACAATAGTAATTCCATATATATACAGGTTAGACAGGGACAGGTTAGCTTATGGAGAGTAAAGAGTTCGAACTGCGGAATAGGATATTGACTACTAGGAAGTGGTTCTGGGCAAAAAGACACAAATACAATATATATATATATATATATATATATATATATATATATATATATATATATATATATAAGCAATTTAAAGTTCTTGCTATAAATTGAATAAAAAAAACACATATTGTACAAATAATATGACAGGAAATAAATATTCACAACACAACAGATTTTGGTTCATATGGTTATATGTTTATCCTGAATATCATAGTTATTGAAAGGCATACCCGGATTAGTCCATTTCCAAGAGAACTTATTTCAAAATATCTTTGCAGTTTGAAAATATATGGGGTGTTAGCATGGGATGAAACATCATTTATGATTTGATACCTTCATGGGGAAACCGCAGTTTAGTAAGGTTCACTTCAGTCTGCCAACATAATTGAGTAGGCTCCCTGTAAAAGTGAGCAACAGTTCATACTCTGAAATCCGCGAAAAGCATCTGGACCTAACTTGGCGATGATTTACGTAGGACGCCTTCAACTTCACAGGGAACTACACGTTTGGAAAAAAGAAAAACATTCCCAGAAGTATGGACAATTACGAGAAAAGTGCTCTATCTTTACTACGTTTTGGTACGTGTCATTATCCTTATCGCAGATTTCTGAATTTACTTGTTGTGGAAAGCAGCCTTTATCTACTTTTATCGTATGGCAACTAATTTAGAATGAATACACATCCAAACATAATGATCGCTGAAATTTTGTTTCTCAAGCAGACGTCCTCCAGTTCTCTATATTACTATTTAATCAATGTATTAGGTACATTCAATGAATATCACCATTGCATTACCCAGTTATAAATGTTATGCTTTTACGGACTCAAAGGGGTTTCAGCCAGTGTAACTTTGATGTGGTAGTGTGACCCTGCATGCCATAGAAATCAACTACTCATCATCATCATCATCATCATCATCATCATCATCATCATCATCATCATCATCATCATCATCATACTCATCATCATCATCATCATCATCATCATCATCATCATCATCATCATCTGGGATACACTGATGTGTAAAACCAAAGCATTCTGTTGTAAGGTTTTTGAAACGCCGAAAATGTAGAAACTCTGACGGAAAAGAGGAGGACGGACGCAGGCGGATTTTACTGGTAAGTCAGGAGAACTAATAAATATTATTCTTTTTCAAAATATTGTAACAGAAATTTCACGGTAGACTTTTAAAGATAAAATGGCCTTTGTCAACAGCTTTCTTCAACAGACATTCGGCGCTAAGAGTTCGCCAAAGGAAGCTGCTGAGCTTGTAATTCAGTGTCAGTTTAAGGTTTTCCTGGTCAAACCAGTCTACAGGGACTGAAAGGGTAAAAGCAAAGGGCGTCTGCTTCAACATTTTTAACAAGAGAATCAAGATGACCCTGTGCTCTGCTGACTAGAATAGGCTGCTTGTGAAGATACAGAGTATACTGTCATATATATGAACTGTATTTGATGCTTCTGTATATTTAATCCAAAGTGACGTCACCAAGCTTTAAACCATCATATTAGTTTGACCTTTAAAATCACCCAGAATCAAGATTCGCTAAGACTAATAATAAAAAAAAACCCTAAGATGTAATTTCTTATTTGTGCTTAATATTTAATATGGGCGTAGAATCCAATATGACAAAACTATTGGCTAACATGTCATTTTAATTTTCAAGGTGACAATTAACAGCACCAAAAGACACCTGAAAAGTTATTTCCTAGAAACGCTAAAGAGAAGTCATGGGTCTGGGATACATCCTTCATGCAATAAATGCTATTGTGTCTCATTTGCTGGAAAAACTAAAAGCATAAACACCCTTGTTTAAACGCATAGCAATCAGTACAACAGTTTCTTCCACAATATTTCAATGCATGTGTTGTATCGCTGCTATGTACTTGTACAGAAGTAGCACTTACAGACACATGGTCCTAAAATTCTAATAAAAGTTCATATAGTACTGTGTAGTTCCTCTGGGCTTGAAGCCAAAACAGCTTAAACACACCAAAAAAACATTAATAAGAAAATGCAGCATTACCTGGTGGCCAATAAAGGTCTTAGGCTACCTCAGATGACCCGGTGTGCAATATCAGTAAAAAGGTTTGTTATTCCTGAGCAGAAAATGTTTGCTTAAAAAAAAAATAACAAAATAAAAAATAAAACCACTCCAGATTCACAGCAAATAGGATATTGCTTCATCATCTCCTTCTGGCATTTGGTTCCGGTCTATAGGGGAACCATCTGTGTGTAAATACAAAGCATTCACTGCAGCCGTTCTGACAATGCTGCAAGATATTTACTTATTGCTCTATACATGAACAAGGGCAACACTTATGACACATGTTGCAAACGTTTTATTGTTATGAATGTGGGTATGCCTGTTTTTTCTTTGATATGGAGAAGTCACTGTACTCATTGAGGGTGTACCAGGTCACAGAGCTAGCCTGCTTTTATGGGGTGACTCTCATGCAGCTTTTGAATGAAGGGTTAACCTACATTAATATGACTCATTTCATTGAACTGTCTGTACACATTTCGGAGGTGATCTAGAAAGATCAGTGAGTGGTATAGTATGTGACTAATTGGAACACCCTAGAAAACTGGTGAGGATTCTCTGTCTACATATATATAACAGCTACTTTCATAACTTGTAGAAACAGGAGAATTCTGAGATCTGAAAGAAGCTGTGTGACTTCAAGCCAGTAGGACTGTGGGCCATTGTTATTGCTAAGGAGATACTTATTTATACATTGTACCTGTGGAGTGTGGACAGTGTCTTTTAGTGGGCTGGTATATTGGTGTTCATTGTACCACATTGGAACAAAACTGCACCGCTGTGGGGTTCGGATCAGCACCGCACCTTTGATTGCCACATTTGAAACAAACCATACCATTCTGGGATTTGTAACAGAGTATTTGGCACCTTCCATATGACTTAGGAGTGTGAGACAGTACCTGTGGATAATCTCTGACCAGCCATTAAGATTTACTAAGGGACTGGTTCACTATTTGAAAATCTAGCTAAGGGTAAGATTTCATTCGCTGACTTTGTACTGATTTGGGTTGTAAATATTTTATTATCGTTAAAGTTATATGAGCGTTGTCATTCTTTGTTGAGTTCTGCTATGATCTAGAATATTCAGAAGGTGGGCATCATAATTAATTAGTGGGGCTTGCCTGGGATCAAATCCAAGACTAAAGGGATCATATTCAGGACAAAAGATTGAATTATTTTGCAATAAGAACATTACGGTTCAATCATTTAGCAATTTCCAGGAGTTTCGAAGCACTGAATGTCACAGTTTGAACTCAACAAAGGATACCTGGTATTTATAAACATACTTACATACGATAGGATAAAAAAATCCAAGTGTGTTTTTTGAGTTATGAGGACTTAACAGTTAAAGATTTTGATAAATTGTTTAAGAAAGACCTGGAAAATGTGGCGAAATACTTAAATTTAGAAGTGCCATCAGGTAGCAGGAAAATACCTTAGAAACAAAAGAATGTTTCCAATTTGGTGAAAGAATGTTTCCGTGAGGACAAAAGTTTGGCGATTTAGTTGGAATTAGCTAAATTAAAACTTCAGAGTAAAAAAGAAGCAGCACAAGCTGATGAAAGAGCAGGAGAGCATGAGCTAGAATTAGCACAGGCTGCAAAATAAGTGGATAAAAAAAAATGCAAGCTGCAAAAGAGGCAGCATAGGAAGCATGAGAGTCTAGAGACGACGAGTTAAAGCTAAGAGAGCTTGAACTTTGGCATTCTAGATCGGATAACTCTGCACAGTTAAGATCTTTTAATGTAGGAAAAAATGCATCTTTGGTTCCAAAATTTGACGAAAAAGAAATATGTAAATGCTTTCTGACTTTCGAGAAAATAGCTGAAACTTAATAATGGTCTAAAAGAGTGCGGCCGCTTCTTTTGAAAAGTGTGTTTATTGGAAAACCACAAGTTTATTCGTCCATCTCCATAGAACAAAGTTCTGAGTATAATGTGTTCAAACATGCTATTCTGAAAGCAAATGACTTACTACCTGAAGCTTACAGACAAAAATCCAAGGTCAGCTAAAGGGAACCAGATAAAACTTGTGTGGAATTTGCCAGAAAGAAAGAGAATCTGTTTGATAGATGGTGTGCCTCTAGTAATAAAGAAAATTATTTTGACAAATTAAGGGAACCTATTTTGGTAGAAGATTTTAATGGTTGCATTGTGAAAGAAATCAAAACATACCTGGATAAATGTAAGGCAGATGAATTACATGAACCTGCAGTTTTGTGATGGTGTCACAGAAAGAAAATGCTGTTGACCAGAAGGCCGTTGTGATCCTAAGGGAAACAGGCACTGCCAAGTCTTTACTGTTAGAAGATGTACTTCTTTTGTCAAATGAAACTTGTTAAAAAGCCAGTGTATTAATTCAGGGTGTTGAGGGAAAATACATAACAGTCCCGCTTCACAAAAGGTTACCTCACGTCTGATTTCAAAATTGGACTATCCATTGTAGGTATTGTACCTAGTCTCCCAATAGAACGTGTGACCTTTCTTCTAGGGAATGATACGGCAGGAGATAATGTGAAAAGTAAACTGGTACCAATTTTTAACTGATGAGCTAGTCACTAGAGAGGACACAGAGCATCTTCAGTAGGAATTTCCAGGCATTTTTCCCGCTGTGTGGTGACAAGGTCAATGGCTGTTGATGCTTCTAAACAGGAAGAAGCCAGTGACAACGATAATGAATGTCTAGGGCTAGCCGCGACATTCTGTTCCTGTTAACGTCAAGCACCGACTAAGCCATGAAGCTAACTTGAGTCCAGAGGTAAGCCATGACGGTTACCTCTCTGACCAGGTAAACCAAAATGACCATCTGAGTCAAATGCCTCATTTGAATCGACATAAGATGATTAGGCAGGAAAAAGCTGACACTCATGAAAATTGGCAAGTTCAGCTTTAACTGAAGAATGGGCATATAAGGCCCTGGTCTGCTATTATATGAAGTCAGGAGTGTTGATAGGGAAATGGAGACCTTTAGATGCTTTCACTGATGAAGAATGGAGAATTGTTCATCAAATAGTTGTCCTACCTCATACAGAGCAGAAGTTTTAAAAACAGCTCATGATTTGCCTATGGCAGGCCACTTGGGTATTAGGAAGACTCAAGATAGAATATTACAACACTTCCTTTGGCCCAAAATTACATCGGGATGTGGCAGAATTTTGTAAGACATGTCACACATATCAAGTGGTCGGAAAACCCAATCAGAAAATCAAACATACTCCTTTGATAAGTATCCCTGTTAAAGAATCTTTTCGCAAGGTTATTATAGATGGTGTGAGACCACTTCCAAAAACAAAAACTGGAAGTAGTTTCTCTGTACTATCATGGATTCAGCCACTAGGTATCCTGAGGCCATCCCATTAAAACCCCTTAAAGCCCCTGCTTTCATTGATGCTTTATTGAAATTTTTACTAGAGAAGGACCACCAATGCAGACATAAAGTGTCCTAGTTTCAAATTTCACGTCCGCAGTGTTTCAGGATGTGTCCCCTAGCTAGGTATTAAACAAGTTAAATCTTCAGCCTACCACCCAGAAACACAAGGGGTGATACCTGTCTGCCTCTAGACAGGTATCATCAAACACTGAAGAGCATGATGAGAACCTATTGTTTTGAAGATGAAAAAGAATAGGATAAAGGTATACATATGTTATTATTTGCTACCAGAGAGATACCAGAGGAGTCACTGGGATTTAGTCTATTTGAACTGATATATGGACATACTGTGAGAGGTCCACTGAAGGTTATGAAAGAAAAGTGTTTGGTGGAAACAGAAGATGAACCTATCTGGGAGTATATGTCCAAATTCAAAGAAAAGTTGAAAAAAGCTTGTGAGAGGGCACAATCAATTCTGATTAATGCACAGGGTAAGATGAAAACATAGTATGACCAGAAAGGGGAAAAAAAGAAGTTTTAAACCAGGAGACAAGGTGTTGGCACTTTTGCCTATGCATTCAATTCAGGCAAAATTCAATGGTCCTTACCTGGTTGAAAGAAAGTTGAATGATGTTCATTATGCAATATCTACGCCTGATAGGAAGAAAGGTAAATGACTTTTTCACATCAACATGTTAAAAGAATACCATGAAAGAGGAACATCAATGGGAGTTGTCATTGCCACTCTTTTGAACAATGATGGAAAAAACTAATGATGAGCATGAAAAGTATCCATTCTCAGTAACAAGTTTCCATCTTTTCTGAATGAAGATCTGAAAAAAATATGGGCACAAGAAAGTTAATACAAACGAATATCTCACCAATTAGAGTATTGATTATCATACAAGTAATACATGTTACAACAGATTGCTAGTAAGTAGAAATATTGTTTCGTGTGACAGTACAAGAATGAACTGCTACCTGATTGTTCAAAACAGGAGCAGTGTGCTATTCCTTTGGATATGTATTTTCTACTGTCATATTTTATTTTACTGATTATTTTGTTTCATGGGCTGCTAAATATATATATATATGAATGCCGTAGGTTTCAAAGGTAGTTGGTATTATATTTTACCTCTTTGATTGTGGGTCGTGTTATGGTATCCCATGCACTGTATATGATACCGTTGACTCCACAAGAGAGATCTCTTGTCCTAACAGAGCATGCCGTTTAGGTAGCTTACCAGCAGTAAGGGAATCCGATGCCATACAGCACCCAAATGTAAACATTTCAGCAAGAAGCACCACTTTAAGAAAAAGCAGAAAATATAAAGAGAGATGCACAAGTGTAATCCCAAATAAAGGTAGAAGTGGTTAAAGGCACACTGTTCACACAGCTGCCAATATTCAGCCAGTTAGGGATCTTTTAGTACAAAATCATCAACACAAGTGCCCCCAGGAATGGACTTGGGATGAATTATATTTCTTTCCACCCCATCACAAGACTGGATCCACAATACCACCCATAAAAGGTGATTGTGTGACACCAGCATTTAACATGGGACCACAATAGACGATCAGCATTCTGTCAGTGCCTTGTAGATAATGTAGAGGGTGCATGGTGGGCGGAACTGCAACATGCTCTCCTTTCACCTCTGTTGACCGGGTTTTATTCATGGCCAGGGAAGCACGTGGAAAGAGTTCCTACCACTATGCTTGTGCATGGTGGTTTTCTGCAAGTCCTTCAGTTCTCTCCACCAAACATGTTGGTAGGAAAGTAAATGCAAACCTGTGTGCCATTTAGAGTGATTAATATCGGCTTGGCCTGTTTCACAATCCATGTAAAAGATATGGGTCTACACTTTTTTGGATAGATCACCACTGTTCCTGGACAATGTCATCATTGGTGATGAGGCAGACTGCGCAATAAATGGTCACGTCAATTCACCGAATGTCCAACAGTACTGCCCATGCCCTACCCCACCCCTTTCAACTATACAAGGAATGACAATCATTTAAAGATAAATGTTTTGGTTGGACGATGTGGCAGTGGGCTGTTGATTGGTCCTTTCTTCTTCCTGGGTAATGTGAATGCGTAAAAGTACCTGAATATTATCAACAATGATGTGGTTCCTCCATGTTGGAAACTTTCCATTAGCACTGGGAACCAGTAGCTGTATGGTCAGGCACAGCATACAGTCAGACCTTATCACAGATAGATAAGTAGGTGGAGCGGCATTTAGTATATAATTAGTGACCCCGTACCAGATAACAGCGGATGTTAATCATTTGCTTTGGTTTCCCTATTGTCATAGTAGGCACTCAGCTATCCTTATCACATTAATAAAAATTATGTACATAATGCAGAACAGATACAATCTTAACGGGGACCCCCTCCCCCCCGCCCATTGTACCCAACCTGGCTTTCTTCTAAGGCCATTGAGCTATCCTTGCTCTATAGCAGGGTTTCCATCATGTCAGCTGGCTGTCAATTTTCCCAGATAGTGCTTGGGAAGTTTTCGATACTGGTGTTGGTTGCAGGATGGTGCTCCAGCACATCACAGAGTAAGAGTGCGGGATTGCCTCTAGGAGCACTTTGCTGATAGTTGGTAGCTCTGAATCACAGGACTGACTGGCCTCCACAATCAACTGATGTGAACCCATGCAATTAATTTTTGTGGTGTTACTTTAAGAACGGAGTATCTGTAACCCCACCAGCCCACCTTCCTGAACTGCAGGTTCGCATACAGGCAGAGCATGACAATCTATGCCAAGATCCATGGATGTTGCGTGCAGCAATGGGATATATGAGTGGTCCAGCAGCACAGTGTCGTGTTCGTCATGGAAGACACATGAAAGGTTTCAGATCACTTCAGGCTATGGAAACATATGCTTTCCCCACTGTTTGCATGACATAAATTGTTTGCACCAGTTCTGGTCGTACTAACTACAAACAATGATAATGATAATTCGTTGGATGTCATTTTAAGGTTACATAAGTGGTATTGGCCACAAACTCACTGAAATTTTACTGCATACATAATAACGTTAGAAGTGTTAAAGCTGAGCCATGACATAACGCGTGACGGTGGACCTTTTTAAGAGCTAGGTGATTGGAAATTGTGAGTTGGACGTCTGGGGCAGCCTTTCAGTTACGTATATGGATTTATATAAAAAGTATTTCAGGTAAGACTTAGATACTGTATTTGATACTGCTGCCTCATGAATGCTAAGTTACAATTGCAAATAAATGATCATGGCCAACACCATTGTTGTACTATTTAAATGTGTCTGGATAGACGTACACCAGACATAAATATAGAATGGAGGACAGGATCTGTCTCCTGACTTGAGACAGGTACTAACGGAAAGTTAGTAGCAGCCTAAATGATTTCATGCATGCAACTCTCCACTTTAAGAGGTATATTAATCCATACACATACCATTAACTGACACAGTACAATTCAGACTCACTTACAACCTCAGTTTTGAAGCATTTTCAAATATACCTCATCTACAAATTTGAAAAAAAGTTTTTTCAACTTCATAACTGAATATCCCTGTTTCAATAATTAATCAAATACAAATGTATAGCAGAATTCAAAGTTGTCAAAATCAGAGCATACTCTAGCAAATGCAATCAACCGTGATACATAGACGTCATGTGCAGGTCCAACTGCAATATTCTTATCCATGTGAGAGTAGTTAACAGTATTAAACCGGAACTGAACCCGTTTGCCACATAGTTTAAACTTTAATTCATCATAATTAAATATCATTATATCGTTGTATGTTTGTTTGAAATATTTATTATTGATGCTTAGCAGGTCATCAATATATCAAAAGGTCGGTCCAAAACATTTACCACGGTGGTGTTTTTGTGTTAGATTAAAATAAAGAATATTCGTGGTAAAATAGGTATAACATAGCTAGCAATGGTGCACAATTTGTACCCACTGGAATACCGATGGTTTGCCTTAAGAGACAATCTCCGTCCACAGCTGTCAGCGACATTAAATTCAAGGCAACAGCCACCCCGGTCTGAAGGTATACAGACATTAACAGATCAATTTCAAAGCAATTGTCTTTAGTAGTTTCAGATTAAAAGAGTTTTCACGTTTTTGGAAAAAAAATGAAAATAAATCATGAAAAAGGCGAAAAATCAGTAAAGAACAAACCATTGAGAGAAACTCACACAATACACATCTTCACCAGGGATGAAGTGAATCTGGTAGAGGCTTTTTAGTGCTTAATGTGTGAGCCACCATTGCAATCCCCATTGACTTGCATGGCAATCACTGGGAATGCTTGAATTAACCAGTTAGAACTCGAATTCGTTGTTAATCAGGGGTCTGCAGTACGTACATGATTACCTATGTTTGCCCCTTCTTCCACACGGTGCATTTCTACCAAGTTTCAGCACAATCTGACCAACGGTTTCAGAGAAAATGTCAAAAATTTAAACACCCCCCCCCCAAAAAAAAAATTCCCTATGCTCGTAATATTCTCTTAAAACAAGGAACATGAATATTGCATTTATTATTTCCCTGTGAGACCCTGGTGTTACTGATCTACGGTTAAACTTGCAATGTATAAACTTGCTTCAGTGCACATGAACAAACACAATACACTTGTGTTTTATACGACTACAGCCCTTTAGTTGCTTCCTGTGACTATGACTATGTTTGTCACATTAATTAACATAAATGTTAAGGACTTGATTAGTGACGATATCCAGAGTTGCTCTTTGAAGTACTCCTGTAAATAGTTAAAATGTGTCGACAACATGCACAGAAATTGTCAAAATGATTTTTCATGTCACGGCTTTTGCCAATAGATCTTTCATGCACATACTACGATCACCGTAGTTCCAGAGTAGATAGTAACTGTACAGGTTGACACCTTGGCCATTACATACAAGCTCATTGATGAAAGCTATCGATTTTGATTTGTTATTTAAAGGGTTAAAAACTTTCTTTTGTAAAGCGGTCGGATATTTTGAGTTGGTTAATATGTTCGGCGGTCATGAACTACCGCATATCAATAAAACATACTTAAATGTATGTATGTATATATATGTATATATATATATATATATATATATATATATATATATATATATATATATATGTATGTACGCATGTATGTATATATGTGTGTGTATGTAGGTAAGCTTATGATGGGATCAAATGGCCATGGCGTAGCACATATACACTTTTCAGGTAAAAACACTCAATTGAGACGTTATTGAATTATAAGCATGAAATGTGTCACGGTAATAGAATATATAATACCAATCAACCTTTCGCCTCCATTTGAAGTTAAAATTACATAGAAAGATAAAATACAACAGTCTTGTTTTCTGACTCAGCTTGCACCAATATGTGTGTAACCATATGAAAATTGTAAACAAAATTGAAATTTTGGATCCGAAGTCGGTTTTCGCAGAAAAATGTCTCCTATGTAACTACCTGACATCTTTTCAGTAAACAGAATATTTTTTAAAACACTGGGATAATTTTAGAATTTAGTTCTCAGCTGTATATACCAATGTTCGCACCTTCAAGACTAAACTTTTCAGGCACAATAACGATTTTTGATGAAATGAAAGGAAAATTGAAAGGGAACCCAAATCTCGTTTTAGATATTCATTATTCAGAAGGGCTGCTATCACGACGGGACCTTCGGTTTACTTAAAAATGGATGACTCGTGATAAACGTATTGCACAGGGATAGTGTATAATTTGAGGAGGCTTTTACCTTTTAGCTCAAGCTGGTGGTTTTACTCTTATCGTTTCTCATGGAATTTCTTGGTGGAAAACATTATTAGAAAATAGCATCATAGCTTAAGAAAATAAATCCTCATTTTTAATTATTAGTAATGGATGGTAATAAAGGCACGGGCACATTTGATCAATATAATATCAATCAAATAAAATTCAGACTCTTGAAATGAGTTTACTTCTTACATTGCATCTTTGATGGACTTAAGTGAAATTCTTATAAGGACCACTGTAACACATATCATCTTTGGTAAAACTTTCTCAGAAAAGAACTACACTGGATCACAGTACTTATTTGTGTCTGAAGTACATGGTAGGTCCGGTTACTGCCGCAATTGATTAACAGTACAAATCATTATAATGAGCTTCACAACCGTTGCGTCCATATCCAAGCCTATAGCAACAATGGTGGGGTAAGAGGTAGATTGGGAGTAAATGTTCAAGACATAAAATGAGCACGGCCACACAATGGTGGGATCTTTTCCCATTACTTTTAAGTGACTTGACCTGTATGTCAGCTGATTAACTCATAGAAGGGTGATATGTCTCTTATTTAACTTTATATTAACAGTCACTTCATATTTGTGACTTCTTGTTGGATCCTCTTCATTTGTGTACATGCTCTTTGTAGAGTTTCTACAAAATTTGCACCATAAGTTATGCGGACTTATCACTGTATATTTACGATTTTCCGCGCATCATCTAAAAGGGCTGCTTTCCTGAAATATGAAGACAATTTTTTCGAAATTGAATATTAAGCCTGAATGTTCATTGACTTTAATTTGGCCAAGAAGTCATATGAAGCATAAATGGTGCTCTTTAATTGGTTCAAATGCAATTGGCACCATAGAATCAATACCCTTTGCACTCGGGTCTGCTCATCGCCTTCATTGTTTTCAGAAAATGTGTGATCCCTAGGTGTATGTACGCTAGAGACTTGACAAAAAGTCTAAATGGCCAGAGACCTGTCAGCAAATTTTCTGTTCTCTTTTCATGGATAAATACGACTACAAAAGTGCAATGTCAGTTTCCTTCTTGAGAGTTATGCTTTTCAATTGTGTGTAACTCACTTTAAATGTGTGCCTACACCATTTGCCAGACACGACCACCTCGGAGATTCAAGCAATGGATGCCGGGATTATTCGCTGCTTTACAACGCATTGCCAAAATGCAGCTGGGATATGGACTGAGATTGGCAAAGTCTAAATAGGACTGACGAAGCATGCACTTCTCCAGAACACTGATCTGAAATGGTAAACCATGTCTGATCTGGTGTCATTCCTGAAACAAATTTGAACTGTTATCATCACATGGATGTCGTGCCCCAATTGAGGCTGGAACCTCCTGGAATTCTATTTCGATGAACAATGCACGCAGCGATCCCAAGCTCAATTCGCTGTTTCCTTATAAAGAATATTTTATTGCCGCAGATACTCAAATATAATATAGGCCGTCGAGACAGTTGATTGAGCACAGGGCTCAGTGACATGCTTAATGTTATCATGGATTTCGAAATCATCTTTATCACCTTGGCCTGCAACGCTCTAGCGATACCAAAACTTGCATCTTCGGCTTGTGCCCCTCGAACAGGTATTTCATGCCAATTTATTTTGTAATCAGTGAGAAAGCAACACAAGCAGGATTAAATCACCTGAGGGCTAATTGAAAAAATCATCTCACGGTATGTTTGATACAAGCCATATTTACATTTGAAACTGTAACATATGAATAGGACGTCTCCAGTTACTCTGCCTCAATTTTTGGTCACAATTTTTGATGGGTGCTACAAATAGTTTAGATAATATTATAAAACTTTGTTTGTATTACATATCATTGTTAATGGTATATTTTACTGCGCTATCCTAACAAAGAAAATTTTTACCCCCCAAAAAAGCAGGATGTGCAAATTATGAAAAAGATTCGTCTACTAACATTTCAAGGTTTAAGATTTAAAACTTGCTCACCATCATTACATACATACATACATACATACATACATACATACATACATACATACATACATACATACATACATACATACATACATACATACATACATACATACATACACATACTTACAACAAGGACTGCGGTGGCTGGCTAATTGTTTAATCTACTTCCTTCTGCCTGTATTCTCTTCAGGTGCTGATTCTTCACTTCTGACTTGTACGTTTTACTGTGTCAAGATGGAGCAGTATCAACGTGGCAATCATCAGGAAGCATGAACAGTTACCCAGGCCCAATTATCAGGCTATTGTCACATAAAGGTTAAACTACCACTCCAAGTTCAGATAACGTGCATTACAAACTATCAGAAAAGTAACAACCCAGCTGTGGCATGTATAAATCGGAAACCTACGGCACATACGCACATATTCACCAGTCCAGACAACAAAGTAACGCCTAAAACAGCATTTCTCGAAGCAGAATATAGATTCGAGCATATTGCAGAATGCTTCACCTTTGAACAATCAGGTAGGAATTATTACTTCTGCTGTCACATAAAACGGAAGTTAGAGATCACTATTCTCAAAATGCACGTGCAATGGTATTTGAATATCTGACAGCCATTAACTCCTCTTGTGTCGATGTGGCTTAAGTGGAACTACTTACAACAAACTGCTCTGAACTATAATAAGCTTAAACATGCTACATTAATGTTTCTTGTAGAACAACCGTTCATTCAAGAACCAGCATGCCTCTAGTTACATAGAGTAGGCCTGCTAGAGTCCAGGTCAACAGCCTTCCTCGGCGAACAAAGCTCTTGACTTAGTCCAAAATATGGCGCTGAAAGAGTTAACAGACTGAGATTGAAAAAACCGTATATTCAGTTTAAAGCTCAGCCCTCAATTGATGGCCACGTGATAGGAAGGAGCTGCAAGCTATCCCGATGCATAGCTTTTAAAAGGTCACATTATTTGACTGCGTCAACCACTTTCCTTAGTGGCTCCTTATCGGCTAAAGCTAGCTCCGAACAGTTGTTGACTATGCGCATGTCATTCTGATGAGTCTTTCCCAAAATTAACCTTTAACCTATTTTGAGAAAGGGCAATATTTGTTACCTCTGCTGACTTGTCGGTAAAATCCGTATGCCACCATCGTCCATCTGTCTGTTAGATATTTTACATTTTTGACTTCTAAAGAACATTAGTATAGTTTGCAGTTAACGAAGAGTATTTCACAGGTTGAGAGGACCGGTTAAAATTCACCAGTTACGTTTCACGTATGACTGCTTGTCTCGAGTCAGGAATAAAATTCATTTTTTCACATTGGTATTTGAAGATGCATGTTGATGTTGTGATAATTCTTGAATCTCTGCATGTGGCCGTATTCAAGTTTGCCCTCATTATTGGATTGAAATTTATGAATATGGGCGATTTTTTTTTCTGAACAGTTGGCAAGGGATGCTTTGACTTTACACCCGGATATATATATATATATATATATATATATATATATATATATATATATATATATTTACTAAAATGTAATGCTTTCTGCTCAAGAACCAACGAGCAAATTCCATTGATTCGGCACACCAGGTGACACTACCTGTATCAAGATTACAGTGGCTTGAACTCGGTTGTGCCAGTATAGTGTACAGCTGGGGCTGATTTTCTAAACAAATTTCCTATACAAGCCTTAAATTTTCAAAACTTTTTAATTAGATATAATCAGATTGATGAATTATTTTATAGATTTTGTCATAAACAGTGATTGTATAGGCTGTAAAATACAGCAAGATAAAAATAGGCATATTTTTCATACTGTAACACAACATTCTGGTCTGACTATTTTCCAGTTAAGACGCACGCAATTAATGACGTGACTGCTATACGTCACATTATAACGCTTGAGTTATACTTACGGTTGGAGAACTGGTGGTTAGTGGTTATTTTATCCAGTAATTATAGGTGTATCAGCCATAAAACAGGAAAATATGGACTGGATGATAACTTGATCCATATAACCTTAAAAGAAATCCATATCGTCTCAAAATAAAAGACACACAATTAGAAAGAACAAGTGAGTTTGATTTCCTAGGCTGATAATGAACGAAAAATTAAATTACAATGCCCATATAAATAAGATTGCTAATAAAACTGCTCGCATTATAGGAATACTTAAAAGTCTACAACATCTGCTTTCTAGAAATACACTACTTTTATTTATCGATTCTCTGTTTCTGCCACATATTGATTTCTTTATATTAGCTTGGGGCTATTCCTGTGATCGCATATTTAAACTTCAGAAATCAGCTATTCGTTTAATATGTTCTGCACATTATTATGCACATACTGGGCCTCAATTTAAGGACCTGAAAGATTTAAAAACGCCTGATTTGTTTAAACTTAAAGCTTTAAAATTTTACTACAGCTATACTAAAAACGAATTACCTGGCTATTTAAATAACATGTTTTCAGCCTTATCTCTTACTCACCCATATTCGACGAGATATCGCATCACTACTCATTTGCCACCCCCAACATGTACCCACCGAAAAGTGCATACGGCACTCTATCCACAAGTTAATTTGTGATACACCCTAACACATAACAGAAAAAACTCACACTCACTCCTTCTCTGGGCTCTCTAGATATGTTAAAACATATTGTTTGAACCAATATTCTGAAACTTGCTCCATTGGTGATGGCTTTATCTGTAATAACACTTCACAATCATACCTGAAATTATGTATATTAATGCCGGAGCACTTCGTCTTTGATTCTTTTCTGTAATGGACAGAACCTCTGTTGAAACTAGGTGTAACATACAAGTCAGCTTTTCCTAGGTGGCTCTTGCGGAAGCAGATGCTCATCATCCTTAGCAGGGTCATCCTGACTACAATTTTTGTATCAAAATTCCATTTTCACTATTATCTATCCTGTTTTTTTGTCATATTATATGTTTTTGCGCCATTATCTAAATGTGTACAATGTATTCACGTCTGTGTTGAATAAAATTAATCTGAATCTGAATAATCCCAGTAGAGCTTGGGTACCACCATTTTTGCCAAAATTTCGAAGCATGAAAGTAGTGCGCTGGTGAATTTCAATTTTTTTTCAGATATAAAAAACTGTTATATTGATACATTATCTTACTTAATTGTGTTTATAATACACCTATAACTACTGTATGAAATAAAACCAACCGCATGAAAATACTGCAAGCCAGGACAGACTCATTGATGGCCGGATCACCCCCCCCCCCCCTTTTGCGCTTGGCAGAGTGATGCGGCCATGAAGTCGGCTGTCCTAGCTTGCACTATTATACACTTGGCTAGTTTTATTACTTTGTCTCCTTCCTCTGTTGGATAGGCTAGTTGGGTCTGTTCAAAGGCTAAGCGTTCCGGGTAAGTGTAGGGTTTACCTCACCCCAGTAATTAAATGATTCTTTTTTGATAGGCGTAATCATGCAATTTAAGCATCGACTTATGTTTTGTAAAGGTTATTTAATTATATTTATGTAATGTGGGTTACGTTTGTAAGCGGGCTTACAAACAAAGCAACATCATATTCGCTCAACTTCCTAATACATCAGCTCTGAATATTTGTATTATAAATAAAAACATGGTGATGCCAGTCAGCAGAATCACTTGTCCAGGGATTAATGACACAGAAACAGTTCCTGCGCTGGGTCCCCGCTGATGACCCGATTTTACACAAAGGTTAATAATGTCTAAAACTTTCTTCAAAATTCCAAATTTTAGGTATATGATTTGTTCCTTACACAAACAATTTTGTTATAATGATTTAGAACTATATAGTTTTTTTTGAGTGAGCGGCACTTAATAGAACTTTGCTCTCTTGAGAGTGTTTAAACTGTACGTGGGCTTTCAGCTTTTTTTCTTTCTTTTGCCTATTTTGGGGCAATGAATAACAGAGAGAAAAGAGAAAAAAGGAAAGATTTCCTTATATATATATATATATATATATATATATATATATATATATATATATATATATATATATATATATATATATATATATATATATATATATATATATATTCCAGGATTGCTAAAGGAATGATTTTTTCAAAGTACACAGATACACACACCCATATATATATATATATATATGTGGGTGTGTGTATCTGTGTACTTTGAAAAGAATCATTCCTTTAGCAATCCTAGAAATTTGTCAGCAAAAACACTTTTGATAAAGAAAAAGCTCAGCAACTGTCACAAAATTCATTAATACAGATATTCCAAGGTGTCAAACATCATCTAGTGTGGAGCACACCATAACTGTCCGTATGTCACATATGATGACGCAGTTCAGATTCGAGTGCCGTCTTTTTTCCCTTTCTTTTAGGACAAAATATTTAAACTGAGCCTTTTAATGTATTCAAACAGGTGCTACTAAAATGCAGTAAGCGTAGTCTTTTTCGCGTAATTGTTTGTGCTGGCGGAAAAATTTCTTCACCTGCTGGGTACAGAACCCGGTTAAGTCAAAACACGTCCCAAGTTAGTCATGGAAAAGTATGGTCCAAATGCCTCACAGAAAGCCTACACTTTAATGTTGGCACACTGAACTGAGGTGTTTCCCTAACGGCAGATTTTCCGTGAAATTATAAAACATAGATGACGTTTACTCCGACGCAATCGCCCCAGTTTCATGATCCTAAAAATCATTTCCTTATACTTTAATGGGATATATATTATCAATCTGTCAACCTGTGTGAGTAGTCTGCTATGTTTATGTGGAATTAACCATATATAAATACATAGATGGGTTCAAAGAAAAGGATAGTATGTAACTACCGCAACGGAGGTATGTTTAAATATTTCATTCAGTTTATTTTGATCTATTTTCGTCAATGTTATCATGTTAGGTTAAATAATGTTTATATACCTGTTCAATTCACCTTATATTTTAATTATGCAAACTCAGGGCTTCCTTTTTACATTTTATGGTCAAGTTACAGACTTAGGCAGTGATACAAGCACACCGACTGACACGTCTTGTTATATAAGCAGTGAAACAACAACACCAGGTGTGCAATATTTGACGTGAAATAATCGTGATTTTAAACGACGATTATTTAAACTGCAAATAGATAAAACATCCAGGAATGCTGCTTTTGTCTTTTATAATAATGTAATAAGATCTTACATGTGTGATTTTTAAAATGAAGAGTCTAAAACCAAATGTAAACAGAGTGTACTTGTCGGGGTAGAGTACGATTTCTCAACTATTGAAGCATTGTAAGGCGCATCTTTTATTGCATTTGCTATACCCAAATGAGATTTTGAGAAGAAAAACCTCTTCAGCCGGCACAATTTCCTCAGTCAAGTAAGCCTATGTGTTAACCAGGATTTATATTCAACTCGCTGCAGAGCAAACAGGTCAAGGCGTCATACATGATAGCATTGTAAAGGAACGCAGATTTTGTTGACGTCATTTATTTCTTTTCTTTAGCACAAATAAGCTTTAGTCTCCATTTTTAGACCATTTAAACGAGCCTTCTTAAGTATTCAAGCAAAACAATACCGACCGGGAACGATATTTAAGTTTGGACAAACCAGTAACAACTCCATCGTAGTTCCGCTGTAGAACTTAGAAGTTATGGTCAAACATTAATCCAGAATTAGAGGTTGTTTGAAAGATTCTTAATTGATACAAATTATTTTCTGACAGACCAGGCCAAAGTTACAATTTGAGAGTAATACCAATCCTAAAATTGGGGGACTCAGAAAAGTTGCTTACGTGAAGATTTGCCCCAGTCGTGAATCACCAGGCCTCCTGTGCTTCCCTGTATGCGGCCTTCCCCCGGCTTAAAAATCGTTTCTTCTTCATTCTATACCCACTAAAGCTCAAAATTGCCTTTCGTTCGATAAACATTTAATCTTTAGATGTGAAACTGCTCACAAGTATAAAATAAGTTTACTGCTTTCTTTCCAATAACCTTGGATTTAAACACTCAAGAAATTAAGGATGACTTTCGAGAGAATTTTGCCGCACAGAAGTCCAGAAATTGAGCCTTGTTTTGTAAATAACAGAAGTAAAACTGTAAACAAATTGAATGGCGCCCTGACAACTAATTTCTATGGTAAAGAAACTGAACCAATGCATTTTTTTGCCCACCATCAAAGAACCGTCAAGTATCTTTCCATATATGTACATGCATTATCTATGCAGGCTTCTAAACAACAACAGAGTGCTATCTTTACAAGTCATTTGTAGATAAAATAGGGAAATTTAATGCTTGAATGCTTGAATCATCTTTCAAAATGCAGCTTCCTTTGATCCTTTTATTGACTGCCATGAACATGACTTGGTGATAGAAATATACAGAATAACCATTTTAACCAAATACAAATTCTGATTTAAATGTATAATATTGAAGTAACGACTATGTCTGTTACAGTATTATTAAAGTGATGTTATCATGCTCAAACTTACTATGACGACTTGTTTCATGTTTACTAATAATACCATTGACCGCTTTACATGTTTTAGATAAATGTTTATTTTCGGTTAAAATATCACTAAAATAATGTATTCCAGCTTCTCTTAAAACATTCATAAGTCTATTCCGATTTTTTTCTAAGTAGCGTGCATATTATCTTATCTTCTGTTCCATCAGGTGATTTTTCTTTGAATAGATCATCAGTTAACTACGGGTTTCTTTGCTTATTTACACAATAATGCTCTTTCGCTAGAAAAGAATCACATTTCTGTGTAAAATCTGTCCTAATCAAAAGGATCCTGAATAGACAGAACAAATATCTAATCATCAGAAGTTAATTAATTTTTCATGTTAGATAAAGTATCAAAATTAACTTTTCTTCTATATTGTGGCCACGGTTTATTAGTTATTTCTTGCCTCGAACAAGTTCTATAAATTGGCAAATAATCGGAAATATCAGTATATGAGATACAATTAATAGGAATAATTGTAGAACAACAAACAATGGAAAAGTTATCAATACGTGTGTCAAAAGATTCAGTTGCGCATGTAGTTCTATTGATTGATTGCAAATAACGGTTAAAAATGTCATATTCAGATAAAATGATGTTTCTGAATGAGTAACGTTATTCAATTAATTTATGTCAAAAAATCCCGTTAAATAGCCATTATTATTTTCAAGTTTAATTGATTCAAGTATATCTTCAAGAGCAATATAAAGTCACTCAAATCTCTTCATCGTGGTCCACAAATTACACATACAAAAATATTCCAGTCTAATATTTCACCACCTTTAATTTAAACAAAATGTTATTCCAATACATTATTAAAAACCGCTAATTCACTATGATCACTATCAGATAACCCTTCATTAACAAAGCGAGAGACGCCACCACCTCTGCAGTATGTATATTTGTATATATATGTTAATATTGTCCTAAGTTTATATGTATATATATATGTATATATATATATGCATATATAAACCATGTTTCAGTTAAACCGCCATCTAACATCTATAATTTAAGATAGGCAAATAATTTTCCAGATATGTTACCTACCCCAGCAAACTTCTAATATTTAAATGGGAAAGGGATAGTAGAGATGGATCTAGCTTAGCAGTAGATCTCACATTATTAAAATAATCTTCAGTATGATCTGACAATTGTGAATATGATTGGCAAAATGGGACTGAGAAAAATGACGAAAATCAGTCAATGTCATGTAGAGGAATATTTATTCTATCATCATTAATTCAAATGGAACAAATATCCACACGATTTTTGGCCAATCTATTTTGCTGGCTTTGTCATCCTGTAATACCTTTCTCATAATGTGATATAAATTATCAAAGTGTAAAATCTTTTAAAATAAATGCCCCTGCAAGGCATTTAAACCAGGTATTTCCATGATAAGTATTATATTATGACTTAACGTGTAACCTTTTCAACCCAAATTAATTACGGTATGGAAATTCGTGACACATCATTATTTGTATAATATGTGCTATTCAAATTCACTAAACAAAAATGTTTTCAGATGGGTGGATTTATATATTTACCTATATGACTAGACTGCTTTATTGGTTTGCGAGGTTGGCCCTATCTAAATAAATATATGGGTCCATAGGGAGAGATATATTTTAACCAATGAATGGAAAGCACGTTTTAATGTTTCAAACAGTTTATTTGGATCCCTTTTACCCATGCTATTCTCTTGGGTGGACGAGTGTTTATGCTTCTATACAATACCCCATATATTTAATCATGCGAACTCAGGGCTTTCTTTTCACATGCTATCTTCAATTTACAGAATCGGGTAATGATACAAACACAACCCTTGACACGTTTCCTGCCATGAGCGGTGAAGCAACAACAACGCCAAGTAAGCAATATTTGAGCTACATATAAATAAAGCATCCAAAAATGTTGCGTTTGTGTTTTATAATGTTGTAGTAATTACAAATTTTGCTTTGTAAGAGGGAAATCCTGAAACAGGTACAAGCAGAGTATACCTGTAGTGATGGGGCACAATTTCCCAATTTTTAAAGCATTATGAAGCACATATTTGGTTGCAATTGCTATAACTACACACTTCAAAAATTGCTTTATGTGCACTCAAATATGAAAAAAACACTTCTATTTATACCACACTCCGTCAAATTTAGCTACTTTAACGTTTTGGTTTTGCGTGGTTAGGCCCATGTACTTTTAGAAAAAAAGATTACATTTATACTTAACGAAGAATATTTCAAAGGTTGAAAGGACAGGTTTGGTTCTACTAGTTGCCTTTTCAAATCAGCGGGAAAAGTTTGTCCTCATTGATATTGAAAGCTGACTGTCGATGTTTTGGTTGTTCTTGAATCTCTGTCTTTTGCTGTATTTAACTTTGCTGTTGTTGTTGGGATGGAATTTTTAAAAGTGGGTATACTTTTTCTGAACTATCAAAAAAAAAACAAGAGCAACATTTTGCCTGCAAGTAGTTTATGTAGCATTACTGCCATTTTGTAACTTAGCGGATTAATAGGAATATTGTAGAACTACAAACAACGGAAAAGTCATCGATACGTGTGTCAAAGATTCAGTTGCGCATGTAGATCTATTGCTTGATGGCAAATAACGGTTAGAAAATGTCAGATTCAGATCAGATGATGTTCCTGAATGAGTAACGTTATTCAGTGAATTCATATCAAAATATCCCGTTAAATAGCCATTATTATTTTCAAGTTTAATTGATTCAAGTATATCTTCAAGAGCAATATAAAGTCACTCAAATCTCTTCATCGTGGTCCACAAATTACACATACAAAAATATTCCAGTCTATTATTTCACCACCTTTAATTTAAACAAAATGTTATTCCAATATATTATTAAAAACCGATAATTCATTATGATCACCTTAAGATAACCCTTCATTAACAAAGCGAGAGACGCCACCCCCACTGCAGTATGTATATTTGTATATATGTTTAAATTGTCCTAAGTTCATATATATATATATATATATATATACATATATATATACATATATACATATATATGCATATATAAACCACGTTTGAGTTAAACCCACCATCTTGAATGTGTAATTCAAGATAGGCAAATAATTTTCCAGATATGTTACCTACCTCAGCAAACCTCTAATATTCAAATGGACAAGGGATGGCAGAGATGGATCTAGTTGAGCAGTAGATCTCACATTATTGAAATAATCTTCAGTATGATCTGACAATTTTGAATATCTTTGGCAAAATGGGACTGAGAAAAATGACGAAATCAGAGTCAATGTCATGTAGAGGAATATTTATTCTATCATCATTAATTCAAATGGAACAAAACTCCATATGATTTTTGGCCAATCTATTTTGCTGGCTTTGTCATCCTGTAATACCGTTCTCATAATGTGATATAAATTATCAAAATGTAAAATCTTTTAAAATAAATGCCCCTGGAATTCATTTAATTTAGGTATTCCCATAATAAGTATCTTATATTATAACTAAACGTGTAGCCTTTTCAACCCAAATTAATTACGATATGGAAATTCGTGACCCATCATTATTTGTATAATATGTGCTATTCAAATTTACTTAACAAAAACATGTTTATAGGTGGGTGGATTTATATACTAACCTATATGACTAGACTGCTTTATTGGTTTGCAAGCTTGGACCTATCTAAGTACAAATATGGAACCATAGGGAGAGGTATATTTTAACCAATGAATGGAGAGCATATTTTAATGTTTCAAACAGTTTATTTGGATCCATTTTACCCATGCTATTCTCTTGGATGGCCGAGTCTTTATGTTTCTATACAATACCCCATATATTTATTCATGCAAACTCAGGGCTTTCTTTTCACATTCTCTCTTCAATTTACAGACTTGGGCAATGACACAAACACAACCCTTGACACGTTTCCTGCCATGAGCGGTGAAGCAACAACAACGCCAAGTAAGCAATATTGAGCTACATATAAATAATGCATCCAAAAATGTTGCGTTTGTGTTTTATAACATTGTAGTAATTACAAATTTTGCTTTGTCAGAGGGAAATCCTGAAACAGGTACAAGCAGAGTATACCTGTAGGGATGGGGCACGATTTCCCAATTTTTAAAGCATTATAAAGCACATATTTGGTTGCAATTGCTATAACTACACACTTTAAAAATTGCTTTATGTACACTCAAATATGAAAAAAAAACACTTCTATTTATACCACACTCCGTCAAATTTAATTACTTTAAAGTTTTGATTTAACGTGGTTAGGCCAAACTACTTTTAGAAAGAAAGATAAAGTTTGTACTTAATGAAGAGAATTTCAAGTAGTTTATGTGGCATTACCGTCATTTTGTAACTTAGCGGGTTTTCAAAATATTGCAGTGACCAGTACGAGTGCTTGTATGGCTAATATTGTGCAGGGGTACTGATCCACCCGCATGTATACGCACTTTATATACATATTCAAACACTAAGCAGATATTCCATGAATGGTAAAATGGCTTCATGCCTAATTGATTAGTGACAACTAAGAGACATATTTTGTAAAATTTTAAAGAAGTACCATTGTGAATGCTCATATTTATGGATTTTCTTAAGCCCAAATTTTTAGCAGGTCTCAATTCAGCTTGGTGGTGATATTTGTTATAAGGCCGACGCAGCACAAGGCTGACAGCCTTCTAAAATTATTTATCTGTAGTCGTGAGCACAGACCTACCAGCTTTTCAGAAATGACCGCAGCCATAAGACCTGGTTTCATGTAGAATTTTGTATTGTTATTGCGGCTATAGCTGCATGAAAACTTACTGTGGACAAAAACGCTACTACAAGCACATAAGTTCCTTATTTGTCAAAAATCTATAAATCAGTTTACTTGTGTACACAGTCGTCATCAAAGCTAGCCTTTAGCAAACATACTTAAAGCAGAAGGAAGCAGAGAAACCATTACAGTCTTCCTTGGGCTGTCCATTGTTGAAGAGAAAGAGTATCAATTGTGTTGAAATTTCTTTTGTTGTTAAAATCGAAAAACAAGAGCAGTTAGTAAACAAATAGTCTTGATCCAAAACAAAAAATTCATATAATAATTCTGTGGAAGTTGAAAATTATAACCACACACACAGAACGTATGCTGAATGGAACAAAACGTTAAACAACCTGTTTTAAGAAATTAGATTCAACAATCACTTAGATGAATGTATGCACCTATATGGGTTTGTATTCAATTCAGAGGCAATTGCCTGCACAATTTCAGCAAAGTAGCCTTGATAAGATGGTTTGCAGAAAATTTAAAACAAAATGTAGTCAATACACTGTAACCTATGCTGCAAACTTGGCTTAAACTCGACAAAGTACATCTGCAATTGTACAGAGTATACGGCAAGCAGCAAAAATATGACCTGTTGATGGATAATTAGATAGCAAGCAGATCCTATGAGCTCATCTGACTAAAGGGTCAGTTAATTTGAAGTTAGTGGAAAAATACCCCACCAATGTATGGCACAGCTGGTTTTATATTTTGGACATTAACTCCAAATATATTTCTCACTTCACCATTCCAGCGACATTACAGTATGTGTATGAAACGGTTCTGGAGCCAATTATATGTGTTTTTACTGTCTTTGTAATTGTGGCATTAACGGGAACTGCCATGTACTACAGACACAGGTAAGTACTGTACTCCAGTATTGTCCCTTTCTCAGAAAATAATGCTGAAAAGATTCTCTTTTCTATGGTCTAAAGATGTAACAATTAGATAGTTTGAAGCGTAGGTATGTTATTTAAAGATTATATCCATGCCTCCATTCACAGCTTTTTGTAATCATCCATTATATGACTGTACATTTTATTGATTTGCCAAGGCAATAGGCAGAAATCTAAAATCCCAGTCACATCTGGGCCAAAATGTGAGCATCAAATGCTGGTAAATTGCTTAAATAAGGCCTGCGTATGGTCCAACGAAGTGCATACTTCTACTGGAGAATATTGTTACTTATACCCATGATACTATCCAGAGGCTCAGCTTTACAACGCATGAATAAATCAATATTTTTAAACATAATATGTTGACAGGTTCATTGCTAGTAAAGCATACTATGAACGATACCTTCCTGGTAACCCAAATGACATCGCTTATGATGGGATAGTGCCACAGGACCACAAGCACAGGGATCTACAGTTATGCATACAGTCACTGGAATCTAAATAGAAACAATACAGGCAACAGTCCAAGTACTGCCTAGCCAAACCATTATCCAATACTTTATATTGCATACATTCTTAATACATGATGCGCCATCACCGCCTGTCAAGGATGTACTTTATCAAGAAGACCCCCCACAGTGCCTCAAAAATGATACCTAGATAAAGCTGATATGTAATCATGAAATATCAATAAAATTCAAGATAAATCTCAGCCTCTCATGACAATTTAATATGAATGATTTGCATTTGCCACTGATTGTCACCAGTCATGTACGAATGTAGACTTGAAGCTTTTGGCATGCTGGTAGATGTATCAGTAAGAAGTACCAATCGAAAATATATTTTGACGATTTGGACCATGATGGATAGTTTCAACAGTGACAAATGTAAGATAATGTCACTGGGTAGGAAAGGTACAGCTAATGGTCATTGTCTGACTATTGGGATATTGATTCAAATGATCTGAAGCAATTTCTGAAGGCTAGGCAAGATGTTGTATATATGGTGCCTTTGGACCACCAAGAGGGCAACATTTGGATCCGCACAGGAGCTTCCAACAGTGACTGCTTTTGCACTGTCTCTGAATTGAACATTATTGCAGAATGTTCAGGTATAGCCTCATTAATATCATACAAACATGCGTCAATTGTCAATTGCACATTATCTACCATGGTATTTCTGACTGAAACATAAATAGAGTGTATATATATATATATATATATATATATATATATATATATATATATATATATATATATATATATATATATATATACATATATATATATAAAACTCTTTGTTCATTTGATTTATATGCGTTCTTTAAAATAAAGCAGACCCTGGACATATTATTCACTGTACTTCCTAGAAATCTGTGAAGCATTTTTATTTAAGCTGACTCATAAGTCACCTGGTGTTATGGCATGTATGGTGATCCATTGACCATCTGTCTGTATGTCTCTTCTTCCATCTGTCTGTATGTCTCTTCTTCCATCTGTCCATGTATTCATAATTCACATTTTTGACTTTTCCAAAACCACCATCAGGCACAATCACTTCAAACTTGGTTGCAGGAGTACTCTGTGTGTATCTTGCTAAGTTTCTTCAAAATGCTCATGGGGCAGTAATTTGTGCATTTCTTCTGTTCATTTTTCACAGAAACCTTCAAAACGGCAGTGTGTTTCTAAAATATTTTTAATGTAAACCATTCCCATGAACAGCTATTAATAACCTAATTGACATTATAGTACAGCTGTCCTCATGTAGTTGATCTAAAACCAGACCCAGTTTAATTGCTCATGGACTAGTGTTTTCAGACTTGCTCCATACGATGATTTCACCCATTAGTTTGCATATTATCGAATCGATATACACATAGAGTGCAGCTTCGGTTTTCTTGATGGTAAATGTTTGAGGAACATCCAAGCAAATGTGTATATTCATCAGTGATGGCCAATATAGTTTGGCACTCTGACCGTCTATTCTGAATCAAAGTCACTCAGTTTTACTCGTTTACTGCATGTATACATGGATGATTCCATCAGTGTTGGAATCCAGGGTATGTGAAAGCTTGTTTATGTATACACATGTGCTTGTGTTTATGTATGTTGCTAAATGCATATGGATGTATGCATGTATTACTCTGGCAGGAAAGTCCCATTCACTGTTATGAGAAAGGCAAAATCAACATCATTATTATTTTGCATTGCTGACAAAATGTAACACATGGGAGGCCAGTTGATACATTATTTCTGCCTTTGGCTGTCTTCAACTTTGTCGTCATTATTGGGTTGAAATTTATGAAAGTGGGGAATGTTTTTCTGAAATATGTATATGTTGTCCCAATAAAAAAATTGTTCTTCCCCAGCAGAAAGCAACTATATCATGGTGAGCCCGCGTTCATTACAAAACGAGTAGATATTATTTTTATGAGTTACGTTACATTAATGGTACATGTTACAAAATGGGTCGAACATTACAAGATTGTTTTTACCGCACCTGTGTGTGCTTTATCAAAACAGTGCAAAGCGCTAACAGCAAACTACGGGCTAATAGATATCAGTATCATATGTTATAAACATATTTGAGCTGGATTCAAGTCTGGAAGACATTTGTCAGTTTGTCTGTTTATTTCAAAGATGAGCTTGATTGAGCATGTTTTTATTGGATACACAGGTGAGTCATGGGTTGTGCTAACCATACAGGGCACTATTTAGATGTGAAGTACTTTTATGCACATTTTGATATTTTCTCAACTACAGAATAACTTATTGCATCCTTAGCATTATCCAATTCATATCTTCTCATTACCTGCTTACAAGATTACTCGAGCTCCTTGACCTCTAAGTTTTTCATTGTTTTTTTTTTTTTTTTTTGTTGTTGTTGTTTTTTTTACGAAACTGCCAATTGAATCTATTTCACAATAAAAAGACATTTTACGTTGCGAACAGTGAATCCAAAGAACGAAACTAAGATTATGAGTCCTGAATGGGGCCCTGGAACTTCCTTCAGCTTCTCACTGAGAATGGCTTTATGCTTTTGTTTTTGCTCCAAGTTCCCCATTTAGGAATAAAGAATATTATAATATATTTTTGTATGATACACTTTATGGTTAATGATCTTAGTTAACCAGGCAATGCATACCACAAACCGTATACGTAAATGATATCCGAGATTTCCCTCATCAAGCCGGACAATGGTTCAAGTGTTGACATCACAGATATTAGGAAAGAGAGTCATACAGTGGTCTATCCACATGAAAGTATTTAGAGAGTAACTGAAGTAAGTGAAGTCTACTGGCTATCCACATACAAAGCTTATAAACTCGAAATTTTTATACAGCAGAAAGGCATACAATATTTGACGATGCGGGGTACATCCCTTAGCCCAGCACTATTGCTTACCTACTTGACTGGTTCGAGGAAGCTGGGCATTGCAATCCCCACATAAACAGTGGGGGCCACTACGCTGTACTCATCACAGAATGCCAATGAGCTCTATAGTGTGTTAAAAAAACTGCCAGTTTGATGTGGGTTACTGCAGTAATAATAAGGCATATAAACATTTACCATGATATGCATAATGTCACAATTCTTGTTTGTAATGGCGACAGCAATATATTGGTTACTGTCTATAGGTCCTTCATTTGAACCTGTGGCATCTTTCTGTTTAATTTAAAGACCCACACCCCCAAAGGGCCGGCCTAACTAATCAGCCTCTATGCCACATATTCTAGATTCGGCTAAAACCTCAATTATCTTACGTTCGAACACAGAGGATGGAACATTATTAAAAATATGAATTATCTGGTTAAGCCACACCTCGGACAAACTCGAATGTCACTGTCCACATATCTTTATGACACATTTGACGTAGATTGCTGAGAACCACTGCAGTTCAGAGACCTGATGACTAAAACGTCATTTTCTTTATCATGTACATTATCTTTATTTTCAATAGGGCAATGACCCTTAGGAGTCAGTTGGAAAGAATTATTAATTGATTTGGCTGCCATTGGTGCTGACAGCATAGGATAGCCCCACTGCATAAAACTGCTTGATGAATTGATCTGGCGGTCAACTCGTTGTTTTGTACCGGAGAGGCACCTAGGTTGGTGATAGGGCCGACAGATAGGGCGCCTGGGTAGCCGGCGGATGCTGGTGGTAACAGCAGATTCGGGTGACAGTTGAAGAAACGACTCGTTCTATTCAACGTTCCCATCCTGTATGGTGTTTCCACAACCCTCATTTGCAGCTTAGATTACTTACATCAAAAACAAATGCTAATTACCGTATTGGTTCCATAATATACTGATCCGGATTTGGAATCTGGATTTCCAGACTGCAGGACATTGTTACAATAAGAGAAATCTGTCCCTTATCCTAACTGTTCGTTAATTGGAAAATCCAGGTTGTTGCACTCCGGACTGATGAGGTTCGACCCTATAATAATAATAATTTTATTTTCCCTCCGAATACACGAAGAAATACATATAAATACATAAATACACCACCGTCACATCGGTAAAAGTACAGAAGATTACAATATCAGATGATATAGGACGTATATACAATCTCAAATATAGCACATTATCACACACACACACACAAAAGTCATAATCTACATAGAGTCAAATGATATAATACATACAATTACAAAAGGAAGGCCAAGCAGTTATGTATGCGGCAGGAACACTGGTCCTCCCAGCTGCAGGCCGGCCGACCCGACGAACCTGCATTAGCAGGCGCATCTGGCCAGCCGCCCCGCCGCATGGGGGCCCAAGATGGCAAATAATGAGAAACTTTAAAAGATCAGTGACAGAAGTCATTAAGATTTGGTTAAAAGCTGAACTAATTTACACGGAGCACCGTAAGGAATATTATAATCATTATGAGAAAGGAGGTATCGCAACGAATCGACGGTGCCCGCACTAGGCTGCTCCCTAGAGTTAGCGAGAAGTCGAGTGCGGACAACGCCGAGAGCAACGTTGAGAGGGGAGATACCTAGTTCTGCCACGCCATCAACCAGGGTTCCCATGACAGTTTTTCCCTGTACAAGTTGCTGAGAAAGCAGAAAAATAGACAGGTCTCTGGCTGGTGACGGTACATTTAATATCCGTTTAAACAAAGACAGAGTATCATGAGCTATTATGTCATTTACCTTAGGTACATTTAAAGCGGCTAATAAACAAGTTGAGCGAGATCGTTTACTTAAACCAACTAAGGATTTTATAATAGAACTTTGTGTTGATTCAATGGATTTCAGATTTGATTTGTTCAAATGAACACAATCTAGACCATAAGTAAGAGAAGGCACACCAACAGTATTCCAGATATGTGCCTTCACCTGAGAGGATAAACCTGGGTAACATACGCCGGAGCCGGAGTATCTATATATAGCACATCGTGCTGTGGACATTCGTTTAGCTACATGTTTATCTGTTTTAAGATTATTTGAAAAAGTTACACCGAGTAATTAGATTTCTTTTACATTAGACAAAAAGACATCCCCAAGATGCCATACAGGCTCATTAAGAAATCTGCCCGCATGATAGCTTCTACCAGCTATCATGCAAACAGACTTCCTAATATTGAACTTAAAGTGCCAGCTAGTGGCGTACTCGTAGCAAATATCAATAAGTGACTGTAACTGAACAGCAGTGGACGCAAACAAAGTAACATCATCCGCATAAGCGAAGCAATTATGTATGTCCTTCTCTATCTTTAAACCGATTTAGATGATCGCCGGTTTAATAATAAATCGTTAATAAAAATGTTAAATAACTTGGGTGATAAGATACTGCCCTGTCGGGTACCAATCGTAACCGGGAAAGGATGACTGTATTCGCCATTCCACTTAACAATAGCTTTTAGACTCCGATACCATAGAACAATGTATACCCATTTGTTTACTTCTATGTGCGACCAAAGCTTATGAAAAATACCGTCATGCCAGATGGAATCAAAACATTTGGTTGCATCCAAACTGCACACAAATACAGGAGAACCATGATAATTAAAATATGTTATCAAATCATGTAAATAGGAGCATGCAAATTCAGTGCTCCTCCCCTTTCTATAACCAAACTGAGCATCACTTACAGCGTCCGTGGGTAGGAGGCATAATTCTATGCATTTCGCATGTATTGAACCTACGGTAATTGGCCGGTAATTATTAGGATCATTCGGATCCAGATGTGGTTTTTTAAGAACTGGAGTTATAAGACCCACCTGGAGCACCTCTGGGACAATTTTCTTATTTAATATAAAAGTATACAGATGTGCCAAATGTGTGCACAGTACTTCTGAAATTCCGTATCTCAGGTGCTCCACTGTAATAAGATCACAACCTGGTGCACTATTACCTCTCAGCGATTTGATCATGCTATTCACCATATCATTAGTAACGGTAAACTGATCACAGTTATCTTTGTGTGTAATAAAGTTATGTTCTACTTGCTCGGCCACACGAAGTTATTGAGTGCTTAAAGGCGAATCACTAGAAGGATTTCTGTTCATAATAGATCGATAAAAATCACCAAACTGCTGAACAGCTATATTAGAAGATGGTTTTTTACCAGTATTTTTGTTCAGAATATTCCAGAAAGAAGACATGTTTCTCTGATTATAAAGACTGTTTAGCTTAAAATGACCTCCATCAACATGCTTTTGTACGGCACGTCTAGATTCGCGTCTAAAAACTTTCTTGACATTTTTATAACAATCATGAAGAACACCAGATCCAGGGCGTCCAGCGCTTACCCATATTCTCCACCAAAATCTCTTTCTGTCCCTATGATACGAGAGATTTGGTGCCCAATAAGCTTTAGGTTTGTACAACTTATGACTAACTATACCAGCTTCTTTGCTAGCAGACAGGATAGCATTATTAATCTCATGTATATGATCATTTACTTGATTTGTGAGGTCAAGGTCACTGTCCTGGGTAGATTGACCAGGCAAATAAGATATATGAGACAATTTTTGTTCAAGTAGATCTTTATATTTCTGGTTACAAGTCGTTGACTTCCAACTTGGTCTTGAAAATCGCGAATCAAATTTTTGAGGTCTCTGCTGCTTATGAGTAGCATCTGGTATACAAACGTTAACAGTCAGCGAAACAGGCAAATGGTCACTAGTATTGCCTGGGTCATGTGGTACTATGTTACATTTCACAACATTGGACAAATCATGATAAGGAATAACTATATGATCCAACCAGGTGAAAACATTTAAACTGTGACTAAAATAGGTGTAAGAGACAGGTTGATCATACATAAAATCTGCTAAAATTAGGTTATTGGACAAAAGAAAATCATACATGATGCGGCTATGCGAGTTGTACCCTTTTTCCTTGTACCATTTAGAGTGCAGTTTAATATCTCTGGGGAGCTGTACGTTAAAGTCACTGCACAGCTTAATAGAACAGAGGGATGAGTATTCATCAATAATACTCTGTAATATATCGAGAGTGTCCTGAAAAACAATGGTTTGTTCGATATTTGATTTGTGAAAGTAAGGCATGTAACAACACACAAAAATTTCTATTAACTTGCCGGTTGAGTCTTTCATTCCAACTGCAATTACACGGTCACTACATGTGTCAATTTCCTGAAAACAAACGTTCAAAATATTGTTGGCCAATATGGCTACTCCCCCACAGGGACGACCAGAGTAGCTGCTATCAGCGTCATTCATACCCGACTTAAGAAATATGTTTAAATCATCACCATGATTACGGGTATCTCGAGATAGCATATCAGTCACTGTACGTAACTCTCCAGGCCGTAACCACGTTTCTGTGAGACATAAAATATCGCAATTGGACAAACGTTCTCTTATATATGGATAAGATTGCTTTAAACCATGGCAATTAAAGCTTTCAATAATTAAATGTCGGTATGTGGGGGAGTCTTGAGTGTCCGTAGTCGTAGCATAATCTTGGGATTGGGGCCGTTGCATGCCTCGCATATGGGGGCTGGAGTGGCTCACTAGAGTCCCTATTCTGCATGTTTGTACGATCTCCAAGTGGAGAGCGACGCGTTGCCTTTGGTTCAAAAGCTCTCACTTTGACTCCTTTTGGCCAATTCTGACTCTCCATAACTGTGTCGTTGAAATCTTTGGGCACACTTACACGAAACGACCTGAAGGCACGATTTGGTCCCCTTGGATGTGAACTAGTTAACTCTTTAACATCCAGGACTGGAACAGAAAGTTGTTTAATATGATTTTCAATATC